>OY974084.1:50471723-51071723 GCA_963854165.1 Sylvicola cinctus | reverse complement strand
TTGCACATACAAAAAAATGTGAACAGCTTACATATTTTCATGTGTGAGAAAAAAATATTCCTGCATGGAGGAAGCAGGTAAATCGATTTGAAGAGAGCTTCTATTCTGGATGATTATTATACTTCCATAATCCATTTAATTATTCATAAAACTATAATATTTACAGGTTACAGATATAGGATTTTTAAATTAATTACGAAAATGCATGAATGCATATTATGCACTTTCGGGTTTTCGTTAATTGGATGAACATGAAAAACGGAGCTTCAGAAAACATTTCTGAATAAATCTTTAATATTATATAGGCCACTAATAACTTAAAAGTGATTCATACTGAAAACCCATTCGACGTATTTAGTATTTCTGAAATATCAAATCTGCAGCACATGCCAATTGGCAATGAAAAAAGCACGCAGTACCAAACTTTAAATTCATATTTCAAATACGTGTGCATATAATGTGGCAGGTTTCAATGCAATTTATCTTCATACATTCAGTTAACTTTTACTATCTTAATTATGCATTAAAATGTATGGTTTCCATCCAACCCCATCCATAGCAGTTGCTTATTAATGATAAGGACAAATAGTACATATTGTATATTTTTAACATTGTAACGTTAAACAAGCTTCATAAAATCTAATAAATATGCATTGTTTCAAACAAGAAAAATTTCTGTTTTGTCAGTTGCATAATATATATAAAAAACTCGTATAACTTCTAAAATACTTTACAAACATTCAAACGATGAATCAACTCCACAAAATTCTAGATTTGTTGGTCCATTGTTTATAGTCATTTTAGTGGGATTTGCAAATATGCTCATGTAAAAATTACACATTGCGTGCCACTATTGTGACATGTTTTTGAAATTATAAGCTATTTTAAAATCATTAGTTACATATTATGCGTACATATCTTCTCATATATTATGTGGAATTTAAATAATAAATATGTATATGTATTCTGCACAAGCATTTATAATATACATTATATGCGGTTAAAAATTTAATTATACGGAGGATATTTTGCTACGTTGCTTATTAATTAATTTTTAATGGGTTTTAATTTACATTAGAGGTTTCGGTTCATTGTATGGTTAAGGTGACCATTTTACATACATTTCTAGAAGTACAGTTTAAAATAGACTGAGCCAACATAGTCCTGGTGTTTTTTGGTAGCTATTCTATACTTTTCAGTTTTCAGTAATAAAATTTTGTGAGTATGAACTTTAATATATAATTTTGTATATGAGAAATAAACAGGGGGGAATATTATTTTAACAGATTTTCGTATGCAAATTTCATTATATAATCTATAAAATTAATATAATGTAGGTATTGTGTTTAATATAAAATTAAACTACACAAAATTAACAAACACGTTTGAATAATTGAATACAAAAGTATATTAAAAAAAACTCGTGACATTTGAAGCGTAGTATCTGCATTTATATATTCTAACAACAAAAAGTTCCCCCGCAGGATATTTTGCATAGATATATTATTTTATTGAAATCAAATGAGGAAAGTTATTCGAATTCTTCTTTGGATAAATAATCAGGAAGTGTGAACTTTGTTTAATATAAATTTGTAGTCTTTAAGCAATTGAAGTGAAATTTGCTTTAAAACAATATTTTTGTTGTTTCAAAACCTATAAAAGATTAATGCATATACAAGTTATCATTGAATTGCAAGTTATAAAAATGAACCTATAAATTATAATGTTGCATAATGATGAATGATGTATTTCGTCTTGAATACATACTAACGAATTTTCAAGAAAAGTAAGCTTTTTATCGTACATACACATACTCGTATATACGACTTAATATAAGTTCATAAGTTTCACCACCACAGTCATTAGAATTATGAGGCCGGATAGTCCTTTAAATAAATTGAAAAAGCAGAAATAAAATTCACAGGTACACTTTTATTGCGGGTTGCAATAATCACATAACTGTGGTTACATAGAAATCAAAATTTCTCAAAATGTTGATTCAATCCTTATGAGCGGCAGTATATTCCTATCATATATGAACATTTAATGATAATCAAAGTTCAAATCACCCTAGCTTGTTATGAACGACTCGACATCACTTGAACATTATAATTAATTATGCTATTTTTATGTAAAAAAAATTATTGTGCTAATACAACAAATGTTGATATATTCATAATATGTCCTTTGAAAGTATAGATACGTGCGTGATACGCCATTATTCATTAATAATTGTATTTGCTTGTCACAACGCAAACCCTTGCTATCACATACCAGCGGACGACATTTAATAGATTTAGATAGAATTGTACTGAATGCACTAGTAAAAACACTCTAGGTATAATTTTTTATTTGAATATATGTATACGTAATATTTCTGGTAATTTGTATAACTTTCGGCTCAATTTTATTTTAAACTTTTGACTAATCGCATTGTACCACTGTTCTTGATTTTTTTTCGTTTAGCTTTTTTTATGTTTCTGTTTTAAGTGTTTTGAACGTAAAATTAGTTCTATTCGTAAATAGATCACATAAGTTTTTTTTTTTTTTTTGCTTAATATAATTTTAGACACTATATTTACACACAGCACTTTTTTATTATCTGGTAGAATTCATAAAACGGAACTTTTTGAGATATTACTCATTACACTGAACACTGAATCATGATCATAATATATTTCTTAACAATGGCCACATTAATTTTAAGATAAAAAGCTTCCATTGAGATCATGTAAACAATTTGTTTTGTTGTTGCATTTTTTTATTGATAATGAAAATGTCTGTAACACTCGCAAGATAATAAACTGCGTATTCGTTAAATTTAAATACATTTCTTCATGTTACCGTATTTCACCATTGCACCAATTCATTTTTTATAATCATTTTTAACAAAAAAAAATTTCTATTTTTTATTTTAAACATACCTATAACCATATAAAATAAACACAACACGGTTAAAGCTCTGAGATTTTGATAACTAATATGTATCAGGTTTTACTTGGGGTCAAACTGACTGACCATTAAACTTACACGCTTGTTATCGCAAAGTAATTCACAAAATTATTAAATTATACTGTAGATCTGTTTTCAGTGCATAGTGTTATTATGGCGTTTATACCAACTTCATACGTGGGTGATAGCCACTACGTAGCAAAACACCAAACGAACGCTGATGACTGAATACTGATGAGTGATGACTAAACAGTAAACTTAGTTGTTGCTGTGTTTGGACTTTGGGGGCTCATGCTACTATACACTATACAAATTATATAATACGGATTACGGTGTGCTGACTGCTGAGTGCTGACGAACGGGACGGCTGCGAGCTAATGCTCATGCGATGCTTCGAAGTGTCAACGTACAGGTTCAATCGCTCCCGTTCGTTGGTCGCATTAATTGTGTAAATTTTTGAATAGTAAAATAAAACTAGTACGTTATAGGTATAAATATATAAAATAAATACGTTTTTAATTTATCAAACCAACTATGCGAGCATCCGAATGCGATGAGATGGTGATAATATACTGAGACTGTTGCTGCTACGGTTGCGACTTGCGAGTTGCGGGTTGCTGCGCTACCTCACGGCTCACCTACTGTTTTCAGATACGAATTACGATCGTTGTTGAGTCATGAGTGTATGTCTATTGTATACATTCATATTACATATTGCATATGTGTTAAACGCGCGCGCATAGCAGTTAAACGTCAAGAACAATGCAACTTCTTTTAGTTATGTATATGTAATATTTTAGTGCGCATGCACGTAATTCCTCTATTGGACTCTACAATTTTCAGTTAAAATTTTATGATTGCTGAGGACTAAGGACCAAACACAATGTATACTGTACAGCATGAGCGAAAATATTGGTTAATATCAACAAATTTATCGTGAAATCAGGATGTATCGTTGAATAAGTAATTTGCAAAAAAATCGCTATAAATACAGTAGGGAAACCATAAATTGGAAAGTGCTTAGTTTTTCAGATGAAAAACACAAAAGCACCCCATTATCGATTATACAAAAGTTTTCCTACATTTAACTTTTTCATGATACAAATATGTTAATAAAGTACGTTTTGACCCCCCTTTAGTGCAAGAGTTCAAGAGATTGGTCTGGAAAAAATGTGTACCTTAACTTTCGTCTACAAAAATGTTTATCTGTATGTCCGCGTACCGTGCAGTCATCAATATCAGAAACTACTTGGCGTATTTGCATAAAATGTTTATGTAAAAAATAAAAGTATTTTTTAAGTGTGCCTTATTTAGTATTTTGGGTTCACATGATTCAAGGTCAAACTATTCTAAAATGGAGTAACAACTGATTAGGCTATATGAAAATTAAGAAATGATTACTTTGGTTCTCACATTTTTTACATACGTGTCATCATCATCTTACCTTTATGTATTTTGGTCTGACACAGAAAAGTGTAGCATTCCTTATAATTTGTACATACGTTTGTCCATGTAAAATCTCAAAATTTAATATTTTCTGAATTTTTATAAAAACAATAATTAGTTTAGTTCCGGGGTATCATTAATAGCTACTATAAAACGATAAATAAATTGTTTCCTGACAATTGCGGTTTTTTACTCATTCAATTATGTTCATCAATTTAATAACAAGATAATTATATGCTGTTCATTAAAATTAGTTTCAACGAAGCACAAGACTCTTTTATCATCAAATTATATTATTTATTTAACATTTACTTGGCAGCGGTCCTCACATAATTATTTTTAAATGTAGGTTGTAGTTAACGGTTTAATAGTTAATCTAGTCTCAAGCATTTTAGGCATAGTATGTAAGTAGGCCCTTTTGGCATAATCCTAAGTTAGTATTCATTTTTTATTTTGATTAATTTAGCCGCTTACTTTAAATTGCAAACCCTTAGGTTTTTAGGCCTTTTCAGACTTTTTCCTAAATTTAAAAAAAACCTTAATTAAATAAATACTGTCACTAAATTTAGACAATGATAAAATGTGTGTTAAGCTGCTATAGTTGCCCATTTAAGCGTATGTTAGTTATAAGGTAAAATAAATGGTGTTTTAAACTTGAAAACTAAGCTTTTTATGTATTTAGGAAGTATTTACTAGGTACAAATCGTTGAATTCCAACAAGCCGCAGACACTATCCACCTGACAAATTATAATGTTATTCAACAATGCATGTTCATTATTATTCACTAAACCGATATAAATGCATGTGATTAAAAATAATTACAATGTAAAATTACATAAAGCAGAGAAAAAACATATCAAATACAGAACTGTTCACACAATGCAGAAAAGCACAATATAACTACATAGTAATTCAGATATGAATTCAATTGTAACTTCAAAGTGATCAGTGTAGTAAATTTATTAAGACCCAGTATAATAGCTGTATTAAATTCTTACATTCCCATACTTTCGAATGAGAGTAAATGATGCAGAAACAAGTTTTGACACCTCCTGAGTTCGAAAATCTGCGTATGCACGCCCGTGCGTTCGAATATCCGGAAGATTACTCGGAAACTACTACACGAATTTGCATGAAACTTTGATGTCATGGATAAAATATTTTATGCCTAAATTCGAAATTTTTTTTATTTCAAATCACATCTCTCAAGTTAAAGCCAAGAAAATAATTATATGGTTTTTCATGATTTTTCGGGATGATTTGATGAGATGTAAGCGCGATATCAGGACATCATCTTTTTCAGAAAAAATTTCTTTCATATAAATAAATAATATAATGAAATTCGCCATATTACAAAGCCAAATATGTAAATATTTGAGGTCAGATTTTTACATATCAGAAACCACAGAATTTTTGGAAAAAATAATGCTTATGTTATTGTAGCTTTTGAAGAAGTAAAAATATATTATTAATATAATCAATATTTAATTCTCAAAATAAAAAAATATGTTTTTTATTCATGATCATTTACAGCAGCACCACAAATTCAAAATTTAGCACATCCATTTTAAAATGCAATCTTGTTAAAATAAATATACGTAACAGTCATACTAACAGGCAGATAACAATAAAGTTTATTATTTGCTACGCTATAATTAAAGCTCATTGTTTATAATTATCTTTTAACTTCAAGAAACACGCATGTAATATGATATAATATGCTATATAGCATTGTAGTTACCTCATACATACGGTGGCCTGTAAATACCGTTCAAATAAGTATTCTTTTTTTAACTTGTGAGAAAAATGGAAAATCACTTTATTTTTCTATTATATAAATACGTTTTTCATGCTTTAAAATTTTATGATGTTTTAGGTACATCCACGATTTAGGGAGTAATCTATACCTACGTATAAGGTATGTACAATTTATTAAAGTTGTTTGTATATTTATGATAAAAATCGGCTTTAAAACGTTATCATTTCAATTAGTAACATACGAGTTACACACTGCCCACTGGCAGTTGATTGTTATCAAAGTGGGACAGTCGGAGATTTATGGGTTATAAATCTCATTGAGTTACTTACTTAGAAATTTAATGATAAATCTGGTGTGCCTACAAACAATTATATGCAGATGGTATGTGACATATATGGCATATATATTTTATATACGTATGTAGGCTGTAGAGGCCTGAACAATGCGATTACTTTTTATCGTTTGCCATTTTTTTTTAACTTCCTTACCGACGTTGTAAATGGACCTACCATTATTGACTAAATATCGTGTTATAAATAAATATTCAATTTTTAGGCAGTACCTTGGTTGGTTGGTTTAGTGTGGTTTGCTACCCAATTAGAGCCGTTTTGATACAACTCTGGTTAAATCCAAGTAAAACTCTTCAGGGTGGTAATCACATTGCATAATGCATATTACACATTGTCACATTAAACATAACCCGTTAGTGAAGAAGAAGAAAAATATAAGAAATGTTAAATTTAATCGTTGTTATTGGTAATATCTATCTTGTCGGTACCTACTGCAAGAAATTTAGATTAAACTAATATAAAATGTATGCTTGCCTATAATAGCAAATTAATTATTTTCTTCGATCGCCATAATATTTACATAAAACTTAATTGGCACAAAGTTTAGTAAATGGTCAAAAATACATCAGTATTTTGAATTAATTAATTTGGCCAATTGCACAAACATGCGCATTCCAATAATGAATTTAATTCAGTATATTCGTATTTCAAATTTTACTATACAATTTGATAAAGTTACACTACAATTTAATAGGACCCGTTTTTGAGCCCCCATACAGGCAAAACACTTTTCCGGTAACAAATTGTGATTGAAGCATCTGACCTTGAACAAACTATAAAGTCGAGATATGGAGATGGCATCGGCATACGGACGTACATTTGCACATTTCTTCTACACTAGTTTTTTGGACACACTCATTTTCTGCATTACAAACTTTCTTCGGAATGCAATAAATTGTATTTGCCCTTGGTTTTCACATAATCAAGATAAATAAATATAAACGCGACTATACACTGTATGAAATTATATTATACTTGTAAATATAACATGTTTATGTAAATACTTTATAGGTATGCGTGTAGAAATATATTTGTGGAAATGAAAATAATGAATAGAAAAAATGAGTAGAAATACTGCAATATTTTTTTAGGTAGTTCGTTAAATTCTAATTATTACTATTAGTTATACATAGTACTATGTTAGTGCCCAAACATAAAACCTCAATGCATAAACTTCTTCCAGTCGGAACGATCGATGCAATCGAGTGGTGTTCCCGCACATAATGTACATCATATATGCATACAGATGATGCCATGCACAATATATAAATTCAAATATGTGTTTAGACATTAGTATATTGTTGCGGCCCAGCCATAATTCATTCTCAGACCAGTGAATTGATATGACACACTTGAGAGCATCTTTGGAAGGTCAATTAATTTTTACACACATATTTCATGTTAATGTACTAAAATATTGATTATACATATTTAAATATCACCACCATTCATTCACGCCCATCGCCATCTTTTATAAATATACAATATATTTTCGGCAAAAGTCGAGATTAAACAAATTGATGGCGGGTTGAATACAATAAGACAATCGTTTGAGCATCACCTGTTTGCAGTAACCACAGTGTATGTACTCCCTTATGTTGTGTAACAGTATATACAAGTATTCAGGATACAGTGTACGTGCTTATAACAAAAGATATTAGATGCAATTTTTAGGGTTTTAATTAATACGAGCGCAGACACCCGGAGTTACTCGGAAACAACACTTTGTTTACTTATATGTACATAAATTTAATATTAAACATAATGTCATAAAAACAAAATATAATAACAAGCATTAAACATTTTTGCTATATTTAACAATTGCATTATTATAATTAATATAATATATTATAGAATCTTACTCTTAAAATTATTGCTTCTAATCTGAAAAGTATTATAACATACCAGGTAAAAGAAAGTCTTCTTTGGTATATCTGCTAAATATGCATAATTATTTATCATAACGTTAAGAACTGTTTTCATGCTTTGGAAAAAAATCTTGTCAATTTCATAATGATTTTACAATAATATTTATTAAATTAAGTATTATTCAAGTAATTGTTTCGATTCATTTTTATACCCTGGCAGTTGCTACACACTTCAATTTCATAAAAGGAAACAGAAAAAATTCTTCGTAATTCAATTCCGTTTTGTCCGTTATTTTGATAAATATCTTCCTTCTTTTTCATGAAAAAGCATTTTTATAATGCAAAAAAAAAACAATAAGAACATTTAAGGTTTCTGAGATATAAAAAGTATGACCTTAAACTTTTAATTTTGGACCTTGAAATATTCTGTAAACAATTTTTGACTTCATTGGAAAAGCTATAATTCGCCCAGTTTTCTGATAACGTCAAAGTTTATTGAATTTTTTCGAAAATTTTTCCAAAAACAAAGTTTGTCATTTTCAAGGAATAAAATTCTTTTCGATGTACATATATAAAAACTACATAAATATAGGCAAAATTTTAAAGATGAAACATTTTAGACTGGCCATAAAACAATAAATAAGTGTTTTTTAATGAAGAAAAGGTAAGAAGAAATATAAAATTATTGCACTTTATTGTTAGAGGTTGCTTTGAATTTTTATCATTTTCAATTTAACAAGGTGTTAGCATTTTTGAAAATTGTCTGCAATTAAAGTTCACATGTAAATTTTTTCCAAAATAGACAATTTTTTAATTAATATGTATAAAAATTTTTGGATATACCATACTAATATTAATCAGAGTGAATTCATATATCTTTGCACCAAGCAATTACCTCATAATTTTTCAATGGATCATTTTCACATAATATAATGAAAATTCCCCATTAAATATGTTAAAAACGAATGGGCCAAATAAGAAATGGCCAAAATTATTGATTTTTCCCAATTCCCTTCGTGATAATTCCGCTTGCCGCGTGATGTGTCTCCACACACGTATTCGAGCAGCACTCAATTACCAATTCACTATAATATATTATTGTAGGATATTCAGGCGATACCGACAACGAACGTGCGTCGAATATGTTTGGCCCATATTTTGTAAATAAATATTGTCTTGCTTGAATCTAATTATTTCCGATCGAATGGAGAACAAATCAATTACATGCGAATGCACATCATTTTCTTTTTGTTTAATGTGTGGCATAAATAGGTAATGGCACTAGGTATGTATTGATGTAATATTTATGCACAATGCTCGAATGAATTTAGTATTAACATATTTTATTGTTTTCATGAAAAACGTTCCCTAATTCTTAAGGATATTTAATTTTAGAAATGTTTGTTCAAAAAAGCGGATAGGCTTTACATCTCTTTGACATTGAATAAAGAATTAAAATAATAATTTTAACATCCCTCATACATTTAATATTCTGAGCAAATATGTTTTATGTTATATATTGTAAAAAACGTGAATTACATGCATATGCATATATCTACATAATACATATGTAATATTAGCATCAATTCAAAATAAAATTAATTTCGCTGTTAGCTATTAACATTTCACTGCTCGTAGAGTATTAAGAATTTATCAATTTACAAAATTCTTCAATGAATTGTTAAACCCCAACACATCTTACTCACTTTCTGTAATTAATTTATCCCGTCGTCATTGAATTTTCACTTTTGCCAAAAAGGACTACAAAAAACAATTGAAAACTTGCTCGTTGTCGGTTGTAGTATAGAATATAATATGTTCAAAGTCAACTCGTTCCCTTTGAACAAGGATATTATGCTTTGAACTCATCACGGATGCAGTTAATTAAATTTGCAGGAAGCTTTCATATGCTGCTTAATAATACAATATGACCTACTTCATATATGTATGTATAAGTTCTTATGATGATGAATAATTATAAAGTATGCGGTGATATGAAATACAAGTCTTAAGAATTATAACATTTATTGATGTAATCTTTATGATCGATGATGTCCTTATTGGACTTTTGGATTTATTGAAAGGCCCCATTCCGTTCAATAACCTTCCTCCGGCATTCTGGAATAACCGGACTCCGGAGATCTGAGAAAATGGCACTAAGAACTCAGTATTCCTGTATTACAGATCCATATTTATTAAATGTTGGAAAAAGCTTTATTGCTAAGATATTATATATAGCAAACTATATATATAATATGTTAAAATAAGTAAAAACACGATCCACATATTCGAGCTTTTCCGAATAATTATAAGCTATATATAACTTATAACTAAATCAAAGCTTTTTGGGAATATATATATATATATATATATATACAATATACATATATACAATATATAAAGTTCATATTAAACGAACGCCTTTACCGCATATTACTTTGTATTTTTTTTTTAAATGTTCATATGTTATTTTCCTCAAATACAATTGAACAATGAAAACAAACGAAATTAACATAAAATCACACTATAAGATTCTCTTTAAATTAACAATAATTTAAAAGAATTATTCATTGAACAGGGATACTTGCATCACCTTAAGGGTACACTTAATGAATCAAAGCAGTAGAGAGCAGTATGTTTGTATAATTTACTATTGCGTAAAATTAAAAAAATGCAAATTATCTAAAGTCAGCTAATTCTATACATTCCGATTTTTGAGTTGTGTATACGGCACATTGTGGTTGTTGTGTAGCTCATATGTATGCACAACAACTAGTTCCTTTCCGCTATTTTTAATTAAAATCACACGTTTGCTAACTCATATTTTTTGTTGTTTTTTGTTTGCTTACTATTTCCGATAAGTACATTTACATCACATACATATATTAAGCAGCAATATTGTGGAATGTGTATTGTGGAACCCTTCGATTTTTTTCTTTAATTTATATACGACCCCAAGGGCATATAGAAATATTTGTAATCCGACTTTTTACGGAAAAAAAGTTGATGATGCAGAAACTCGTTTTGACACCCCTAAGTCCAAAAAAGTGGACTAGAAAAAATGTGCAAAACTACGTCCGTACGCCGTATGTCGTACTATAGAAAAATGTTGTAGTAGTATGGTGGAAATAAAAAAAATCCTAAACTACTGGACCGATTTGTATGAAATTTTTTTGTAAAGTATTAAACAAAAATATAAGAATAGGATCTTCGATTCTTCAAGGTCAAATACTTCAAGGTCAAGTTATTGCAAAAAAATTTATACCTCAGAAATCTTTAATATTTTTTTCACATTATTGTAGACTTAAATGAGACAAAAAAATTTGCTGAACATTTCAAGATCGAAATCGGAAATTTTAAGGTTCGACGTACGGCGTACGCCGCCGGTATCTCAGAAACCCTAAATATTTTTCAAATTTTTTTTTTCACATTATTGTAGGAATAAATAAAATAAGAAAACTTGCTGAACATTTCAACGCCAAATTTTGAAAACTCAAGGTCATATTTTTATAATGAAAATGTGTAATCCAAATACTGTGTGTTTTAAGGTACTATGATGTTCTACATTATTGATAATCTCAATAAAAGTAACAATTTTGGACAAAAATCAAGGTCAAAATTTAGAAATTATATATGTATATAAATTCACACCTCGCTCTCCCTGCGTTGTAGTTTTTTTGTATGCGCAAACATGTTGAAAAACAATGCGTGTAATATCACTTACTTTATACATATGGATATGCCGAACCATGGTCAGGTTTAGTTAGATGTGCAACAGATTTATGGACTATGATCAGACTACAGGCTTATGTGGGAGACAACAGTATTGGAACAAAAATAAAGCAATGGGTTAATCATGTGTGAAAAAAAGGATGTTAGTACATAAAAACACATTGCCTTGTGATAATTTTTTCTAAACAGAGCATATACGTAAGTGTTTTGGTACAAGGGTCGTTTACATATTTTTAAGTCCCGATGTTTTGTATGATGAAGGTGGCATATATTAAATGGTTTATATGGCAGTCCTGCTTTTTAAAATGTCGAATGCTGTAATAAAATCGATATACCCACAGTAAGAAATTCAAAGGCCACTGCGTGAAACATGTTGAATTCTATTCGTATACAGATCAATATTTTCATTATTTCTTTCATATTAAATAATTGTTTCTAGTGAATGGGATAACTTGATACATATTTGATAACTATCTGAGAATTGAGATGCAGTACTTTCAATTTCTTATATTGGAATAATGTTCAAAATGATTTTAATTTATTTTTTGTCTGTTTGAAAAGCTTTAACGGTAATTAGTGAAATTACTAATTATTAATATTTTGCACTCGTACAAACACTTTGTTTCTGGACCACTTTAGTACGAACTCGCATGTTTATCGGTTCTACGGAGAAAAAACTTCAGTATGGTAGGTCGTAACAATTATTTTCCAAATCTCTTTTCTGGAACAATTATAACCCTTATACGTCGCTAGTAATACATAGTACATACTCGTATGTAATTTTTAATTCACTCAACTTTGTGTAGAGATAAGACGTTTATAGGCTTTGGTTAAAAGTTAAAACAATTAATGCTGATATCAGCCATCGTAAATATGTATAGTAACATTCACGATTATGTGTAATTTTTATTTGCCAAATATTGATAACACTATCAGTTAGTAACTTTGAGTTCAAAACCTCATTTTATGATAATTTGATTTTCAACAGATGGCTTAGTTGTTAGTTGTTACAAAACTTGTTGTAAATTGAATCAAATCTCTCGACAACATCCAAATCAGATGGATATATTTAATTGAAAAATAGATGAATATAATGAGTAGGGCAATTAAAAATATACAACAACGATTTTTTTTCCTTAAGGTCAGTTCAAAAATGAGTAAGTGAAAAATCCGATTTATAAGATGCAACGAATTCTGGCATCGATTCGTTAATGTATATTTTGTATTTATATACGGCCCCAAGGGCGCATATGATTTTTGCATTCCGAACTTTTTCGCACAAAAATTCGTTCACAAATTTAAGGTAAAAAAAGTTTACTAAAATCATATGTTAATTTTAAATTCGTTTTTTAGAAATAAATTAATTTAAAAAATAAAATGGTTTGTTTTGTATGATCTCCATTAAATCAGAGTATTGAAAGGAATTTTTCTTTTTATGGTGAGGTTAGGACCGACGAATATATATAGTTTTTAACATTGTCTCATAAGTTTGTTGTCCGAAAATACTCACTTGCTACGAAATAAATTGTTTGCAGGTAACTTTTTCTTAATCTTTAATTGACTTCATTGACTTTCAAACATTTTTTGCAATATCTTTAAACACAGTACCCTAAATAGTTTGCTTTCAATTAGCTTCAAAATCATCTTAAATTTTATCTCCGTACTACGCTATCATGAATCCAAAGAACTAGAAGGACATCTACACATTTTTCATGACTGTTTTGAATACTTAAAATTCCTTCAATAATTTTTGGAAGTTGCAAATTTTTGACGAATTTTGGCAAATACGTGTGTAACATTTCGTAAAATAGTTGCATATTTAATTCAAAAATATTTACGATGTGGAGTACGCCATTGAATCGGCAGCATGGCGCAACACACCCGTTGCTCGTTAGCCTATTTTATATCTTTAATGTTTCGCGTGCGAACATATTTATCACAGATAAAATCTATTTTTCAACAGGTGCCAAATGGTGTTGATCTAAAGCTTGGAACTTGGAAGATGGCGCACAAAATATGTGTACGCACGCATTATGAAAATGAAATGAAATGAAACTCAAGTTCGTATGTTCTCCTAAATACTTATACATATATGTATATTATATTATGTGTATATAATTTTTTTTGGTTTGAGGAGAAGGCATATATAGTATTTATTTAATGTCCATTTGACTTTACGTACCACATAATGTGAAGTATGAACTTAAATTCGACGGAATTAATAGCTGAAAGTTCAAACATTTAAAAAAGAATCTCGTTAGAGGTTACATTAATGTGTTTGACCTTTACTTGACCTTGAGAGATGTGGCCTTGAAATCAGTTAAAAGGATAATTGGGAATATTTATTGCAAGATGTCAAAATTTCCGTCCAGAACTTTCAGAGAAATCAAAAAAAAAACGGACGAACACACACACCTTTTTTCTTTGACAGCTTTTTGGACTCATGCAGTTGTTGTCCCTGCATCATTAAACATTTTACTCGAACGGTGCTTCATAATAAATTAAAAATAAGGTTTTAAAATATTTTAAAACTACTCTTTGACCGCTCATCAAAAACAATTACTTATTAATCTTTCACATAATTTTGTCGACGTACAGCGCAAATAATTGGAGCAAAAAGCTGCGCAAAAAGGTGTTTTTTTATATATGCTTTCATATAATATATAACACGAGTAAAGTTATTACATGAATATGACGCATATGTTTGTAATTTTTCGCATGTTTAAAATTAAATTTCGAGTTTATATTTAAAGAATATGGCGCAAAGCCAAAACGATACGAGTATATTCACAAAAACGTACACATAACACAAGTTTATTGTACTATTGAAATTCTTTCAGAGAACTGTTTTGGCCGTTTTGTGCGCGCTGTAAAAATACGAATATTACATACGTCCCTTTCACAGACACATTTCAGTAAAACTACGTATTATTGGATTTTATAGAGCGAATAAGATGACAATATTTAACTTATCGGCAACAAATTCAATAGGCGAGTGTTGTGAAATGATGGTAAACATAACATCTTCCCCCACCTTCGTGAGGAACCAAAGGAAGTCCCGCAGGTGTGTTCTGTGAATTTAAAAAATCGTATCTGTGACTTTAAAAGTGTCTGACTTTGAAATGCAATAGAAAAATGGATTATTTCGGGCAAAAAAAAATTTCTAACGCATTACATATATCTCAAAAACCATTCGATTTATCAATAAATTGGATAATAGGCAGCCAAAAATAACAGGCTTAACAAGAATTTTTTTGTGGAGTCATTAGAACAAAAAGATTATGATCAACCTGTTCGACAAAAATTTAAATATCGACTACGTTCGTATATACCTGGTTTCAACGAAGGTGCTATTTCAGGAAGTGCAAAGGTAGGCACAGATATGACACACCCGATTTAGAAGGTTTAGGCAACTCTCTAACTGGTACTAATTAATTTATTATGACTATTCAAGGAATTATTGGTAACAAGCGAGTTAAAAAAAAAAGAAACTTTAAAAAATTAAACAGTAATAAAACACAAATTTTGCATTTAATACAAAACTATTTTATAAACACACTAGCGGACCGCCACAGACCATGCTAAGATATATTTTTGTTTTTAAATAAAATATTTTATTGAGTATAAAATCGAAACAAATTTATAATAAAAGTTGAAATGAATTTATCTTAATGCGTAGCCCAGCGAACGTTATTTGGTTCTGTACTACACTCGTGTAGTACCCAAAAATATTTTGTTTTGAATTTGATTATTGATATGCTTTTGGATACACACTATTATTAACAGTATGTAATCCATTACATTTCTTCCCTTAAAAACAGAATTCCGAAGGGCAATAATCCCAAAAATCTAAAATCAGTATTTATATATTACATATTACATATTGTTAAAATACTTTTAAAATTCAAATTCATGTCTAATAAATCAGTAACTCAATTATTGCTGCAGCACTACCTAAAATATATTATAGGTACATACATGTATTTAAACAAAACTTGTATATTTCAGTACATAATGCTTATTACGGCAATGAATACGGCAAGGTTTTCAATGCCTTGGTAGTAATTGTTTTGCATTGTTATTTCCTGCTACATCGTTTGTAATAACTATGCCGGAAATAATGCAATTATCCAGGCAAACAAACAATTTTTCGATTAATTATGGCTCATTGATGAAATACACGAGTAGATCTATAGAGCTGTTGATAAAGGAATAGCTTCTTCTATTATTTGGTGCAAATTACAGAGCTTGAAATCGAAAATATGTAGTGCAAGAATCGAAGAAAATAGGCTTTTACGACTTTATAGTGTTACAGTGTATTATCCACAACATTTAAAAACATTTTAAATAATTGGATAGAAAAAGAGCACAGAATCTATTGCAAAAATGGTCCTAAATAAGATAAAAAAAGTTTTTATAAATACAGGAATTTAAAGTGAAGCGACGAGAGCGAGGTGGGAATTTATTACACCCTGGTACAAAATACATCGCAGGCAGACCGAAGTGAGAGATTCTTCCTTTTTTTAAAACTATAATGAAGTGAAACACAAATTCAAAAAATATTTAAAGTTCCTGAGATATAAATAATGTGACCTTTTCGATGTGAAATTTTCAAGGTTTTACCTTGTAACGTTGAAGAAAGTTTTTTCAGTTTTTGGAAACTACATAAATGAGAAAGAATAATATCAAATATATTGAAATTTTCTTATGAATTTTATTTTGAACTTAGAATTTTTTTTTTTTTTGTATGATGCTTAAGGTTTCTGAGCTAGACGATGACCAACCAACTATTCTATATATTCTATATATAGTCGAAATAAATTAATCACATTTAATAATATTAGTGATTAAATGTGGTTAAACAAGATAAATAATAAATTACTAAATATTAATAATGTACAATGATATTTATTGTCATTCGTCATCGCTTCGCAAGTCACAACAACATTCAATATAACTGATTGGAAGCAAGTCACCATCATTTCAATTATTGCTTTAATTAAAAACAGCTTATTTTATGTCTCGGCTCTCATCTTGCTAACGTTAATATTAAGTATTATGTATAAAGTAGCTATACATAATATTTAATAACGATGACAATGTCAAAGCGAAGGGTAATTAATATGCAAATAAGTAGTAGCATGCGGGTATATTAATTATTCATCAATTATCGCTATTAAAATATGTACAAGTGATTTTAATTGACTATTGGTGAAATACTTCCAGTTTCTTTACTACATATTTATACATATCTTTCTTCCTTTTTTTGTTTATAGATGTACTTACACTATTTTTCATGATTATCGGTTGATTTTTAAAAGTCTAAAGAAAGAAAAGAAGAAAAAAGCTTGCAAAAAACATTGTCGTGCATGACAAATAATAAACAAAAAAGGAATATAAAGAATACATGCATATTAATAATATTATTTAACTATCGAATATACAGCTCAATCCATAATATCAGGACTACAGATCACTGTTTTTGTAAATGCATGACATAAATCTTCAATCTTCGAGAAATATCAAATAATCTTTGATCAACATTTCAAAAACAGGAGAGTAAAGGTAGAGTTACTACATACACTACACCGCCAGGTGAACACTCATATAAGTACTGGACTTATAAATACACTAGACTACACTACGCCTCACGTGAACAAGATATATGTGCACTCTGATGTTTATAAATAGTAATTATGAAAATAAAATATGTAATTGCGTATATTTTGTGGTAAAATTATTGTTTCAACTTCCCCCAATTTTAGCGAGCTTTACACTTGAAATAATAATTATTCTTAATATAAACACGGATTCTGGTTATCTGATCGAATTAATTTCGTACTGCACGTATGAAATACGTTCATATACTCGTACATATTATATACTTCAATAATTTTATTAGTTATTCAATTAACTATTCTCATCCTATGATTACGAGTTATAAAATATCTTAACTTATAATTGATATATTATAATTGTACAAATATTTGCACATAATATGCATTTATCTCAAAACATATTTATATGATAGTTGCATACATGTTAACCGTATGCCCGCATCCATATACGAGTACAAATAATATATTTATAGAAGGGAGAAGAAATGCGACATATTATTGTTGATTGAAGATGTCTAGTTATTTAAATAAATTACTGCTTGCATCAATTTAACGTCCGCGTCGTATCGCGTCGGTGAACATCAACTGTTAAATTTGATTTTAGCACAGCAAACTGAAGCGGAAAGTAATCCACATGTTTTATGGATGATCTATCGGTTACACAGTTAATATGTAAAGAACGTACATATGCCCGCTATACGCCTCTGATTTGACTATTATCAATTGTAATTGAAAGATAAGATAAGCAACGTAAGGCTAAGTCTTATTTGGTAAAATTTATTTATAAATGATGCATAAAATATTTATGTACAATGTACATTCATATTTTGGTGTATTATGTGGTTTAGCTCCAAGTGCCTACTGCCTATCCCATATGCACTTATTACATTTATATTATTCAAATATTGTAAGTGCATGTGTCGTTAATTGCACGCAATTGGATCGTTGTACGTACACGTACACGAATATGTTTTTTATCCCAATATAACAATTAATATTAGCCATAGTGTGTGCGTGCAATATTTTTGCTGTATAATATAATTAGGCTCAATATATGTTCGTTATTATAAACGGGTGGATTTACATGATAACTAAATAATAGAATGATTTAACATGGGCAATAAGAGCATAATAGCAGTTACTTACCGAACGTTAGCCAATGTATGGCGACGATTGCGCAAGTATCTGCCATGATATTTTTGGAGCTCACCAATAGATCCCTGCTCCGCCTGCATCTTGGGCAACAATAATCCACTATGTATTGTATTGAGCACAGCACTATTTTGTAACAATATACTGGACGCACTGTTACTACTACTACTACTGCTTGTAATATTATTAATATTATTATTGCTATGATTGTACGCACTGCAATTATTTTTACTATTTCCGCTAATTTGGGTAAAGCTACCACCTGCACCACTACTACCAGTTGCAAAGCAACCAGAACCACTACCACCCACACCGCCACTACTGTACGCACTTTCACTGGCGCCACTAGCACTACCACAAATGGAAGTGGCCGACGCCGATGTAATTGTTCCACTAGACGCGGTCGACGCTATTGATGTACTCCGTCCTTTGCTTTGTTTACGACTTTTACCACGCGACGGTGACGGTGAACTTGAGAGCGTCTCTTCAGCACCGCCACCAGCAAAATTATTCGTGCTACTGACGCGCTGTTGCTGCTCGCTATAGCTTGATAGCGCAGATCCGCCTATTGCAGTCGTAATATTAAGTTTACTAGTTGACTGTTGCTTTTCAGCACAATTATTGCCACCACCTAGCACCAGACCCTCTAGTGCCAACAAATCTTTGGGCGAGGTCGGGTGGCTACCGTTGTGATTGTCACACTCCTCCTCTTCTTCGATATGCGGCAAAGGAGATGTGGTTGCTGTTGACGTCTGCGTTTGACACAGTCTCTGCGCGACCGCCGCTGCTGCTGCTGCCGCTGCCTGACTGGCTGAGCTGATCGCACTGTTGCTGCTGTTGCTCAGTAGTCCAGTCGCACCACCGCCACTACTGGCTCCACCAATTATTGATTGTTGATACGACGACGACGATGATGACGACACAGCTGATACGTACTTAGCCGAGTCGATGTTTATATTGGTGAGATTATCGCAGGTTCTCGGTGAGCTAGGGGGGCTTGTTGCGGGGGCTTTCGAGCCCCCGCGACAAGGCAAGCAACACCGAAACACTGTGCCTCCCAGAATTTAATGTTGGTATCGGTTGAAAATCAATTGGCAATGTTACGAGAATCGACGTTATGATAAGCCTGCGTGATGCTGTCACAGTCAATGGTGACAGTCGTTAATTTGATTAGGAGCAAAGGGGTTAGTTAACGCAGTATTTACCAGCTCCAAGCTGCAAGTGTTCCTTTTCAAGCAATTAATGCTATTAATCTGCAGGATGAAAACTCACAGGCGCACACACAGTCCGCAATGTTTGTCCTATAATGGTATCAATTTTTATATATTGCAATTTGCAACACGTTGAAAATTTGTCGGCGGCTGTGTATGTTTGTACTAATACAGCGTAACCCGCAAACAAGTGCAACACACTATAAAATATAAATTGAAATACGTTGTAACTTTCCTACGAATATGGTTACAATAAATTTGCCACTCTGACTGATCGAATGAATGTGTGAAAATTAATGCTGAATTTAGTGCACTTCTGTTGTATGTTTTGCGTTGCGTTCCACATCATACACGCTATTTTTCTTGCTCCAAAGCTTTTTATTATATTTTATAGCATGATTTAGTTAGTTGAGTCTATACTATGCTTGATGCCTATGGTATGTCGCGTGGCGTTGTGCTTTGGTTTGATCATTTTACAGAATGTTGCAGAAGAGGCGAGCAAGCGTTTTGTTGGCAAGATTTTAATTTCTGTTTAAATCATTTTATTGCAGCAATTTTAAATACCCTTGATTGTATTCATGTAGAATCTGCAAAATAGAAGGAAACGAGAAAGTGTTAATAAAATATTTGGCATCATTTAAATTAAAGTATGCATACAAAAGTTTGGAAGTCGATTTTCTGAACAGTTTTTCTATAACAGCTCATTTACTACTCTGCACAATGGTGAGTTTTTAAGATTTAAAAGCTGTGGATTTTTTTGGTAATTTACGAGTATCTTTAAACTACATCGCAGGGAAAGCGAGGTGTGAATTTATTACGCCCTATTGCAAAACAAATCTTAGGCAGACGGAGGTAGAAATAATCTTCAGATTGTGACTTATAATAAATTGGTCATAAATTATTTTAATGAAGGGGTCAAAATTTCAAGTAAAACCGTCCAAAAGTTTCCAAGAAATCTTCCGGACATTCGAACGTGCATACACACTTTTTTTAGACCACTTTTTTGACCAATACATATATGTAAGAAAAGGTTTTAAAAATACAAAATTTGCTATTTCTTATTATAATATGAAACATAATATACTCGCGTTTCAATGACACACTTTAAAATTTTAAACACCGCAAATTAATATTCTACATATCATAACCGTTGGATGATGTTTATTTTTAGCAATCTAAAATTAATAATTCCTTTATGACAACTTTAGTCTCGACAACGTTATTTACGAGATATATTTCTAATGTCTATAATGCGGATTGACGCAAGTGAAGTCCCACACAAAAAAAGGAGCATACACATTTTTAAGATTTTGTTAAGACTCGTCATCAGTGCAGTTCAGTGGCATGCATCTGCATACACGCTGTCGTGAGATTGGGTCTAGATAAAAAGTAATCCATTATTTTCATAATAGATGGTTTTGATAATCTGTATCTCGCGTTGAATAAGACCAATCGTTTTACACTAGTAGGCGTTGGAATGATGACATCTTGTACCAAAAACACTTCTCTGACAGTTTTTGGTTGACTCATTTTCGTTTAAGCGCTCGCCTGAGATGAATTCGCCATATTTTACAGTCTTTCGTTGGGAGGTGCTTATGCATTTTCCTAACAGTCCGAACCTTACACCAAATGATTACCCGTCATTTGCATTTTCAGACATATTATACAATATGAAAAAATTCTTTCACATACATAGTGTTTTATAATCGAAAAAATCTTGAATTTTCTTTCAAATCATATTTGCTTTACATTAAATAAAACAATTTGCTGAACATTCCAAGGTCATACTTTTATATCTCAGAAACCCTTAATATTTTCGAATATTTTTTTTCCAAGGTCACATTTTCCATATCTCAGATTTTTTTTTAAATTGTAGTCAAGCAACAGTCGTATAAATTCACAACTCGCTCTTTCTGCGATATAATTTTTTTAATGTTCCAAATCATATTAATGCATTAATGTCTCTAACTCCTATGAGCAATGCAGTATTTAAATAAAACAAACAAAAAAATTCAAAATTAATGTAACGGATAATTGTCGTTACTAAATCATTAGTTAATGACGTCAAGATTTAACTTAGATACAAGCTTATCGCTTGATTGATTTCATTTTAAAAAAAGTTTGCCCTTTTTCACTTAAGAATAAAAAATGTATGCAACAGCCAATTTTTTTTAAATGAACATCTAAAGCACTCTTAGTAGTAAAGGCTGGGTTTCCCCGACGTATTAGCCCCTGCCATTTTTATTTGTTTCTTAAAACTAAAGTTTTATTCAAATGGTTATAACTCATAAGTCATAACATACTTTTTTGTCTGTTTTTGGTTCTTGTCAGTGCATAGCTTTTTTTATACAATAATCAATATATGTAATAATTCTGTTTATAAAATTAGAAGAACCGAGGTAAATGCTCACTGAGCTGTAAAATATTTTCCGTTCAGTTAGGTTTCGTATGTCCTATGATGTTTTTAGATATGGGAACTAAATGCACTAGAAATGTAAATATTTAATGTTTTTCGAATGCATACATCACATATACCTACGTATATTGTTTTAAAATTTTTTTAAGAAAACTCTTCATTAAAAATGATCATTGTTATACAAACACAGATATTACAGATAAAGTAAGCCAACAATTAGAGTTTTTACAATATTTATTGGAAATTTATTGTAATACTAGCGGAGAAACCCATGATTTGCACTTAAACAATTTGTTATTCACGGTAAAAATCCCCATATATTTTAAAAATCGTCTCCATACTGTCCTATGACCCATCGGTATGTACACGTGATCTAAAGTTACCCGCAAGACCCTTCGGTGGGTCACTTGTTTTTATTGCATTAATTAATATAAAAAAAATTAATTAGTAAAATAAAAAACAAATAGCAATTATTGGCAAAAGAAGAAGAAGAAAAAAACTATTCAACAGGTTCTAGTAGTTTCATTTGAAAGCACCGATTTCAAAAACCTTGCTTGAAACTTTCAATAATATATATTATTTCTTTTGGCTTATGCACTTAATTCAATCCTTTTCAATCCTTAACTCCTCGTAACAGCCATGACATCTCTGTCTCGTATTACTGAAGTTTCAGTAATTTCTTTAGAAAATAATTTAATCGTTACTTGAATCAAAGCAAATGGCGCAACATATTTTTATACCGTCGCTTTGGCAATTAACCTACATCGGAATCAAGTTAAGGGAGGAATCCTTACTACGATCATTTATATGGTATGTTTATCTTTTTTTATGAAGTATATGATATACATGATACATACAACCCAGAATGGTTGAGAGAAAGATTACGCATTCCGAAGTTTAAAATTTTGTTTTCCTGCGCATATATATCTATACGTCACTGGTGCCAGTGTATGCGACGCTTCATAAATGACATTGAAAACAAAATATTTGGGTGCATCTTCATTTGCCTACTGTACTATATAAACATAAATTTGTTTTGGCACCAATGACGTCAGAAACGATATTGTCACGAACGGAGATTTTTCCGCGGTTCACTTTCTTTTTTTTAAATACTCCTTTGCTACTTCTGGAAAGTTGGAAAAAACGTACGTGTGTAAAATTTCATAGCGATTCCATACATACATACATACATAAATACATAGTACATACACGGCCGTTAAGATTTTTGTATATTAAATAATGTGTGAGTTTTAACAAAACATTATTATTGTGATATATGTACATCTCAAAAAATTCTCTATAAAATTTTTATGTAAAATTTCTATACGAATTACATTTTCAAAACAAATTTAAGTTTTAGCTATATATTACTTAATAATAAAGTTTAATTGCTGTCTTATATAAATATTTGTGTGGCTCCCTGCATGACGCGGGCTTTTATGTGTTTTGATCAAATTCAGTATTAAGTACATAATAGTTATAATAATTATATGCTTTCAGAAAACAACATGTTGTTTCCGAGTAGCCCACTCCGATATCTGTACATATAAGCGAGGCTGAACCTTGCTGAATTGGAAGACGTACATAAAGGGAAAAGAACGCTACCATTATGCGTCACCAATATTTATACATGTTTTCTAATCATAAACCAGCCCAATCCTTTTTATCAAGCATACTTCATACTTGTGGGTTTTATATTTATATAGGACCTCAGAAAATACTTAGATTTTGTATTCCGAAGTTTAAAAAAAGTTTGTGATGCAGAAACACGTTTCGACACCGACTGAGTCCAAACAAGTAGTGTACAATAAATGTGGAAATGTACGTCCTTACTCCTTCGTGATATCTCAGAAATTGTTTGACCGATGTCAATGAACTTTTTTTGTAAACAATTATATAGAAGAATATAACTTTTTAAGTTTTTCAGGGTCAAGTTATTGCCAAAAAATGGTTCACTTTTATGGGAGCTCAAAAATTCTACACAATATGAATAAAGATATGAACATACTAACATATGTTATGTATTCTGCTTGAATTGAGCTTTTGATAAGATACATTTTTTATTGAACATTTCGAAGTCAAAAATTTAAAATTCAAGGTTCTCTTTCTTTATTTTTATTATTATTATTTTATATTTCAGAAACCTTTAATTTTTTTTTGAATTTGTTTTCACATGGTTATATAATATATACTTTATACATATTTAAATTTTTAATAAGATATGAAAACTGCTTAAACATTAAGATCTCAAGGTCAATTGTTGGTTTTAATGTTTTATGATGTTCTACATTAAAAAAGGAATATTGGAAAAAAACTCAATGTCAAAATCAAAAACTTTCAAGGTCACATTTCGTCGTATAAAAATTCACGCCTCGGTCTCCCGCGATGTAGTTTTGTGTATGAATTATTTTGGTTTGTAAAATTGGTTCACTTTACAAAACATTACATTAAAAATGCTTAATGACAAACAACCTAAAACATAATATGTTCCCTACTTTAGAGATGTTCTACACACAATATTAGAAGTGCTCTTTTTTCAAATAACAACAACTCAAAAACACCCCAAATCAGAAGAGAATTCACTTTATCAAAAATTACATTAATTGCGGTACTAAATTCGATATCTCCAGTAATGAAAGCAGCTATTATCTGCATCCATTGTAATTCATATGCATAATATGTATATGTACAATGTACAATGCTTAGAGTGTACAATAAGCATATATGTATCAGTAAATGTACTATAATATACATTAAATGAAGTGTGATGAATCAACAGAATGTTCATTTTGTAATATTTATTTTGTCATAATAAAATAAACCACACACGTATTTACATATGAAAGATGCAAAACGTATAAAAATCGTTTTGAAAAACTGAGGGCAATATTAAAAACACACACACCCACACGACACACACCCTTAAACCTAAATTTCCTTTTGTGCACCTTTCGGCAAAAAAAAATTCTTGGGTAATTAGTATTTTAAATAAAACTGTAAATCAAGCACTAGAGAAAGCATTTTCAATAACTTTTTTTTTAAATAAAGGTCACAAAAATTACCATTGAATATTATATTTTAGAAAACCGATTTCATAAAAATAACGCTTTCACATTTTGTTGACTAGTTGTTGTTTGTATTCACCAAAATTTGTATAAACTTCGTTATCATTGCACATTCACTGATTAATAAATATATCAGAATGTGGTTTGTTTGGCAATCAAGAAAAACTTGACTTGTAATCCTTCAAAAATTACACATATGTATATCCTTGTAATATGTCACTTATTTTACTGTACATTTTTACATGTAAAACATTTTCATTCTGTATCAGTAATACAGGATTTTCGTTTTTGACAATGCTTTGCGCAGGAAGTTGAAGTTATCCTTTATACATAACATATTATATGCAATATAGAAAATGTCACAATCAAATTATTTTTTCTTGTCAACGGTGCCAAATTAACACAAAGCTAAAGATTAAAAAACTATTTGACAGTTTTCCATATTTGTAGCACTAAGAAAAGCAAAGGAGCGACCGCAATACACGAAATATGTTCTTGACTACTTGAATTTTGAAGCGAACGTCATACGGTCTTGTTCCTCGATTTTACGTGGTGAAAACTTTATGGAGCCACAAAAAGGTGCTATATAGCCTACATTATGAAATCTCCCCGTATAGATCTGAGTAAACGTCTGTACATATATGTACATATAATTATATATATATATATATATGCAGCTATAATTTTGTATGGGAAGAGAGCATCTATAAGAGAATGGAGAGCAATTTCGATCCATATGCAATAAATTTACATATGCTATATATAGTATATACTAATCCTTACGTGTATTTATAATGAATAATATGTTATTATAATTGTGCATAGCCAATGGCTTATGATAGTTATGCCAGGCGATGTTTTCATATCACTGCGAAGAAATAGAATTAAAAACATTATATAATTGGAACTTATAATTGTACTGTACAATATGCACATCGATATGCATTTAATATAAAAGCTTAAGCCACGCATACTTATACTCATTCCGCATAATATTGAGCACAACAGAATTATATTGTATTGCGAGTATTGAGTATTGACTGAGTGGAAAATCCATGTATTTTTGTCATACAAATGTTCCTCCCGTTCGCATACATTAACATACGTAGAATGTGGACTGTGTCGTGTGTAGTAATACGTACAGGCTACCTAGCATAGCTTTAGCCTTTAAGTAAAGCATATACATATATGCATGTATAATAATATAATATCCTCGCCGCTCGCACATTTTTACCGTGCGCACGATGAAGCTTTAACGTTTGTGTGACTAAAACGGGCGCCAGGAGGAGAAAGTATATACCGACCCGTTTATCTAAGTATTTGTATACATATTATGTACATATAAACTTGATACATATACAAAAATATTATAATATAGAAAAGCACATATTAATTTAGAGAAATTTGTACACGCGGCATGCGTCGACTCGCTATATATTTTCGCGAGTATAGCGAGAGTTACATTTTTAAAACCATATACAATATATTATATACTGACTATTGTGCGGCTCGGAAAATTGTAGTCGAGGTGGTGTTTGAGTCTTCTTTGCCTAGGTTGAAAAATTGTGTAGTTCAAGTTCGAGTATACATACATTTGCGCCATTTTTTGAATGTGTATTGGAGGTTCCTTGTTTCCAATTCAGAAAGCCCCCAACTTGAAGTGTGCGTCTATAGGACTATATAGTGTAACCATGTTTTTGTTGTTAGTATGTTTCTTCAAATATGTATATTCATTTAAATTATGAGGATGAAAAATGCATACATAATAATTGACTATAGAGTGTCGCAAATCGCTATGTGGAATATGGTATTGAGTACTGACTACTGATGCTCACTTGGTATGAGTTTAACTCAATATATGTGTGTATTTATTGACAACGTAAATATTCAATATGTATCCTGTACAGTAAGGCGCCACAAGTGAGAAAAATCTATTCGTGTACACATATACAATAAAAATCTTTTCTATATGTACAATTGGTATACCATGCAAGCTATGTATATTTCAATATTTCTATCTTTGCGACAATGGAGAGAAAGCTAAGGACTCTGTGATGTTGAAATATATTACATATGGCATACATCTATGCCTAGGTAGTTATCAGTTTTATGTAGTATTAAATAAGTAAAATATCAAACATATTATCATATAATACAAAATGGCAGTTCTATTTCAGCAACTAAATTAAAAAGGAGACGCTACAAAACATTACATTAAACATTGAAAAATTTATTATGCTGTATGAAATTAAGTTTAGGTTCTGTTACAGTATTTCAAGGTTAGGCCTAAGAAATCGGCAAGTCCATTAAATTTTCTCTACATATTTATATAGATATCGTATTGAGGTAATAGCAGTCAAAAAATAAGAATATTATATTATATTTTTATTGCTTAAAAATAATTTTGCAGCACAAATGCAATTAAATTGAGGACCATGTAAAATATTTGATAAAAGAATATAATATGGTCTATCAATGAGCCACTAATCAATGCGGATAATCTATAGTTGCATTCTATTGAGATCTCAATTTCTTTATTTAAACAGAACGATATTTGGTTTATATTTTAAACAGGGACTTTCTCTTGTCGACGAGAGGTGGCGCACTTTTAAAATTCAGAAGGCTTCATCACTTATTTTAAGCTTAAACAAAGTATTGAGTACATTTCGTTTAGTTAAATTATTAAGTAGTTAACCCAGCATGTCGTTAAATGCGAATAGAACTAGGTTTGTAGGCAAAGTAAAATTTCCGTTCCAATCGTTGCAGCTACCATTTACCAACCCTGTAGACCCAAATTATGGATAATTCCATTACTAAATGATTATTTATTTTTCAGTGCCACTTGCTGCCAATAGAGTAATAAATACACTAACTGTGTAAACCTTAGTAAATAGCAAGGTTTATTTTATTGTTGCATTACATATAAAATTTCAAAATAAACCAAATGAAATCCCAATTATCTATATAACATATAAAAAAGTCGTGAAATGTGTTTGTAACTCCATCATTCGAGAACAGAGTGTCCGATTGTTTCGAGATTTTCTTTCGTTTCTCATCGGCCAAACCATTCATTGTACGTCAAGAAATCCTGGAAAATTCTATAGAATCAGTGTGAAAAACATTTAACATAGCTACGTATTACGTACTCACTTTGAATTGACAACTTTTAAGTGAGTTTTAGGAGATTTCGTTTTATCCGTTTGGGTTTTACATATTCATTGATTATTATCGACTAAGCGATAGTTTATTGATGATTTCGAAAAATAAATAAACTTACTGATTATTTTATTATCAAATCTTCAAAACAATGTTACTTTAGAAACAAAGTTATTTTTTTGGATACATATTAGCAAGTTGGTAAAGATTTTTACTCATTGTTTGTTTCACTGCCAAATTAAAATACGTTGACTGGTGTTATATAAATTAATTTACAATTATGGCCCATCGTGATATTAGGTTGACGCGATTTCGGATGGTTTATTGATTAGCAAGTTGAATAACATTTTTATTTTAATACGTTATTGAACAAAGTTAATATGAGTGCTTTTCGATTTTGGCCCATATCATATTTTCGAGATTGTTGCTAATGGGTTTTAAGATATTCGGGGCTTACGTCAGAATCTACGTTTGTCGGGATTATATATATTATTTGAATATCAGTATATTATTTAGGGTTCAAAAAAGTGTCGAAATTTCAGATTGAAGGGACTTACCATAATTCAAATCATCCAGACTTATTTGCAAGAGCGCGAGCGGTTAGTCTATAGAGCACTTAATAAAATATACTTCATGTTTTCTTCATCTACTTGTAATAATTTAACAAGACGTTATTCATTCAAAAAGTGCTTCAAACTTTTTTGTATAGAGTAAAGTATAAACTCCTTTTCCAGAATTTATAACTCATAATTAGACACTATAAACGATGTATACATCTCAAGAATTCCTCTTGATTTATAAAAACGTGCTTGTATTATACTTAATCCTCCACATTTGAGCCTTAACAGAAGCTGTGCTCTTATGACACAAGTATGCACATTTCACGCTAATGATAATAAGGATAGAAGGAGGAAGATGAACGATGCATTACATTATATAATATAATATGGTTGGAGGGTTTTTATATGTGACTGGAGGCCCGTTCAATCCAGCAAATACTCACCAAGTGTTCGAAGTATAATCTGAATAAAAGCCGGAGGCTGTGGAGATGTTCGTTCAGTGGGCAATGTCATAATCGTTACAAACGAAACCGCACTCCTGAGGTCTGTGCTTTTTAGTCCTCACAGGAGTTTAGTTAGAGCTCTTAGCGTCGGGACCCTCCACAAACATATTAGTTTGTTTATTAATAGCGCTCCATCTTCTTCCGCTATTGTGCATGATGTTGCATAAATTCTTTGTTCCTTTTTCAATTCCTCATAGGAAATCCCTATGCACGGTTCTGGTCCACAGTAAGTCGTACTCAACCCATCTCTTGCTAAAGCGCCCTCTACGACGTTACCAAAAATGCCGCGGTTGCCCGGTACCCAGGAGAAGTAACTACTTTATTGCATTTACTCAATTTCTTTAATCTCTCTTTTAACTATATACTTATATCATTCATTTTATTGGATGGTTCATTTGTCTAAAAAAGCTTATTTTACATAATTGATTTGGTGTCGCCTAACGCTTTACAGACTAAAAAGTCTTAATTGCATTAGAGAATTTTTTTTAAACTACATATATTCATATTTTATTTTAAAATCTGGTTGGTAAATTATTCATAATTTTTTAACGATAATCCCTAAGACCTGCTATCTGATAAAAAATAAATGCAAACACCAAATGTTTAATTGTGTCGATAAATCAATAACAAATTTTTAATGAGCATCACGCGGTTACCTTTGAATTTAAAATATATAAAATTTTTATAAAAACCGTTTAAAAAATACAAAAAATTCGAAATCGAAAGAAGAAAGAAAAATATATGAATTAATTGTTAACAGCTTTAAAAGCTTGTTCTAAATCTTCAATAAGGTCTTCAACATCCTCAATTCCAACAGATAAGCGAATAAGGCTGTCGGTGATTCCCAGCTCCTTCCTCTGTTCTGCAGGAACAGAAGCATGTGTCATGACAGAACTGTAAACAAAATAATATTAAAAAATAACAATCCAAACGAAATTAAATAAATCGAATAACTTACGGCAACTCAGCTAAGCTCTCATATCCTCCCAGACTTTCAGCCAAAATAAACACCTTTAAAGCTTGCAAGAACTTCTTGGATTCAGCTAAACCACCCTTAAGATAAAAAGATAAAATACCACTGTGGCCATATGTTTGACGCAACGCAATTTCATGTTGTGGATGGGAAGGCAGACCTGGATGCAAAACCTTCTCTACACTAGAATGTTGCTCCAAATACCGAGCGACCTCAATCGAGTTCTTGCCATGCTGTTTCATACGAAGAGCCAGTGTTTTTAGGCTACGATTCACTTGATAACAATCGAATGGTGATGGAACAATTCCAGAAGCTGTTTCAAAAACAAGTAAATAACGATTTTGTTTGTAACATGTTAGAATATTACTCTGAGAAATAAATTACCATTCTGAAGGAAACGCAATCTTAGATGCAAATCATCGTCATTTGTAACAACAGCGCCCATTATAACATCTGAGTGTCCGTTCATGTATTTCGTGAGCGAGTACATGACAATGTCGGCACCGAGCTCCAACGGACGTTGGTAGTAAGACGACAAGAATGTGTTGTCCACTACAACTGGAATCTGAATCATAATAACATAATACATTTTTGATGCGAAATTCTTTTCTTTTTTTGATAATGTATAACGTATGCGTTCAAATATTCTTAATGTTCATTGTTCATACCTTCGGTCCAGCGTGAGCAACTTCACACACAGCTTGAATATCAATCACTTTCAACAAAGGATTAGTTGGTGATTCAATCCAAAGCATCTAAAATTATAAATAAGTTGAATCAGTGTTTAGCTTTTTTAAGACATACACAATAAAACTATAAAAATTATTATTACTTTTGTATTTTTCTTAATGGCAGCCTTAATTTTTTCCAAATCGGTAGCATCCACAAAATCGACTTCAATTCCTTGGCGAGACGCAACTTTGGAGAATAGGCGATTAGTTCCACCATAGACATCGTCGCAAACAATCATGTGATCGCCAGCACTTAGTAGCTGAACTAATACAGTTGTCGCACCAAGACCAGATGAAAACGTCAAACCGTACTTTCCATTGTCCAATGAAGCAATAACCTTTTCAACCACATTTCTTGTGGGATTTCCACTCCGACCGTACTCAAACCCCTAAATGAAGAAGAGTTTATAGTTGTCATTTATTTAAAAGTTTAGCAATTTTAAAACAAGAGTTTAGTTTCATAAAAGTAAAACATACAAAATCAATTTGTTAAGATTGAACAAGTTGTTGATTTGACCCAAAAGCCTGGCCATATGTAGAATAAATTGAAAGAGTGCGATGACAAATCAAATACATCAAAAGGAGAGCAAGATGTCAATTTACTACGTGTTGCTTTTAACTACACCACATCTAAAATAGGAATGTAGTCATACAAATTGATGAAAGTGATGAAAGTGGTATCAGACGATAATTTTTTTCCCAAGTTTTTTTTTGACCTCTTTTAGTTTCTAAGATTTTGTTGAAGATAAAAAACGATAAAATAACCATAGAATACCTTTCTGCAGGTATAAACTATTTGAAAATGAACAAAATGGTTCATCGCCGGATATTTTTTAGCCTTAACTTGACCTTGAGAGTAACTTGATCCTGAAATAAAAAATTAGACTAAGGTTCATGCAAATTTATTCATTCGAGCGTATACGGGCGTTCATACACACAGTTTTTCTAGACCATTTTTTTGGACTCAGAGGGTGTCAAAACGTGTTTCTGTATCATTAATTACCATGCTGGGTCGTAATAAAACCTTAAACATATATTGTATATACATATGGTATACATATATATTATATTAAGAAGATTTAACATCCAAAATATGTTGTTGTAATAAAATCCTTTAAATTTTTTGGACTAATTAAATTCATGAAATCCCTTTTACATGATATGTATTCATTTTTATTTTCCACCAGACCTCATACTTCTCACTACATCTACATACCAGTATACTTAAACATAATATGTATGTCAGCACGCAAGTCCATTCGCAAGTTAAATATGTAATAACCTCCAAGATCTTGCCGACTTGAAACACTTGCTCCAAATATGCATTAGGTTCTGGTGCTTATTATATTTATTTCACATTCAACATGCGAGGCGCGGGCTGTATCTACATGTGTTTTATATACACATATGTACATACTTTATTCATAATGCACAATCGCTGTATATTTCAAGGACTCGAGGCAGTGGAAAACTAGTGACGTTAAAACTAAATAATTATTAGCACCATATCCATAACAATACGTCAATATTATTTTCCGCGAAAAAAATTTGCAAACCCATTGTAAACATATAAGGCAAAAACATATGTCCTTCTGATCGCGATTTTTCAAAAAAAAAAAAAATATGCAGAAACACTTTTTGACACTTTTAGTCTAAAATTAAATAACGCACGTACATGTTTTGGTGACATTGCAACATTAATGTAGTATGTATGTACTTAAAGTACTTTATAAGGCGAAATAACTTTTGACGGGATCCCCTAATTACAAATAAACTATTGATCCTAAAGCAAAACTTTCCTCTTTAAAGTTGTAGAGTAATTTTTAGTAGTTTCTGTAGTTTTTGTAGTTCTTATTTAAAAAAATAATTTTTTTAAAGAAATTCTTTGTGTCCAGTCAGGCCAGTCGGTAATATACTATTAATTGAAGCGCCTACATTCCGTTATATATTTCGAAACTCGTACCAATGAGTGGGCGGTAGTTTTATGACGTGATTAGAGTTGAATTAGATCGCGTGTAAAAAACTCATTTCGCTTCATTTGTACAAAAGGTATAAGACTGGACTAGGGTAGTTCAGTGTATAATATCGTATTCGAAACTATGAATATTTTGCGTCCTTCAACAAATAACCATATTGCCATTTGTGTATACAATTATGTACTTTATAAAAGGATAACTATTTAAGTTATGTACGCACGCAAATTTATATTAAATTACCGTATAATCGTTTATGTTTTGTTAATTTGAACACTCTTATATACCTATAAATAAGAAAAAAAACATAACATCAGTCCTTCAACAAATAGTTATCCATTTATACCTACACAATCGAATAAATTTATTTTACAAACGCACAACTGGGTTAGTTATGGACGCACGGCAAATTAGTAGAAAATTACCGTTTAATCGTTTATATTTTGTTTATTTGAACACTCTTATGCATAAATTAACGGAACCGAGCGAACGTTTTGCTCTGTGCTACAATCGGGTTGCATTACCAACCAAAGATAGGTTGTTTTTTATTTGTTTATGGATGCGATTTTGGATACACATCATGCAATCCATTGGAAATCCTTACAATCCAAATTTGAAATATCGTCAGCCACAATACGAACAACCAAATCCTAATACGTAAACTGAAATCCCAATATATAGACAAATTTTAAACACAATATAATCTTCCAAATAAGAACTCCCACAAATTGAACCGTCCAGAAATTATAACCGGCCATTGCAGTGTGTTAGACGCTCTGAAATTAGAACTTTTGGTTCTAATCTCTGGAAGTCTTTGTTCATTGTAGTAAAAATAAGATGAGGAATCACGATATAGCATTGTATAATATTCAAATAAATTGAAAAAAATAAACAAGTATTACTGAATTTATGTTAAAATAATAATAATAATAATTTTAAAAAAATAAATAATTATCTTGTGCTAAACATGCTTACATGCTTGCTAGAACATAGGGGATGTTCCCCTAAGTTTTAGTTGTAAATTTATCGCCAAAGATTTGCTTTATTTTATCTCTTGACCTACGTATATCCAATTCAATATGCCTAAATGCGGAATGATATTTAGCAAAATTGCATTTTATTCAGAGGTCAAACATTCGGCCCAAAATTTGAAGGAGATTTGAAGACGAGAAAAATGATACGAAATCAAAACAGTTATAAATATGCACCATGGAATCAACTTTCTTCACAATAATGTTCAACGTTATCCATTTTAACTTTGATTACATATTATTATTTCGTTTCGCTTTTTCTTATCTGCGCCAGTTTTTAATATTTATAAGAATTTGCAAAATAAAAAAATTATTATGCGAGTATGACGTGTATATAATTAAGTTAAATTTAATTTAAATATACATTTACAATCATTTAATATGAAATGTGCTAGTGCCCTATTCCATTTTATTTAAAAGGTAATGTCTGTTTACACGCAATTGCAATTTTCCATTTTTAGTCAGAAATGCAGATAAAACTTTCCGTAAAAGTAGAACAAACGAAGTTCATTGAACCATGTGATAATTTGATGTGATAAACCCTCTTCGTGCTATGCGAATAATATATAAATTTCATTGTTTTTTTAAATTTATGACGACCGTAAGGTTGTAATCAAAGACATCTAAAGGGTTGTATAGAATATTGCATTCGAGTACAAAAAAATTTGTTTAAAAATTGAGTTTAAAAATACACCCAAAGTTTTGACACCCGATGAGTATGACTGATGAATCGAAAAATCCTCATTATCGGTCGAGACTCGAGACTCGTCACTCGAATACTTTGAGATCTGAGAAAGCGCACGACCGCGAAGCAAACGGCACGAGGAGGTAAAACTTAAAACATGTTTCAGCATTAGTAACACTTTTCCGAAAAAATCAGTAATGCAAGAATCTAAATTCCTAAAGCAAGAAATCTTCTTTAATGAATGCTTGTTTTGTTATTATATTGATTTTAATTTATCTTTTAGCAAGAGAACAACTCATTATACATCATCTGTGGGTAATGAAATATATTATAAAAATATTATTTTACAATGATTGCAGTAAAAAATGAAAATCTTATCTATTGACTATTTTAAGCACACATGTCACTTGATAAGAATTGAACGTGTTTTGACCGTTCTGTAAACCGCCTAAATGCTTAAACAAGAGCCTATTAATATACTCAATGGCCACATACTTAATAGCCAACAAAAGGTCAAGATTAAAATTGACTATCTTTTAACAAGAGACAACAAATAGAAGCAATTTGGAATCTTAACACGTACCGGCCACAGAAGATAGATAACTTATAACAGCTAACAGAAAATTCGCTTATTATTCTCGGCAGTCTAAAAATGGTCTTGCAAAACACAAATACAAGCCATAGCCCTCTACGCTTATGCATATTTGCACCATTTATTTTCAAAATCATAGGGTTCTCGAGATACAATAGAATTGTATTTATGGGGTGTTAGTTGTTACACATTCCGTATTTCGGCACTCAATTCTACCAAACATTGATAGAAAGAAAGATTACGAATTCCGAAATCTCAAATTTTGTTTTCCTGCGCGTCTACGTCACTGGTGCCAGCCGTACGTACATATTCTTTATTTTACATGCACATTTTGTAGTACATACGACTTAATAGTTTAGTATTAAATGCAATAAATTTGTTGTTAGATAAATCCAATTTCATAATTTTAATCTTATATTTATTAAATAATGATAATCGGTGTAAGTCAAAAATTTATGATTTTGATGAATTAGTATATAGACAACGCGAACGATGTGCCTATTTGGTCTGCAAATAACATAATAAGAAACTACAGTCTGTTGCGTTTATAAGTTAAGATAAAGAATTAAATAACTAAGTCAGCCACAATTACCATCGTGAGGCAATAAATTGACACACCAGCGAATGGAACTTTTACTGATTTCCGCGTGTGAATTTCTGAGAACTCAAACTCTAAACTCTATTTATATGTTTAAGTTGATAACAGTATATCATGTATGCATACTTCATTTAATTTTGTATATTATACATATATAATATGTATGTATCTTGCAAATTTATTTGATACGAAACTACAAAACCATGCACAGATCTCATTATATTCAATTAATAAAAAGTTATAAATTTAAATTACTCTGAATTGAGCGGGACCATCCTGTTTGAACGTTGTACTGGTTACAAGTGGGCAAACAACTGCCATGCTCTCCCATTGCTCTGGGTCTTGTCCCGCATGAATTGCTTTGGTAGCAAAACCTTTTGGTTGCTCTTTGAAAGACATGGCTCAGTATCTATTATATTACAATTTGTTTTCCAATAAAATTAATTATTTATTAAACTAAAAAATATTTAAAACACAAAGAACACTTTACACTCGCAGTAATTCACAAACAAGACACTAATTTAAATGTAGAAACTTAAACATGCAAACGCAACAGTCAACGTGACGACTGACGAGCACCTTCTGACTTCTGGTTCTAGGTTTTGAGTTTTGACTTTCTAAATTCTGATACCGAAGTCCGAACTGCGAAGTACACTGTACAGTGTCAGTGTAGTGTACACGCAATCGGAAATGCGAATGAAATACATATTGTTATTTGTTACATTATATAACTCTTATATTATAAGTTATAACTTATAACTTATAACATATGTGATATGTGAATGTCTGATAACATAATTTGTACTTTAATAATATTGAAACATGAATGAAGCAGCAGAAGTCATATAATATGCGTGTATTGTAATTTATATCATATATAATATTTCATAATTCTTATTTCTTACAGACACTATTCGCAGTTCGTACCGCGTACCGGTACGCATACGGCATTTGAGTCATTGCAATTTGCACTTCACTTCACACTGCAAAGTGCAGTGCTGCCAGATGCTATGAACATAAATTCCCTTAGTTTGCAACAAAAATTCTTTTTTCCCTTCGAAAAAAAAAATGTTTTTCTTCAAAAATTCCCACCTAATACAAGTCTCTAATGTGCAATTTTTTTATTTTTATTAAAAGTTAAAACAAAAAAATATTTTGTATCTTTTCAACGGACGAAAGAACAACAATTTTTGTCATTTATTTTCAAAGCCGACCAGAATATACAAATCGAGTTCAGACACTCGCTCGATAGGTAATTGCGTTTTTTTTAACATCCGTCACCATTAATAAAAAGAGTTAGCATCTGCACTTGAATAAGATAGAAATAATATAATTCCAGCCAAATAAAAGTTATCCATAAATTGGTAGATCTCTCCTCAAAGCTCTGCTACAGCAGATGAATCTAAATCATTTGTTTTTCAATTGGAGTAAAGCACAATAAAATACACTCATAAAAAACATTTAGAATTTAAAATTTACAGCAAATAGTTTAAAAAAAGTAAATTTCCCTAATATAGATGCATTGTCATAAATTTTTCCCGTTATTCCTTCTCTGAAGTCTAAGTTTTTGAACAGAATAACAAAACATTTTAGGAATTTTCCCACAATTTGGCAGCACTGGTTCACAGCACCCTGAGTCCAGAGTCCACACAAGGCACACCGCACACCACAGTTTGACAGCGATAGAATATATAAACACCTGTATAGCTGTCATTTGTCACTACGAAGTACGCACTAGTCAATGGTCATGACCAGTACTCACTAGTCTCTACTCACTGTTTTCTTATCAGTAAACAGCACTCAATACTTACATAAAAGTTTGGGTCACATAAGTACTTAAGTACTAACTAACTATAAACTATTACAATTATACAATATTGTTCTGCAGACTGCACCTGTAATATAGATTCCGAAGTCTGATAACAATAAAACACCGAAGTCATTCTCGTAAAGTGCACCAGAATTTTGGAGCTTATTATATAAAAAAAACTTAATAAATTATTTTATACATGAGGTCAAAATTTCATAAAGTATTATGAATTATTCGCGAAATCTTCCTGACATTCGACCATCACAAAATATGACACAATCGACAATCGATAGTTACACATGACTGAACTATATATATTACAGTAACGCGTTTTATTATTTTTATCGAACATATGGTTTCAATCCATGCTTTATCCACTTTCCTTATAAATATTATGCTTTCAGAAAAATCAGCTTACATGCCATTGCATTTACTGTGAAATCTATGGTTGGGAAATACGTTTGGAATTTCAATCCATATATATAAGCACTTGACGCGCGCGCCGCAGTATACATATGTAGCAACTAGCAGTCATCACAATTCACAATTATGATGATATGACACATCAATTATAATCAATACAATAAGACTTTAAAAATAGTTCATTTTCCACTATTGTTTGTCACCTCATATTTAAATTTTTATTACATTAAGATAGTAGTTATTTGTTACTGTGGGATAATTAATATATTTTGAGAATATACTATAGTATTATTGTACGTTTGTATTTTTGGTGTTAAAGTAAAGCATATTGGATAATGGCATATAATATGTATTGTAAATTCCATATATTTTAGGAATGAAATTGTTCCAGTTGGACAATTCAATTTTGTTCTGGATGTAATAACATTTTTTTCAGAATTGATTTTAAAGCGTGTGGCAATAAACTCTTGTAAAAAAATTATCAATTTTGTTTAAATAATACCATCAGAGAAGTTTATTTTGCACAGTTCCATGGTATTTTTTGATTTATTTTTGTATTGTTTTGGGTTTAAGTAAACGAGTAGTACGTATGTATTAACTACATATTATTTGCATTATATTAGTACACTTTATTGTAAATAGAATGTAACTATATAGCCGTCAATTTAAAATTTTTAAGGACTGAAAGGACATTTTCCCTTATGTCAAATACAAGTGATGCAAAATTTTCACGCTAGTTGTCGCTTTAGATAAAGGCAGACCTTAGTCCCTAACCTAATCGATTTTTCAGTTTACTTACAAAGTTCGCACATATTTTCAGTGGTCAGAAAAAAAGGAATTTCAGTGCAATAAGCAACTAAAACGAAACAGAAATGTCAATTGTAAGTATTGTAAAATAAAAATTAAGGTTTATCATCTCATTGTAGACATTTGTCAAATTAAAAGAGATTTCTTGCAAAACAATTAAAAATACTTTCAGAATTAATAATCAATATTCGTTCGCACAGTATTATAGTTATAATTTAATTTTCTTCCACTTTACAGCGCATGAAGGCCACCAGATGTCCAACGGACGAGCTTTCCCTCTCCAATAAGGCCATTGTCAATAACACTGACTTTGGAGGAGATATCAAGTAAGAGGTTTTCTTACAAAAAAGTCTTTAGTTTTTTTAATGTATTGTTGTGTATAATCCAATCATTTTACAGGCATATCGAAGTTTCAACTGGTCCTGGACAACATTTTGTGTTCTCCATTAAGGGATCTCCGGAGGTACCAAAGTATCACATTGGATTCTCGTTGTTACAACGAAAGTGGGCAACGCTTTCTATCAACCAAGTAAGTTTTAGAAAAGTACAATATTATAATTAATAATCAAAGTAATCATTTTTTAAAAACTTTTTTCCATTTTAAGGATATCGACATCAAACCATATCAATTTGATGCTTCCAGCGATACAGAGTGTTTGTGCAATGTTGTTCTTGAAGTGGATTTTCTTCAAAAGAAAACGTATGTTTTTTTATATATTAAATCCAGTTTCCTAGTACTACCTAACTTTATTCATTTAAATTTCGTTTAGACAATAATTACTCATTCCAAGATCATTTTGAATACTACATTATTTTACATTTGTTTAATAGATTTTAAGTACTAGGACTCAAGGTCAAATCTTATATGCTCTTAATATCTCATAAGTTAAGACTTGGGAGCCCTTCATTATTTGAAAATTTTTACATTCTACCTTATTATTTGAGTGAATCCAAGCATTTTTAATACAATTTGTAAAAGTGTGTAAATTTATTGTATTTCGCTATAAACTCATTTACAAATTACAATGCCAAAAGCAATATTTCGTAAATTGATGTTGAAAAATAGCCTTTCGTTTAGGTTTTCTTTCTACATATAGTTTTTTATCTTGTAACATAGTATCCTGATGTTTATAATCATTGCACATAAGTCTGTTTTGATATTTATATTTTTTATTTCCAGAACCACATTAGAACCATATGATACTGATAATATGGCCAAAGATTTCATGATGCAGTTCTCCGGTATCGCTTTAACTGTTGGCCAACCATTAGTATTTAGTTTCCAAGAAAAGAAACTTTTGGGTCTCGTCATAAAATCAATGGAAGCAATTGATCCGTCTGCTGCCATGAGCAAAGATTGTGAACCAAAAAAGACACGATTCGGACGTCTACTTGGCAATGCAACAGTGTCCTTTGAGAAAGCTGAAAACTCTTCGATTAATTTAGTCGGAAAATCAAAGGGGTATATTTTTTGTTGTCACTCTTAAATATTTCTGTTGAATGCTCCTAAAATCAAAACTTTACAAATGCAGAAAAGTTGTTCGGCAATCAATTATCAATCCAGATTGGGATTTTGGTAAAATGGGAATTGGGGGCCTAGACAAAGAATTCAATGCCATCTTCCGCCGTGCGTTTGCTTCACGTGTCTTCCCACCAGAAGTGGTTGAGCAATTGGGCTGCAAGCATGTCAAAGGCATTCTATTGTTCGGTCCACCCGGTACCGGTAAGACTCTTATGGCGCGTCAAATTGGTAATATGTTGAATGCACGTGAACCGAAAATTGTGAATGGTCCTCAAGTGTTGGACAAATATGTGGGTGAATCAGAGGCAAATATTCGTCGTTTGTTTGCTGAAGCAGAAGAGGAAGAAAAAAGGGTTAGAATTCATTGGCTATGCTTTTGAAATTATTTATAAAAAGTAATTGTTTACATTGCTTCTGTAGTTGGGACCAAACAGTGGCTTGCACATTATCATCTTTGACGAAATTGACGCCATTTGCAAAGCTCGTGGCAGTGTGGCTGGCAACAGTGGAGTCCACGATACCGTTGTTAATCAATTGTTGGCCAAAATTGACGGTGTCGAACAGTTAAACAATATCCTGGTAATTGGCATGACGAACAGACGAGACATGATTGACGAGGCTTTAATGCGACCCGGCCGTCTCGAGGTGCAAATGGAGATCGGTCTTCCCAGTGAAGATGGTCGCTTGCAAATTATAAATATTCATACAAAGAGGATGCGTGAATTCAAAAAAATCAATCCAGATGTTGATTACAAGGAGTTAGCGACTAAAACCAAAAATTTCAGTGGTGCCGAAATTGAAGGTCTTGTGCGTGCCGCTCAGTCCACAGCAATGAATCGTTTGATTAAGGCCGCTTCAAAAGTTGAAGTTGATCCCGAGGCTATGGAGAAATTGCTGGTGAATCGTGCTGATTTCTTGCATGCTTTGGAAAATGATATTAAGCCGGCATTTGGTACGGCAGCAGAGGCATTAGATACATTCCTAACGCGAGGGATTGTCAATTGGGGTACACCAGTCAATCATGTTATGGAGGATGGTGCATTGTATACGCAACAGTGCCGGAACTCGGAAGGTTCTGGTCTGGTCTCGATATTGCTAGAGGGTCCACCAAATTGTGGCAAAACTGCGCTGGCTGCTAAATTGGCTATGATCTCCGATTTTCCATTTGTTAAAGTATGCTCACCCGAAGATATGGTAGGCTTTACGGAGTCCGCTAAATGTTTGCATATTCGAAAGATTTTCGATGATGCTTATCGTTCTACGTTGAGTTGCATTGTTGTTGACAATATCGAGCGTCTTTTGGATTATGGCCCAATCGGTCCACGTTATTCTAACTTAACATTGCAAGCATTGCTAGTGTTGTTGAAAAAACAGCCTCCAAAAGGCAGGAAACTTTTAATATTCTGCACTAGCAGTCGCAGGTATTTGCTAACATTACACAATTTTCTTTTCAAAAATGAATTATTTTTATTTTTCTAATAGACAAGTTCTGGAAGACATGGAAATGCTGTCAGCATTTACTTCAATATTACATGTACCCAATTTATCGCAGCCTGAACATGTGTTGGCTGTGTTGGAAGATTTTGACATTTTCACAAAGCAAGAACTCCAAGTTCTTGCTAAAAAGATGAGTGGCCATAAGTAAGTTAACATTTATTTAATTTAAAAAAAACAATTCTATTATACATTTAATTTTACGAATCCTTCTTTTTCTTTATTTTCATCAGAGTATTTATTGGAATAAAGAAGCTGCTCGGTCTGATCGACATGGCACGTCAGACAGAACAACAGTACCGTGTTATAAAATTTCTTTCAAAACTAGAGGAGGAAGGTGGCCTCGATGCTGGCACCAGCATCCAGTAACTGTTACCGGATTAACAATATCAAATGTGCGTTGTTGTATTTAATGATATTTTCTAAAAACAAAAATTTTCCTCCCTTTCTTTTTCAATACTCAATCAACCGAAATACGATCGCCTTTTAGCCGTCTTCATTTCAACCAAAAGGCAATCAACTTATTTTCAGTGCAATCAATATGCAGTCGCTTAAAGTTGAAGTCGCATCGTAAAAAGTACAGCTGGGAGCATCCCCGATGTAATGTTCTGAATCAAGAGGCCCACAAATATTAAGCTACAAAAAAAAAATACATACGGTTTAACCAATTTACGTTTCTTTTTGTTTGCGTACTATTTAATTTTGTTTTGCCGATCTGCTTGTCTCCATAGTTAAAAATTGCCTGTTGTTCTTTCAAAATTATTAACAACATCAATTGATAGTCGTTATTAAACGCGCCTAAACACATTTATTTAATAACGTATAGGCTATATAAAGATATGTTTTTCGCAATATTTTCAATGTACATTTACAAAGATCGTAAGCTTATAACTCAACCTTATATGTAAATGGTTTTTGTTTGCGTTAAATGCAATTTGTAAGATACATTTTAGAAAATTATCATAAAATGTACAAAAAAATACGGAAGGATATTGTTAATGTGTAACATACATTAAATGTAAAATTTAACTCAAGATGGACGGTGTAAATACAATCGAAAGGTGTAAACATTCCTATATAAAAGCAATTTCCAGTTGAAAGCAAATCTAAATCGGTTCAAACTTTAAAATGCAGCAATTACATTTATTTGAATTTAAATAATTGTTTCTCGCATAATGAAATGTAAATTTAAATAAATTTTACTCATGAGATGTATGTACTTATTTATAAACTTACAAAGTTTGATAAATTAGAAGAAAATAATTATTCAAATCAATTACTAGCTTAGTGACGTTAAAATATGATACAATATACATAATACATATATTAAGAGTTAAAAATTAAAAATTTTAATTGATTAATAATTATTACATTTAATTGATAATATTTGATCTGTAATGCGCAATACATTAAAACTATTAAACTTACTCCAAAATTTGTTCTACTTGTAATTGTGCTTAGAAATAAAAATTGCCGCCAATCTTTAAAATATTCTTGAGCTTTTTATTAATTGTACCTTAATTAAATTATGTATTGATTTACAAATTACCGTTAGGATATTTACATATTATGTATTGCTCGTTATAAACATTGGATTACATAATGGCTATTAGATATTCATAAGATGAAAGAATGATCACATATTATGTTGTAAAAACGAGTTCAGCTTATTAAATAACAATAAATGTCGTTAAAAGATTGATATACATTTAACAGCAATCTTAATTCAAAAGATTGGATTTTGTTTTAACTCTTATAATCATCACAAAATTTGCATAAATGTTTAAGATTATAGTATAAACTACTGTACGACTACTAAGTAATTCCTAATAATCAATGTTTTCGTTTGTTGTTTCGGTACGATAAACGTTAAACGTGTCGAATATGGCTACGATTATATAATTATTTATAAAAAAAATCCTATGCAAAAATTGGTTGGACGTAATATACTTAAAATGGATGACATGACATTTCTTAGTAGAAGTGTTAAGTTTTACGATTGGAAATTTAAGGGCCTAAATTGAGAAAATTTGTACTTTTTGTCATTTAACATTTCCTCTAAATCCAGTTTTCCCGATTCACAGTTTCATATAGAATGCAATATTTCTTGTTATATAAAATGTAAATTTCATATTCACACCATATGTTTGTGTGATTTGTGGGATGCAGGGCTAGGTGTACCGTAAAATAGTTTTGTTGCTCTCTCTTCTCACGGAAACACCAAATTTTTTGCAAACAAACTTTAAGGGAGAGAACATGTTTGGGTATCGTATTTATGGCTGAGGCTGACGGAATTTTGGCATTTCTAATTTGGACCTTATAAGGATTTTGGCGTAGGAATCGCATCAGTCTGTACTTTATGTTACCGGGGTATAGAGTGCGGGAATTTCAGGTTGTCGAGATTGTTGCTGACGGGTTTTTAGTTATTATAGATTTTATAGCTAGTATAGATTTTGTGATTGGCTGTATTTGGACCAGTCGAGATTTGAATTTCGATCCTTCATTATTGTAAATCCAAATCGCATCAACAAATAGGAAAAATCTCAAAATGTAATGTTTATGGAATAAAGAGAAAACGAATAGCTCGTTGAAAGTAAACAGCGTTTGCACGGTCCCTCCTGTTATTTTATATTAAAAAAGATAAGAGGTAAAATTGATCATCAACTAGTATATGTATTTTAAAGTACAATAATTTTATCTATTATCATGGCTATTAAAATTGCTAAACATTTATAAATAGCAGTAACAGTTTTTACTTCTTATTTCATGCATGCGACTTAAAGAGATAAAACCGCATAACATGTCCAATGTCTGGCACTCGTATCGATATGTAAGTGCATATAAATTATAATAATCAATCATAATTAACGTTTCTGATATATCTTAATGAAATGAGTAGGTACGCCCCTTAAATAATAACAAACGCAATTTTTGAGTGAAAAGATTGATTTAAATTGGCCTTTAAAAGACAAAGTCACTGGGCGCCATCAGAAAATCACCTTGTATATGTCTACCTATCAATTTTATCGTGCGACGTTTTAACACAGTTATGCAGACAATTATTTCTGTTACTTGTCGAAAAATTAAGTTTTTAACGAATTTGTTTTTAAGCAATATACATACGTATACATCGTCACTGTCTGCAAAAGATATGTACATATATGATTAGATGACGTATTTGATTTGTTTGTTTCGTAAACGCTTTCCAATGCTTAATTCAATTCAAAACTTAGCGTACTAGAATTTTTTATAAGTATATAAGCTATCAAAACTGATGATAACGTATTTATCCTATCAATCAAATTGTGATGAAATTTTGGACAGAATTTTAACCAAAATATTGTAGGTACCTAATTGGGATACGGATTTACCATTCGCGCGTAATGGATTAAATGAGTAAAGCTTCAATTTTTTCTAAGAAGATAATGTTTTAACATTCTTACACTATTGTTTGTATTATATTACAGTTGTGATACAGTTTGAGTTTTTTTTACAAATGATATCAATAAAACAAAATTAGTGCAAAATAAGACAGTATATGAAAACCATGAGATTGGTTATGGATTCGAGAAATTATTAAAACATTTTGGAAAATATATATTTTCCTTCACAAGAATTAACCCAGATCATACCGACTTTTAATTTGAAACTGCAACTATTATACATGTTTGCATTGTAAGGAGCGGTCTGCATACTAAATATTTTCCAAACATACCTACGTAATAATGTATACAGGAGGGAGTAGCACCAATAGCACACCCTGGACAGTTTCTTACATCTCTATATCCCTATGGACAATACTTACAACGCATTATAGAATAGAAGCATGTTGGATAAAAATCATTCAAAGGCCAGCACTACATACTACATTAAAGTTATAATATAACACACATATTTATAAAATTATGAAAATAAAATTAATCCGTAATGTGTGGACAACTATAATTTATTATGTAATTAAATTTTCATTAAATCTAAAAATGTAGTTAATAATGGCAAATAATACTAACTTATAACAAAAGTATAAAATATAGAATTCACACGAAAATTAATGTTTTTAAAATTAAGAAATGTATAAAAATGTACATGGTTTAAATAATGTATATGGCTTATATATTTAATTTAAAACTAAACATGGATATCCCAAATCCCTTGGACTATAAGAATTAATAAAAGGGAATGTTTTATTTAATGTTTTGGAATGCTCCATGATTCTATCTTTTTTCAATAGATATAGAATCATATAGCAGTCAGGTAACACTAATGAAATAATGCTTCAATTTAGATGATTTAACTTTGGTATTAATCTCACGACTAAGGAAATAACATTAAATTTAAGCCTCCGCCTTGATTTGCCTTGTCTTTTGAATGAATCAAGCGGAATGTTATACTTTGTTTCGAAAAAAGACTGGCTTAATTAATTTAAACCATTATATCCGTTTTGTTATCAAAAATCAAAATTTACAAAAATTACCTAAATCAATTTCCAACTATCACGAGACGATTAACACATATGTTAATCCTTTTCATTAATTACAATAAACTGCAAGATAATGATTATTAAATGTAGCTTTAATTTCTAATGGCTTTTTAAAGAATAATGTTGATTTGAAATAAAAAAGAGAATGTTGCAAGTAGAATGTAAAAAATATCACAAAATATACATCAAAGCGAAGTGAAAAAAATATGCATTGTGGTCACTAAACTAACTTTCAATTGATTTTAGAGACCTTTTGTGCTGCAGTGTACATGTATTTAAGTTTTTACAGGCACACTTGAATCGTAGTTCAAGAGGTCCTGTTCTTCATCGCTACTCATCAGAAGTGTTTCTTCGTTTGTATGATATTTAGGTGGCGGAACAGCTGGTGCTGGATACATAAATGAGTCCACAGAGACAAGAAATTCTTCAGAAATTTTATTATCGCGTTCAGTATCCTCCATCATTTCAACTGAAATAAACTTGTTTTATTAATTATTGTTTTATTATTCGAATTTAAAGTAACTAAGAAACCTTCTTGAATAAAAATGCTCGTGATAACATTTCCATATTGCATAAGAACAAATCCAATGACAAGCAGTAATGGTATCATCCACATCCAAGGTGGTACACAGTATTCAATTGAAAAGTGATTTTTAACCTGTACAATTGAAAATGTTTCGTTAAAAACTAATTCTGGTATCAATCAATTATCACATTATTAATTTTGTCAAACCGGATAAATCGGCATCGTTTGGATACGGGTTTCTGTTAATTTATACTGATCCAGTAGGTTGTCATATTCATTAGGAAAACGTATGACTGAATCCAATTGCACCCAATCCTCATCTGACTGAATATCCAAATCAGATTGCATCAGAAATAAATTGCGATCTAAATTAAATATAATACATAGGTATTATGCATTTTTAATAAATAATAATAATATTCAATGTATATTAAGTCGGTGTACATACCAGACGTTCCCGATGCTCCCATATATACCAACCAACCATTGATAAAGGGAGCACGATCTTGTAACTGATACATTTGGGCGCATCCAGTGAAGCACGTGTTTCGCTTCGACGCATCGAAGTAAGCCTCTGTGCAAGCTACAGACATAGACAAAAAAATTCAATTAATACTGATTAGATTGAAGTATAGGGCCCATATAGGATATATGCCTAACCTCTAAGGAGCCTAAAATAAGTGTAAAATGCTTATAACTTACATAATTTGCACTGATCATAAATTGTTTTAAGATCGGTCACCTTATCCACATTCGCTGCATTCATTAGAAACTCGATGTTAAAATACTGACAACCGCGCTGGCAATCCGCTTGGACATCCTGCAAGTAGTTAGAAGTTTATTTTTTTATTATCTTCAATTAGTTTTAACAATTTTAATGCGTCAAGATTATTTTCAATTCTACAATTTAGAATATTTCTCGCTTTTATTATCACAACTGGAACCAATGTTTGAATCTCCTTTTTCTTTTCTTTTTTCATATAATATGTATGTTAGGTACGAAACATTTTGTGAAGGACTATGTACCTCCTGCAGATTTAAATTAACAGCACCGCATAATTGATCACAGCGCGTTGTAAATTTTTGCTGCAAATTTTGACCATTGATTACTTCTGTATTGGCGGTAATGGCCGCAATTAAGGAAACAACACGACAAGCAATAACTATTAACAAACAGTTGATCAAAGACATTTTTACAAATAACACCAATATTTATTTGTTGTGCTTTTGCTGTCGCCCTTGTATATGGATTGTTAAAAACTTCAAATTTCAATTGCTGATGCTGATTGCTGATTGGCGAATGGCGATTGCTGATTGCTTTGCTCCGTGTAATGAAAGGGGAATGTTTAAATGCGCGCACGGCGTATATGGCGGGGGTACAAATTGTTTATTATAAACAATTATATATAGATTTTATATATATTCAAAAAAAAAATGTCAAAGATGGGGCTGTTTACTATTACACGAACGAATTTTTACGAGTTTTAGCTAAATATTACGTTTCCCCTTTCATTCTTCAAAGACGTCAAAAAACGAAACTCCACAAAAATCTGATTCCGAAAGTTTAACTTTTGGCAGCAACATAATCGAATATATGTATATATATAATATGAAATGTATCGAAAAATATATATCGAATATGTAAGCACAGATATATTTATTATATACAACAACTTTATTCAAGATTTTTTCTCTCCATCTGTAAATATAGCTGATAATTTTTTTTTGTGTTTTTCTAAAACTCCAATACATAAGCCAAGTCCAACAGATTATTTAACACATTTTGCACTGCATATCGATATATCGGGTTATACTAATTATAGGCTATATAGCATTTCGACTCTCGATCATCTATATTGCGTGATTTTTCAAGTGTCGTCTGTCGACTGTCAGACGTCAGTACTCAGTTGTTTCAGATGAGTATTCACGCAGCATACATATAGGTGGCAATTACCGTAAAAAATTATTTTAATACATTTTAATAAGTTATGTGAAAGAAATGTGTTTAATAATTGGTGATAAAAATGTAAATGCGTGATTCTAAAGAAAAACTGAGTAAAAATATGTTAACTGAACAAAGTTTAATATGTCGCACTTGCCAAAATCACCATCATGATGGTGTTAGCATTATTGTGCCAAAAAACAAACCGATCTTAAAGCGACTTCTAGCTTGTGCAGATGTCTCAGTAAGTGTCTACCTATCCATTATATTTATTTAAATTTATTTTGTAAAATTACAACAAAAAGTTGTGTTTTTCAGATAGATGTAAATGACAACCTCCCCAAAAGCATATGTACGGATTGTGTTCTAAGACTGGAACAGTCATATGCCTTTAAAATTCAATGTGAATTCACAGAAAGGCAATTATTACATGAAAGGGAGCGATTCACTTTAAAGAATGAATTAGGGTATTCTAGCACAGAACGCCGATACTTCCGTGAAAAGCTACCTTCTTTAGTTGAGTTGAATGGTGTCTTCTTTGAACATGACACTAATGTTGATGATTTGGGTAATTTCCGGCTCATTTACCTTTATTATTTCAAATTATTTTAAAACAACACATTTTTTTAAATTTCAGAACATTTTTTAATTGAAGATAGAAAATCATATACTGACAATGCGAAAAATTCAAAAGTGCTTGATGAATTTTTAATGGAAAAATGTTTGGTTTATGAAACTTCAAAAAAAGACACGCTGGAAATTACCAATGAATATAAACTAGCAGACAATACACCAGTAGAACACAAAAATAATGGAGACAAATTTGTAACTAATATGATTGACGCTAGAAGTATTAATGGCAATGTGGAAGAAACTTCTGATTTTAAAATTGACCATTTATCATCAACAGCAACATGTAATTCCTCAAATAATGAAGAATTATCATCCAACCATCTAAATATAATGTCCGAAGAAATTTATGAACAAACTGATGAATTTAGTGAAACTCTCAGTATCGTAAATGTACCAAACAAAAAATATTTCAAATGCGATACATGTGATCAAGAATTTATAAACTTTGATATCTACAACAAACACAAAAAGACCCACGGAAAAAAGCGATACCAATGTGATGTCTGCTTTAAATGGTTTGCAAAGCGCTACTATCTTAAAAATCACCGCAATATCCACACTGGCATTAATATATTTCCTTGCCAGCGATGCAGCAAAACATACAGCAATCAAGGTAATCTTGATCGCCACGTCCGTGTTACTCATTTCAATGTTAAAAACTACGCATGTACCGTTTGCGACAAATCATTCTCCCAGTCATACATTTTGCGACAGCATTCCACTGTTCATCTGGATGGTGGACTCTATGAATGTGACATATGTCACAAACATTTCAAGAGCCAGGACTACCTAAAACTACACAAAGAACGTCATTTGCCTCAGAACGAGCGTAAACTCATATCATCACGAACACAAAAATTATCTATTAAGTTTCCCGCATCACAACCCAGCAAAGATGTAAAACACATTTGTCCCCAATGTGGTAAACGCTCAAACTCCCAGCATTTGCATCAAGCTCACATGCGGATACACACTGGTGAGAAACCTTTTGCGTGTGAGGTGTGTGATCGAAAGTTTGCTTTTCAGCAATCGCTGCGTAACCATTTGTTGGTACACACTGGTGAAAAACCATTCAAATGTAACGATTGTGGTCTTTCGTTTCGACAGCGTGGCCATCTCAGAGGTCATCGATTGGTTCACACCGGTGAAAAAAATCACATCTGCAAAGTTTGTAGCAAGTCATTTGCGTTGCGTGGCAATTTGACAGTACACGTAAGGACGCATACTGGCGAGACACCTCATCACTGCAAAGTGTGTCCTAAAAAGTTTTACGAATCAAATGGGTTAAAACGTCATATGCGAACACACAGTAGAACGCCTGGGAAACGTGAAAAACTTAAAGAACATTTGCATGAATGTGACGACAGATATGGGGATGATGTGTCAGACAGAATTACATCGTTACACAATAAATCTGCCGGATTTTACACACCAAATGCGAACAATGTACAATAATATAATTTAGTTATTAATTACGTTTAAAGGAATTAAATAAAATGTGTTGGGTATTATGTTTAGTCTTCATTGTTTCAATTCTAATGATGTGTAATTTCATCGTCGTCTTCCCTAACAACTGCTGGAACTATTTCATTATCGTTTAATGACTCATTCAGAAATATTAGCAATTAACCATTCATGCACATCTTCTTCAATGAGCTTTCTTTTCACCAATAACAATATGTTTACGAAAAAATACAAAGTAGGTTTAAGCGATGCTGGATGAAGGGAGAACCTGCCTTGTTTTATTTATTGGATAGATAAAAATGTTGAAAAAATAAGTTAAATCAAATAAATTATTATTTTTTTATTATATAGTAATGTTAAAGATGCATACAACTCCAATGAGATTGAACATAAGTGTAATAATGTGTAATTTAAAAAATGAAATTAAATGTTTTATATTGTTTGTTTAAAAGCGTGTGAATTGAATTATTTTTATTTAATATTAATAAAAAAAGTAGTTTAATATATGTATTGAAATAATTAGCTTTGTCATATACGACATTACATGGGCCTGCCCATACCACGTCCACCCATTGGCATTTGTGGAGCCGGTTGCGATTGTGGACTCTTAATGGTTTCATCTACTGACAAAATCATACAGGCTGCCTCACATGCAGCCATCAATGCATTAATCTTGATGATGGATGGCTCCAACACGCAAGCCTCATAATTGTCAGCAATGTGCTCTTTCATGATATCAACACCATACCAGCAGTTACCTTGTGCGTGCTTTTGACGCAATTTATTTAAAATGTTGGTCGCATCAAAACCAGCGTTGTCACAAAGTTGCCGGGGAATGATCTCAAGTGCCTTAGCGATGGCGCCAATGAGAAGCTGTTCCTTACCGGCAATGCTGCGAGAATATGTCCGCAATACTTTGGACAATTCCATTTCAATAGCTCCACCACCTAAAAAAAAAGAAGTTTAATGAATTTCAAAACTATTTTTGCAAAATATTGGTTTTAAATTAAAATTACCAGCAACAACGGCATCATTCTTAATTGTACGTCTAACAATCATAATGGCGTCATGCAGAGAGCGCTCTGTCTCTTCCAAAAACTGCTCGGCACCACCACGCAAAATTAAAGTGCATGTCTTGGCGCTTGGGCATCCTTTCCGAATTAATTGAAACAAACATTTATTAACAATTTATATAAATTGATTGGTATTTAAAAACCATACCATTGAAAATATTGAAACGGTCGCCACCAATTTGAATTTCTTCGAATTTCTCGCAATTTCCCAACACATTTTCAGTCAAATCATTGACAGTTGTCATGACAGCACCTCCACACGCCTTTTGGGTGCGCTTTAAATCTTCTTCAGGCACACGTCCAGCCGCAAACATATCACGATCAGCGAAATATTGCGTGGCAACATCACCAATCGGTAATTTTGACAGAACTACATTGGCCCCAGACGCATGAATCTTCGCTAGTTTCTCATACAATATTTGCCACTCCACATCCACTACTTTTTGGTATTCGGCCACATTGTTGACACGCACCTCAGCATTATCACGTTCTGCCTTCAACTCCAGCTCAATATTGAGGAGAGCTATTTTACACGGTGTGTAAATTTTGGGAGCCATCTCAAAACCGGCATACGAAAATGTCTTCTTGAATGCAACACCTGCAATAAGTTTCGACTCTTCCAGAGAACCACCTGCCACCTTCTTAATACCGATCATGTTAAGAGGCAACAATTCATCTAAAGTTAGTACCGCCTCTACTACCATCTTGGAGAAGAAATCCTTCTGCTGATGAATCAGCTTCGAGTTCATTGCAGTGGCGGCACATTTCTCCAGCAAAGAACGGTGAGCCTCAACATTGTTCTTGTCAATAGAGATAGCCAACTCATTGACTTTCTCAATGCACAAATTGGTGGCTTTACGAATTGCTTTGATGGCAATACGCGGATGAACTCCCTCCTCTACAAATGGTTTAATTTGCTTTAGATATTCACCGGCCAACAATACCACACTGGTGGTGCCGTCACCAACTTCTGCATCTTGTGAACGAGCAATATCGACCAAAGTTTTAGCAGCTGGATGCACAATGTCCAACAACTTCATGATTGTGGCACCATCATTGGAGATGGTGGCTTTGTTTTGCTTAACAATCAGCTTATCCATGCCACGGGGTCCCAATGTGGTACGGACCTATTCAAATTACAACAAAACGCCCATTTTTATTAGGTACATACAACTACAGTATGGGAATAGTTCAAAAGACTCACCGCATCGACAACCATTTGGCAAGCATTGATGTTGGATATTAACTGGGGTTTACCTTGGGATGTGTCGGTTCCCTCTTTCAGTACCAAAATTTGAGGTTGCTGAAATAAAACAAAAACAACATTAGAATAATCATAAATTTTTGTGACCAGTTCAGATGTTTCAGTGAGTCAATATTTTACGACACCCTGTCATTGCAATGGCCGAATACAAAGGCGAACATTCGAGACGACAATGTTCTGAAAACACGTGAGAATAAAAACTGAATTTTGTAACACACAACATAAATTTACATTACTAACAATTACATTTAGATAATAAGTATCACTAAAATACCACTTAAATACAAAAACGATAGTTCAATTTTGTTAAAATAAAGGCTAGAAATGTAATTTTATGTTGACAATTTCTGAGGTTAAATTTGCTTTAATTTAAATGCAACACAATTTTCAATTGAATAGATGCAATTTTTTATTTTTTGAAAAGAGACTAATATTTGTTACCATTTTTAAAAAATTCTGCTGAGTTTTAATTAAAAATATTTAATTTCAGTAAAAAACAAGCACACGTTTCTGCAAATTTTCACTTCAATGGCGTTAGTTATACTTGTTAAAAAGGTTTAACTTATAACTTATAAGCGGTCAGCGGAATAAGCCCAAACCGTATGCAATATGCGGTATATATGAAAAATTGTGACAGATGACAGTTTGAGTGCTTGACATTACAGGTACGAATTCAGTGGCGTGCATTGTAAACTCTAAAGTATAATTATAAAAGACTATTTAAAAACGCTTCGTTTTTTGCAAACGATTTACGAATATAAACCCAGCGTAATTTGAAAAATTACTGATTAATCATTGAACGCGTACATTCCTTTTAAATTTTTCTTATAAGGACAATTTCGATTGCATGCAAACGTCATTTCGAATTGCTACTACTCAAAAATTACTATAATAACATTTTTATCAACGTCCATATAGGTATGTATATAATTTTTAGGCGGCTGTCAAATTAATAACGAACAAATCTGGGTTTTCAAATTTCCTGCTAGGGGCAAGCCGCCAGACCAATTTACCTATACAACTAAATAATAATCCGGCTCCGGACAATTCGAACTACCCTATAGTCCGACACGCGATTTCGTTTTTTTTTTCTCATTTAGGTCTAATATTCAATAAATAGTACATATTTTTCAAATTTAATCTATCTGAATCATGATCGAACATGATGCAATTACATAACAAAAACGGAAACACAAAATGTTAAAAATTAAAGAAATGGCAGAGATTTTGATACCTTAATCGTAATGAATCGATTAATAATTAATTACACATACTACAGACAAAATACAATTTGTTTTAATGTGTGTAGTTTGTTGTTTCATGCCGACACCTCCGTATTGAATTGAGTTATTTTGTCGGATTACAAGGCACTCTTTTGTAAAAAGTGTCGGATTATAGAGGTCGGTTGCAGTCCCTCTATAGTCCGACAAATTCGATAATCCAACACTTGCAAAACGTTCGTCGGAATAGCGGGGGACCACTGTATATATACATATGTATACATTATTTTCTGCAACCGTCTGAAATTAATTACTCTGAAATGCCAGTTATCGTTTTTTAACGTCTATTTTATTTCAGATCATGCAGTATAATAGTTTTGATAGATAATTCTTGCGATAAATATTTCCAGTGAAGCTAAAATTTTGATGTAAAAAAAATAAATGAAATGTGTTGTAATAAAACTTTACATTAAAATTTTGAAAGCATACTACATATTTAAAAATCATCCATAATTGCCGATTCGTTTAAAAATTTTTTGTAAGTCGCCATAAACTGTGCAATGAATGCTTCAAAATGAAAAATGTGTTTGTTGCCCAACTGCATGCGATGTTCATAAAATGCAGCAAATTTTATAACCTTCGCCTTGATTGACATATCACAATTTTTAACAAGCACTTCAACCAACCCTTTGAATATTATGTCAGCTGGAATACCCTGCGCCAGCAGCTCGTATAAGCGTTCACGCACCTTCTCTAAGCGGGCGGGACTTTGTTCTCCTAAAATAAGGTTACCCGTTTCTCTTAAGTACATCTGCCAATCCATTTCGGTGACCATTTGGTTTTCCGTAAATGGATATTGCTGTACCTTACAGACCTCAAGCATTAAAATCGCTCGACGTAAATTGCACTCCGATTTTTCGCAAATTCGTAGTGCCAATTCCTTGGGCAGTGTCAATCCTTCTTTTTTGCTGACATTCTAAAAAACAAAAATCAGCAACTTTAAAAAATAACACAAATTAAATGAAGTAGAAAATCATCAGAACATATACATTTAAAACTGCCTTTATGTCGTCGTATGTGGGCGCTGCTACACGAATTCCCAAGCATCGACTCTTGATGGCTGGTATCACACGTGAAGTTGAATTTACGCATAATATGATGCGACAAGTCGCCACATATTTTTCCATTGTTCGTCGTAGTGCGTGCTGTGCATCTTTTGTGAGGCTATCCACCTCAGAAAGTATTATTACTTTGAATTCCCGCTGTCCGCCTGTTTCAATTTGATGAGTTTGTGCTAGCTGCTTTATTAGGTCGACCACCACTACACGGTCATAGATACCGGCGTCTGATGGATTTACTTCGAGATGATAGTTACTTCCCACAGTCATTACATCTACTTTTCGATTGGATGGTGTAGTAAATGTAACAGTCTCGTTGCGGAGGCGCTCAACGCCGGGCCCATATAATTCACGGAGCAGACACATTATTCGGGTTTTTTTTCCAGCTCCAGATGGCCCATAAAACATTAGGTGAGGAAAATCACCTTGTTTGGCGAGATTTTTTAACTGTTGTGCTTGCTCCTTGTGATAGTCAATCTTTGAGAGCTCCCGAGGACGATATTTATCCACCCACAATGACATTACACTAATTTATTGAATTATTTTCGTTTAATACAGTACAATTTGAAATTTAATAGTAATGTGTGGTTTTGATTCGATAAATTTAAACTTTAAAGGTTATGTTAAAGTTTCAGCTTTTGTTACTATGTATATGTTTTTCGCGCTTTACAATAAGCATACATGGATATATACATTTATAAATATATAAATTATAATACCTGCGTATATATATATATATATGGACATTGTAGAATTAATATATATAGCAATCAATTCTGCAATACTCGACATATATATATATATATTCGATGTACGATTTAAACTTACCATTTTACATATATTTACTGCACGCCCTTGACGCGGGTATATATAAAACTACATGGAAAATTAAGAAAAGAGAAACAAAACTCACCACACAAAAATATGTCGAAATTACATATACATTTGAGGAAGAAAAAATTACAGAGTGAATTCCAGAAAAAAACCTTAAAATTTGAACGAAAGTTACCGTAAATTACATGCAATATTTGTCATAAAAGTTATCAATTATTGGGCTTGAGAGTGTTAAGTTTATGTGTACTATAAAGTGATCTTGTTTAGTGCATGAACTAAGTTCAATAATTGCGTATGAAATTATCGTGCTGAAGCTGAAGCAATCAGTTTTTTCTTCTTTATACACTCAGGGTGTACGTTCGTGTGACTTTGACTAAACATATATACGCGCGCGGGCCGTGTGTACGCGATTAACATACAACGTCGCGCGAGTACAATACTGGGGCGGATCACAAGGAGAAGTTTCCCATTTACACTGTAGTGTGCTTTTTTTAAATTTATACTGTGGACACATTGTGAAAAAGGATTTTATCAGTGCAATCTAATTAATATGTAAAATACCTGTAAGTGCATGAAATTGATTCAACATATATTTTATTCTTCATATATACTTAAATCAAATGCAGAGTTATGGTCGGGTAGCGAGAAACTGCTTTGCATCATTATACATTACACACGTTTAATAAACTTGATGGATCTGTACAATCCCCTTCAAAGGCTATACGGAGCACTGACATGGCTTAATATAATATTTATGTCAAAGCATGCGTTTCTTAATTTTTAATGTATTAATGTAAATCGATAACATTCCCGCAATTTTATTTTAACTAACATATACCTAAATCAGGTACATCTGAACAATGTGTTGTTACACATTACAGGCTACAGCATTGTTCTCCATACATAAAATAATGTTTAATATGCTCATTCATGAATGTGTGATACAGAATAAAAAAAAAACTCGTTACGACTTACAACTGTGTGTAACACCAGTACCCTCGATATTTTAGAGAGAAGAATTGATACTTGAAAATATGACTTTGTGTAGAAAAGTTCGTCAGATAATAATGTGCAAAAACAACATCAAACATCTTTTATAAATTTCCGTTTTATTTGTTTTTATTTCTTACAAAAGACCAACAACTTGGCAACTGTGACTTTTTTTATCCGTTCGACGAATCACCAAAAAAATAAAAGAACCAAAAATTACACACGCATAATGTTCATAGATTACATACACATGTGTTCGTAAGTTTTTACGTGTATCAATTCAAAATAACAAGGGCTCTCTGGCTTATTAGTTAATGTTACTTTATGTGTAGGTATTGCGGACTATCGATCATTGTAGCTAACAATAAAATTAATACTTAAAAAGGACAATTGAGTCGAAATTGATATGCAAAATAAATACGTATGTTAATAAAAATTGTCCAAAATTCAATATTGTGATTTAGATATTGTAAGTGTTCTGGGTGTGCGCAGCTATTATGGAACAATGACGGCCTTATAATAATAAGAATCTAAAAAAAAAATGAAAACTAGCTAATTTGTTTCTAATTTGAATGACCCCAGGTTTGGCTGCCTGATTTCAACCGTTTCACGAGATTTGATTGTCTCAAATGTCAGGTCAAGGGATGAAAATAAATACGACTGCGCTTTAACACACATATGTGGGTCAGGAGTGTGAAAACTCGTTTTAAATATAATCTAACTACATAATTATAAATCGCTATATTTCTGTATTTAGCTTAGTATTTATTACTTATTTCATTAAATTTTTCCCGCATTCGTGTAAGGGTGTCGAAGGAATGGATATTGTCAATAATGAAACTTTTTTGTACTCTGTTTGGGACTTTGGCTTTCCCAATGATCATCCATAGGATTACTTTTGTTCATCGATTAAGTAATCATATGAATCAAAATAATCGACTTTTCGTTTCAAATGCCGGATCAGAGTTCAAAACAACTTAACGCGCATCAATGGAAAATTGAGACAGATCTGAAAGAAATATTGCAGTTCACCAGACATCTTATTCATATTTGAAAGCAGTAGAAAGTTTTAAGCAGGATTGTCTTGGCCCACACCAAAGCGTTACTCAGCCCGATATTGTGAGAGAGTTCGCTATGTCATTAGTTGGGCTTTCGCTGTGGCCTGAAACTGCTTCATTTAGTTGCAAACGATTGTAGAATACTCGCAATGCAGTCCATAAAAGCTTTTATGAATTCCATTTCCAATTTAAATTGGAATTTGAAACTATCTAAAATACTTCAAGTAAATATGTAACCTTTTCTTTCAATTCCAGCTCCTAAGAAAAATTCAACATCTATCAACAAAAAAATGGCAAATATAGCTGACGAGGATGTTATTATTATTGACAGTTCGGATGATGATGGTAATGCTTATAAATATATTCCATTTCGTTGGTCAATTATTTTGTCAATTTCTTTTTCCTAACAGATCAACGGAGGGTATCGTATACTATTGTTAAGCCGCTGCACAGAATCTTTACAGAAATGTGCAATTTGAGAACATTTGTACCCACAAACATCCGAGAAATAAATAGTCGGGTACAAACAATGATACATGATCAGTCCAAACATCCAACATGGAGCAATGACGATCAGCAGCTTGTCTATCGTAACCTGTTATGTTATATATACGCCATCAAAAACAACATTGATGAATGGTGGAATGTAAGTATTGAATTATACAGAATCCATCAATAAATGAATATGCCTGTCATTTAAAAAAAAAAAATTTAATATTTCTCTGTTAATTTGGCCCTATATTTCAAAAAAAAATGTATTCACACTTTTCTATCTTATACAGTGTGGTCTATTTAAAATTTGATCCGGGTTTAAAAAAACTAACGATTATTTTTTTCAAAAATCTAGTTTAATGGTATTTTTATCATTCTGGCCTGATAGTACCGCATTGAATCAATTCAATTTTCAAGCACTTTTTCGATTGTTTCGGTATGAATTTCTTAAATGACAACTTAAACTTGCCTCTGAATGTTTAGTGCGACATTTATCCTTAATGGTTTCCCACAGACAATATTCCCACGGGCTCAAATTACAGCTTCGAAGCGGTCAATTGAGATCAGAATTTCGGCTGTTTGTTGTGATGTTTTCGCCGTTTTGTTGATACCAAACCTCACTAATGCTATTCTCTTCAGTTTTGCTTATTGACATACCCTCCGATTTGGAAATGGGTTTTGTATTAAAAATTGATTTTTCGGAAAAATATATCTTCGATCAATCGATCTTCAGTATATTGAGCGATTTTATGATGAGCTAATGTCAAAAATATAACTAATTTTCCGTCAATAAATAAATGTCATCAGAAACAAAAGAACTGATAGTTCAAATTTTAAACGTTAGATCCCCCTTCCTATTTAAAACAATTAATAATATTGAACTCATTTTTAGAATAATTACATCTCAAAGTACACAGTAGAAATGGCCGAACTGATGGCACTGTACATCAATTTGAAATGTGACTACATTCTGAAAACGGTAAAAGAGGTGGATGGGATGGTTTACGAAGAGGAGACCAACAATCTAATGTACCGTTTGAATATAATTTTCGATGAGAAAATTGACTCCATACTGATGGTCTTAATGAAATTGAATGTAAAACAAAAAAATGCTGCTCGCCTTTTCGACCCGATATTTCGTCACATGTTGTCCAGCGATATGCTGAAACATTTTAAAAAGAAGGCTAGTCTACAACAGTATATTGCAGCAATCCTGTGCTTTAAGCAATGGAAGATATTGAGTCCAAAGGAAGGCATAAAAATTAATTATGAAGCCAAAAAATGTTTGCCCGACAAAATGCCAAAATCGAGAAGTAAACATGATGATATGCTTATGAAATTGAGTGACATGATTTCCCATAGTGTAAACGAAACGGATTGTACGGGGTTTGTTTATTACCTTTTTGTTTTGTTACGTCTTATCATAATTATTGTTTGTCTTTAAAATAGATTTTTGATGTTTGAGAAGTTTTCTAACATTGGTAATGTTGTGAAGGGGTTTCATGAAATGTTTGACAATGAAAACATCGTTTCCGAGGGACACACTTCTCCATCTTCGAGTGCAACTGTGGATGATTACTGTGATTTTGACCATGATTACGATTGGCAGTTAACGGTAGGATATTGACTGACAATATGCATTTTATTTTTACTTTATTTGAGAAAAGGTCTTCGTTTAGTATATATAAACTTCAGCACCTTTCTAAGGTCTTTAGTTTCTTTGTTTTTGGTCAAAAAAACCTCTCCTACACAGTAAAGTTGTCAATGAAATATATTTTAATATTGCAAATCGATGTACTTACATAAGTTAATTTTATCTTTTAATTTCTTTTTTATTCAGAATACACTTAGTATATTTGCGTTTAATTTTTTAATTTTAATGTTATAAGAAATGTAATGTAGACAGTAAAAATTAATTGCTTATAGATTTATGCACATTAGTACGTATTTTTTCGAAGTATTTATCAGTTATTATAGTACCTCAGATTAGGACACTATTTTTTTTACTAATTTTTATTTTTAATAATTTAATGCTATCGGGAAAAAATATGTTTGTTCAATTTTTTTTTAATATTCATAGTTTATTGTGCTACTAAAATTCTGATCTATTTCCAAATTAAATAATTTATGGTCTGTAAAGTTTTTGAGATTGTATTGCAAAATACACGAAGGATTTATTTATGTTTAATTTATTATTGCACACTCATTATCACATAATCAAACTCCATAAATTGATTTTAATGACATTTAAAAAATAACTAACCCATTAGTCAGCAAAGTCGTTTTCTTAAGTTATGTACCAATAAATAATATTATTGGATATATTTCGATTTGTTATAAAATATTATATACTTTTCATTGACTTTTCTGTGTAAGCATTTTTAATTACAACCTAAAAAAACCTTCACACCGAAATTTCCAAAGCAAAACATTACAAAATGTAAATCAACGAAACGGAAACCTGCAAAAACGATTGAACCGAAAACAGTGAAAGTGGCTAGACTTAAAGCGGGGAAGTCCAAAAAATAAAAACGTGAGAAAAAAGGTGTCAAACGAAATTAAATATAAACTACTACAGAAAAAGAGACTGAATTGTTCAAATTACAAAACCATAAAAACATTTTAACGAAAAGAATAGTTCAATACAAACTTTGAAAGATAATAACGCGGTCTGGAACATCAATCAACATAATCTTCAAATCATGTAATTGAGCTAATTTAAATTTATACAACATAATAGTGCGCTAAAGTATTGTCGAGTATATATAGAAGTTTTAAAATCGCCCGTATCAATAACTTCAGCAATCAACATAAATAAATAATCGCGGCCTTTTTTTAAATATGTTATATTTAATTTTTTAAAATTTGATTTAAGATTTTAGCGATTTAATTATATAACAATCGAGTCTTATGTTTTTATTATGTATTATATATACGGATTTGCATTTTTCAAATATACGAAAGCTCACATGATTACCACCAAATCAACATCACAACCAATAAACAACAATCAACATCTTCAATCAACAATTTATCTACTTTATTGCAAATTGAAAAACATCAATCAACAATTAATTTAATTATTTGCATGATTTTAATTTAACTATTGAAATTATTCTATACAGAGTCATCAATTCTATTATGATTCAATCAATGCGGAGAGTAACGAACCTTTAGCGTCCACATCAGGGAGTCGGCTGGTAACTACTCCTACCAGGGAAGTGCACGCAGTTAAAGTCGAGGAGGAATCTGATAATAGTTTAAGTTATAATATTATTCATAGTATTAATGAAAGATCTGTGGTAGAAGAAGTAGAGGGAGCACAGTTTAATAATAATCAAGCAAACGTGATTTTTAGTACAAATATTGAAAATAATTCAGTCAATATAAACAAAGTCGTAAACGACATTAACGTTAGGAATTTAGACGTTTGTAATGATTCATTGTCAAAAATTACGAATGTATCACAAAATCCATCTCCACCCGCCGCCAATAATATCGTAAAAGATCACGAAAAAGAAACCATAACAAGAAGCAATAAAAAAAAGAAGCGAATGGGGTTCGCTATCCGTAAATCAACCAAGAAAATCAATGAAGAAATATGCGATCCAAGCTCCGACTCCAACGATGCTAATGAAAGAGACATGATGAAGCAAGAGAGAGAGAGAAAAAAACGTAAGATAAAAGTACGAAAGTCTCAAAAGAGTCGACCTTCAAGTGATGGAAGCATTTCGGAAAACAACACTTCGGAGGACTCAGTGGGATTGAGCTCTAATCCGGAGAGCACAAGGTGCATCAATTCAAGCGTGGTATCAAGCACTACATTCCCGGACAATCATATGTTGTTACACAGGACTGGAATATCCACTATTTCACGGTCCTGTCAAGTTTCCTTTGAAGTCGACAGTACAGTTAGGTGTGATGACAAAAAACCCACAGAAGGTCCGTCAAAGTTCGCAAAAGATAAAGTGCAGTCGCAACCTCCAATTGGAGATTCTACACATTCACATACCGAACAACTGAATGCAAATAGTATTCCAGTATCCGTTCATAGTAACAAAGAATCATTGGAAGTTATGTTCCACAAGACATCGACTAAAACGGCATCGACCAGTGTAATACATGATGATACTGAAAATGTAAATGTTGCGGAGATTATTAGTCCTATTAAAATTGTCCAAACTAGAGAGTATGAAACTCAGACTAATGTTTGGACCGAAAGTTATTGTAAAACTTCAAATATAACCACACCAATACATTGTGTGAAAGTTCAGGAGGAACCACTAAAAATTGACAGTAAGGAGACCTCAAATACGCACCATATTAATCAAAATGATAATTCAACTCGTGATTCAAATAATTCGACAGACGAAATCTATGAAACTCGTGACTCTAATAATTCTTCAAGTGAAATTTGTGAATCTGCCACTCTTAGTTCTTTCGAAAATTGCGAAAATTCTTTAAAAATTGCAACTACTACTGATGCCACTGAAGTGAAGGAAAAAGATGATAAATTTTTGAAATTAGCAGCATTAGTAGACAAAGAAAGTAAAGTGACCGCCAAGTCTCAAAATGATGACAAACTTGAGTTAAATAATGGTGAAGCACTTAACGAAATTCCAACTGTTAACGAGTGCCAAGATGTTGAGACTCAAGACTTCGAAAATGTAGATATCATGAAGTGCACAGATGAGATAGAGGTGCCTGATGAGTTAATAATACCGGAATTGTGCATTGCCGATGTAACAGATGTTGAATTTCAGGGCAACCACGGATTAAATGATGAAATGTCTGCTTCAGACACAGACCATGAGAGTCCAGCCTTTAGTAAACCTAATAGTCCTGTAAAAATGGATTTAATTTTGAATAAAAATTTGCCAGAAACTATAAAATTTGACGCAACTTTTGGAGAAAATCTAGAACCTATGAACATTTTCAACAAGGCGGATTGCCATTCTTTCAAAATGAATAATAAAGTAATTGTTGCTAAACCTGATGCGATTGTACAAGAAACACCAGAAGAAGTGGTTATGAAATTGAACTCTGGTAATGAATTAGAAGAAGATGCACGAATCCAATGTGACAAAGAAGAATGCTTAATCGAAGAAATTTTTGAAAAACCACTCTTAAAACAAGAAGAGGTAAATGATCCTATATCTCTTTGTACTTCAAGTTTGGTTGACGAACCTATAGAAATGGCCATCAAAACTATTGTCGAATCTCAATCAGTCGACGCAGTGGCTATGGAAGTTTCACAAGAGAGTGTGAAACGAGTGGAAACTGAATCGATCAATATGAACACATTGCTTGACAATACATTTTGTTGTGATCAAAGTTTTGATTGTGAAGATAATTCTGCCATGTTAGAGTCTAGTAATCAGAACCAAACAAAAGATGACAATGTGAAATCAGTTCTTATTGGAGACCAAGCACATGAAATTATTAAGTCAGTGGAAGATAAATCGTTGGAACTTTGCTCTGTAAATGAAGCTGAAATTTTAACTTTTTTAACCACTAGACAACATGACCAACCAACTACAATGGATGATCAAATATCTGAATCTGATAAGTCGCAAGATTCCATCGGGCACATCTCACCTTTTCACTGTGAGACAACACAAGACACTACAAAAACACCAGCAGATAATAGCGACTTCAATGCTGATTTATTAGAAATTAGTTCCGATGGTATTAGAACTGATGATTCCAATGATATTGCATCTTCACCAGCTGATAGCCGATTAAATATGGATACAGAAATAATAGATGCTGGTCGAGAAATTATCACACGCGAAGTTAAAAGTAATAACAAAAAAATAACGTTGCCAGAAAACTTGAGAAGTGCAATTGAATCAGCCGAAGGTGTTGTCGATGAATCCTTAATGAAAAAAAGTTTTTCTTGTGATTTTAATCCGATAAATTCTACTAACGATAAAATAATAAAATCATTTAACTGTGTTGTACCAGGGGATGAAGTCTCGTTAGAACTTAATAATGAAGTATCAAAATATAAGCAAGCTGCAAGTGATCGTGTTGTCCCAAATTGCAACGGCTTAGACAACATTTGCGTCTCACAGGATAGTCAATTCTCAGTTGAAGATGACGTGCCATTAATATTTCTTGTTGCAGCAGTCACGAAAACACAAGATAATTCCGAATCTGGTAGTAAAATGCTGGGTGCCATAAATAATTCACAACCAATTGTGCGGATTCATGGTGACCATATAAAGCCGTACAATGAGTGCAAGGATCACCATTTGCAAGACTCAGATGATCAAACGTCTGGTATTTATTCTACTGGTGCAAAATCCATTGATTCAAGTGGCCAATCATCTTCCGAATCACCAAGAGATGATGCAAAGCCTTGCAACACTCACCAAAGAGAAAATCAGTTTTCCCCAATATCTGGGAATGATGATCCCTTAATTGATGAAATTTACCAACCAGGAGTGGGTGATCTAATTGTGTCTGGCGATAGAAGTTACAAATCAGGTATTGTTAAAAACACTGTCGAAGATTATAAAAATGAAACTGGTAAATTCGAAATACTGAATGTTAAAGTTATCCATAAAGCAATTGTTAACGAATGTAATTCTTTGAGTTGCAATGAAAAAAATCCTTCATCAGTTAATATCATTGAAAACATAGATATACCCAGAATTAAAAATTCTTCAAGATTTACTGTAGTTCCAGTAGGTACTGATTGCAAGGCTATTGAAGGAACAGCGGAGAAACAAAAAAGCCCACTTTGTGTTGAATCCGATAACAAGAATTTGAGGAAAAAATCTGTTAATGCATATCAAAACGAAATAGTCGAAGTAGATAACAAATTCAACGAACTTCATAAAATAACTAAGGTTAACGAAAATGGAAAGGTTACTTCAAACACAATGAGTATAACTGGAAATAAAATAGATGATACACAACTTCAGAATAAGCTTGTCTCTAAGCACACCTCCAAAACAAAATCATTCAGTATTGTCGATATACTGTCTAAAGGGGAATCAGAAGAAGGAGCCATTGATCTCACAATGAAACGTCCTAGATCTTCATATGAAAAAGAACTCAATCATCAAACGAATTTAATTAATATACCAAGTCAACTTGTAGTGACTCAATGTGTCACGCCTTCTTTGATGCAAGGAAGGCGATCAAAGTTTAAGGCCAGAAGAACCTCAGTTCTTAGGGCCGAAGACACCTTGCTAACTACACCCAAAACATATACCCCTAAAACTGCTTACATTGAGACCACAAAAGATGAGCATTACGAGCAGCAACAGTTTCTACAATTCTTTCATCTGCAACAAAGAGAAAATATAAAGGAATCAGTAAAGTTACTGGAAAATTCAATTGATAAAACTCCATTAAAATGCATAGAGATCACGGCTGTGGACAAACATGCAGAATATGAACAGAAAAGCCCTGAAAAGAAGCGTCGCGGGCGTCGAAAAGGATCAAAAAATGCAAAAACGTTATCAAAAATAAAGGATATTCCACTATTACCTCCCTTGAGAAGAAGTCATCGAACATCTATAGTAAACGATGATGTTAACATTACATTTGTAAAGGACGGAATTGCAATACCAAACAGCGGTTATCCTGTTCATGCAGTAGCTTCACAAGTCAGTGTGCCTCAAGAAAGTGTAATACAATTGGATGATGACATCACACTAACATCTGTAACGGAACAATCTGTCCACTACTTGACTTCACCCAATGAAGCGCAAAAATGCATTGAGGCTTCTCCAGACCTAGCCCTGTTGGCTGAGTTAGCAGAGAAGGAATCGAAATTGAATGTAAAACGATCGAAAGGTCGACCACGAAAAAACAAAACAAATGAATGTGAACGTTCTTCAATACCAAAGCGCCAAACACGAAGTTTAAACAAAAAAACATCAACTACAACGGATATCACGGCACATGCCAAACTACGTAATATTGCAGAGAAGTACAATTTAAAAATGATTGAAAACGCTACTTCCGTTATGGAAACAGCACAAAACATTGCACAAGAAACATGCATAGAAGTTATTTGTAAAACCATTCCACAACAATGTAATGATCACTTCCAAACTAGTCAGATAAAGGAATCAGACTCAAAATCTCATCCGGAATCCACTCTGACGGATGGATCAGTGAAATCCGAAAACTTTGCAGAGGTCGGTGATTCGACTAATATTCTAATTAGTTCTGGTGGAATTGATAAAACGAAAGGAACACGGTCATTTGAAACAAGTGGACCGGCTTTTAAAAAGAAGAAGCTTCAACCAGCAAATTGTGACTATGCCCACACTTTGAAAATTGGGCAATCCACAATCAAATCATCTTTTGAATTTGAAAGTGTGATTAATGGAGGCAGGTCTTCAAATGATATTATCACAAAGCAATTAATACATTTTAAAGAACATGAAACTGAAATTGTTGAAGAGACTCTTGAAACTGTATACCGACGAACAACAAACAACATCATTTCAAACTACGATAATAAACCATATATTCCACTTGAGGTGGAATATGAATCAGACGACGATATGCAGGCCATACCAATTGGAAAACAGAATAATGTTGACAATCAGAACAATTCCAATAATAGTTATGAGAGTATTTCGGAAGTTTCAGTTCATAAATCCCAAGCATCCATAATCGATGTAGCTGAAACTCACGATGTGTTAAAAATTACCAATTCCAAAACTTCTAATGCAACGGAATATGAGCCACCGATCGCTACATTAGAGTCAGTTGAAAAATTAGAACAAAAAATTGAAGCTCAGAAAAACAATGATGCAATGCCAATTTCAAATTCTAACCAAGTTACTGAGCAGTTATCAAAAATAAAAGACCATCACGAGTTAATTGAAATTAGTGAGACACAAGCCCAAAAAAATGAAAACGTAATCCAATTAAAAGAATATGATGATTGCGTAATCTCTTCAATTCATGTAGTGGACGAATTGTTTAAAATTTCTGATGACGAATCTCAGCCAAAGAAAAACGCAAACGAATCATTTGAATCTGAAGTTTGTATAATACCTGCATTAATGGCGGTTCCTTCAAAAGAGGTTCAATCGACTAAACCTCATGAAAGTCAAGATTTTCATGAATTGTGTCAAACTACTGAAGAAGGCAACTCTCAAGAAAAGATTCCAATGGAAAGTACAAACGAATCGGATGAATCTGTAGTTTGTGTGATTCCCATATTGAAAAATCATTCCAAAGAGAATAAACGAAATGGTGCTGAAGTTGTGGCTAACCTGGAATTGGGTTATAATCCTGAGGAAGAATCTTTGGCAATTGAAAGTAAAAATATATCAGATGAATCTGAAGTTTGTGTAATATCTGCATTGATGGAAATTCCTTTAAAAGAAACTCCAATTAAACTTAGTGGAACTATAGTTATGGATTATCCTGAATTATGTGAAACTTCCGAAGACGAATTCCAATCATTAAAAAGTACAAACAAATCAATTAAATCTGATGTTTTTGTCATTCCGGCAATAATTCCTTTAAAAGAGATTGAATTGTGTAAGCCTTATGAAACTAAAATTGTGGCTCACGACGAATTGTGTACAACTCCGGTAGAAGAATCTCAGGCAATGGATAGTGCAAACGATTCAATTGAATCTGAAGTTTGTGTATTGCCTGAAATAATAAAATTTCCATCAAAAGAGATTCAAGCGAGTAATCCTCATAAAACTGAAGTTGTGGATATCACCGAATTGTGTCAAGCACCTGAGGAAGATTCCCAAACAATGAGAACTGTAAAAGAATCAGAGGAATCTGAAGTTGGTGCGACTTCACCATTTTCGGAAATTCATTCCAAAGATCCTAATTCTGATGGAGTTGAAGTTGTGGCTAACCAGAAATTATGTGAAATTTTTGGGGAAGATTCTCCGGTAATTAAAAGTACAAAACAGTTGAAGAAATCTGAAGTTTGTGTTGTCTCTTCATTAAAGGATAATTGTTTAAAAGAAACTAAAACTGATGAAATTGTAGTTGTATCCAACCAGGAATTGCGTGAAACTCCTGATGAAGAATCCCCGGCAAATGTAAATAAGATTCAGTATGAGAAATATGAAATTTGTCAAACCCTTGCGCTGGTCGAATGTCCTTCAAATGATGTACAACCAATTAGTAAGGTAGTAATTAATTTTGCTCAAGCTGAAAAGGGTTTGATTCCAGAGGTAATAAAAACTTCATCAACGGAAACTATTTCAACGAACGGAGCACTAGAATTATGCGAAGAAATTACTGTTCCTAAAACCATTGAAAGTAAATGTATTACGTCAAAAGAAAGTCGGTTTGGAACATACAATAACCTACCAAGTGAAGTGAAGTCTATTATCCAAGAAGACGAATCTAACAAAACAATTGAGTTGCCCGTAACAGACGATTTGGATAAAATGTTAAATACAGCAAACCAATCGCTTAATGATGAAACTAACTTGAATGCGTCTCCCATTGCAATAAACCATGAAGTCATAGCTCTTTCGCAAACTCACGAGACTACTGAATCAGACAAAAAAAGGGTAATAAATCCTGCATTATTAGAAATTGTAAAACTGAATTCGTATACAGAGGAATCATTTCCAAGTGAAACCATTAGGACCACGGAAATTACTGATGAGTCGGTAACAAATAACGACGAGAAACTTGAGATTTTGAAGCGACATGAGGTCATTGAAGAAATACATACAGATAAATTTAAAGCAGAAAGCAATGAAAAAGATTGTGAGGCGGAACTTAGTATTCAGCCCAAATCAAGTGACTTTGAACACAAAAAACATTCCCAACAATCTGCAAGATTTGCATCCACCATAATGAAGGCCATCGACGAGCACCCCATTCTGTATGCTATTGATAAAAGTACAGGAAAAAATGTGACACTCGAAATGGCACCCATTTCCGAATCTCACAGTAAACTGACAGAAGTTGCTATAAAAACACATCAAAGTGTCACAGTTGAGGAATCGTCAGAATCCATTGATATGATTGAATGTATAACTGTTGATGAGTTAGCCTGTGAGCAAATGATTAAAGAAGCTAATGAAACACACAATTTAGAGAAATTTGAAGTTGGTGTAATACCTGCATTAATGGATATTAATTCAAAAAACACTCAATCGAAGAAGCATCATGAAGTTGAAGTTATGGCTGGCCGCGAATTGACTAACACTTCAGAGAAAGAATTCCCTACAATTGAAATCGATAACGAAACAGAGGAAACGGAAGTTTGTGTAATCCATGCATTAATGAACATTCATTCAAAAGAGTCTGAATCGTCTAATCTTCAAAAAACTGAAGATGTTTACCTGGAAACATTTGAAACTCTTGAGGGAAAATCCCCTGCACCTAAAAGTAAAAACGAATCAGAGAAATCGGAGGTTTGCGTTATCCCTGCACTAATTGAAATTCATTCAAAAGAAACGCAATTAAGTAATCTTCATAAAATTGTAGATGTAGCTAGCCCCAAATTGTGCAAATCTCTTGATAACAATGAATCGGAGGAATCTGAAGTTTGTATAAACCCTGCAATAATCGAAATTTTTTCAAAAGCAACTAATTCTGATGATATTACTGAAAACTCTGTAACATCCAAATTGGAAAATGATAAAATGGAAAACTCAGAAGATGCAAATAATATCAAACAACAATTTAAAGCAGCGCAGAATAAAAAAGATTGTGAAGAGTATTTTACAGTAACAGCTTCATTGAAAATAATTGCCAACGAAGATAATCAAACGGAATCAAAAACGAGTGAATGTGAAGAACCACATGAGAACTCGAATCATTTATTGGAGATTCTGGATGATGAAGATGTATCCAAAACGCCTCCAGGTACCCCTTGTTTAGATGAGGTGGAGGATGGTGCAGATGTACATAATGAAACTTGCACCAGTACATTCCTCCAAAATCGTATAAAATCACACTCTGAGCTTAAAATACCTCATTATAATGCTGAAATTGCGTTTGTAGCTGACATAAACGATGAAATTGACTTGTCTGCCGATAACAATATAGTAGAGCTTTACGATTCTAATGATTGCTATGAGGAGGAAGTTATAAGCCAAGAACAAACGGATCAAATGATGATGGAGGATGACACTGTCATTGAGTATAGTGGCTTTAATAAAAAGTGTTATGTTCGTCTCGAAAAGATGAATATTAATAAGATCTTGCGTAAAGAAAAGACAAAAAAGTTCATTAATTCTGAAGGAAAGTCGAATGATTATGATTCAGATGTTGATGAAGGTAATTTACCACCCCGCAAGAAACCACGTATTGAAAAAGATAACGGCTGGGGCGAAGCACGTACGATTTTGGAGAAATATCAGTTACTGTTGAAAGCTGAACAGTATACAGAAATTCCGATTTTAACTATTTTTGATAATATTAAGCAAAAAAAATGTCTAGAGACATATTTTGCATTCAATAAGATTCATTATTGGTTTATTTATCGTTTCATTTTGAATATTCGTGATAAGACTCGTGAATGTCGTGCCATTACTGGATTTAAAAATATATTAAGTAGATCTATATTGGTTCCCTTGGATGTAAACGAAATGACTCGTATTGAGAATATATTTAATAAGATCAAACACATAGAAGAAGGATTTAAAGAATTGCAAAATTACGATAAACTGAAAAAATTTCTAAAAGACTGGAAGAATATCAGGCAGTATATATTTGGAAGGGATTTTTTTGAGGGTAAATTACTACCTAAAACGTGTGAATTTACTTTACATTGGAGGCGAAAACTGATTGATGTGGAAAACAAGATTGATCAAAGTAATCTTGTCGTTGACAACTCCTCCACCATTCCTCATATCATGCCAATAGTTGCGGAATATGTCCAGCCATTGGAAGAATCGGTAGTTCCATATAAAAATGACACAAAAAATGAGGAGATGTTGCTGACGTCAATGCCGTCTAATGAATTACTTCCTCTTATGACTGAATCTGATGTCATTGATGCCTGCAATGGTCCAAATTTCAAAGATAAGGCACCGAATGTTGTGGGCGTTTTTGATGAAGAAGACAACCGAACTTTAGATGAAGCAGCGTCGCAAATGCAATCAGATAATGAGGATGATGTTCAAGCTCTTGCTCTTGCTGAGAAAACACAGGATCAAATTAAATCAATAAAAAACCATTCGGTGTCCGATATAATGAATGACTTGTTTGCCCAAGTAATGCCCAAATCTAACGTTGACAATGACTCGATTCCACCGGGTAATCTATACAAGAGTAATGAGAATGAAAATGAAAATGAAAACGAAAATCTCAATAGTTATCAATTTGATATGGGACTCGATGATCTGTTAATTGATTTCAATTGTGATATAGCCAATAGTTTTGATCTAAAAGGTATAGATGGTACTCAGTCTGATCACAAAGATGAAATTGATACCAGTTCACAAGGTCACAAGGGGGACCCTCTAATTTCTAGAGGCTTTTATGAATTTCCCAATGAGGTAAACTTTAATAAACAACCTGATGAAATATTTAAAACACCGTTACCTAAGCCGACGCGATATGCACCCATGTCCAACCCCCCATCCTATCTGCCGCAAGCAGCTGAATTAGCTGAAAATTCTAGTTCAAGTTCAAATTTAACATCTTTTTTTAACCAAGTGGAATACAATTCATTCACAGAGACATGCCCATCTGTTGTTTCGTTTTCTTCAAATGATCTATTTTGTACCAATAATAGTAGAAGCAAAAATAGTGATCTAACCACAATTAATAGTAATTATTTTCAAACTAGTATTCCTGATACTTTACTGAACCCTCAGGCTGTTGCCTCTGTCAAAACTGGCAATAATCCTGAGATAGATTTCACACATAATAACTTTTCTCTGCCAATTGTTGATACACCTACTGTGGTGGATGTTTATGTAAATGAACAATATACTATTCCAAAAAATGAACCAATTCATAATATTTCCCCAACACCACCAAATGTTGAGAAACCAAAATTATTAAAAAAAGTGAAGGCAAGAAAGGTTGAACTGAAGAGTGTCGATTCAGGTGCCACGTCTACAATAAATACAACACCCCGTTCTCCAGTAAAATCTTTAACTGTAAAACCAGCCATAACTATGGTTGGTCCGACGCTTTATGATAAACTTAAACTTGGCATGGGACGTTCTACAAAAAAAAACACTTCAACGCCACTTTTAATTCAGAGAAAACCAACCTCTCCCATGCCATTATCCAAAAATATTAACCCAAAGGGTAATATTCCTTCTAAATTAAGTCCACCTAGTGTAACATCCAATTTATCAGTAAAAACATCTAAACCCACCACCACTGTCCTTATCAGTGTTCCCTGTAGAAACACAAAGAAATATAATTCTAAATTAGACAAAATTTGCGTAACTAATAACATGCCAGACTTGACGTCAGATGATTCTCCCAACATTTCACCAGTTCGTTGCGAACCAATTGTCAAAAATCACACCCATACGATGTTGTTTCCTGGCAGCATATCAGACATAAATCGAAAACGTTCATCAACTGTTGAAATCAGTAATAAGGCGAAACGTCCTAAGGAAACGCCTACAACTGATGATTTATTTGATCGCTTAAAAAATTCAACGCCGTTTAACAATTTAATACCACCAGAAGTAAAAAAAACATTTCTGCCATCACCAAGTGTAACACCAAAACAGAACCCCAGTCATAGTGACTTCGAAATGGAAATTGATAAATTGGTAATTCCAAACAAAAAAAACAAATCAAACCAAAAATTGCTGACGCCCACCACCGAACCCAAATCAATTGACATCACGAAACCTTTTATTTCAACAATACAAAAGAAACACTTGTTGGCAACAAAAATAGTTGAAAAAACGCCACATATAACTCCTTTTGAACTTAAAAACATTAACGACTCGGAGGTACTTGAACATTTAAGAAACCAGAAAAAGAGTGGCAAAGGTGTTCGTCACCACTATTTACCAAATTGAGAGTTTTCAGACATTTAGAGTTCAAATTTTGTAGTTTGTGTTCATGTCAATAATTTATGCGTTCAGTTTCAAGATAATTCTTCTTTTGTACGAGATTTTTTATGCACTGATGCAAAAATTGCTATATTTGAAGGACCTATTTACAATATTTGTCTATAAATTATATATTAGTTTTCTAAGATCTCATGTAAAGTTAATTTTAAAATTATTGAAAACATCAACCAAGTTCGATTAACGTTGCGTCATTAATTCATTTTAATACAAAAAAGCTTTGAATGCATATTTAAACGTTTATTGTAAATAATTTAATTATTTTTCTATGTTTTGCGTGAAAAAAATGTCGATTATTGTGACAAAGAGAAATGCGCTTAAAAATAACAATACATTATTATTATTATTATTATGTTCCCTCTATGTGTTTAAGATTGTTTGTGCATAAAATTGTTTCGCATCAAATGTATACATACTATATATAATTACTTATTATATTATTAAATCAATCGGGTAAATTTTCAATTTTATTTGATTGAAAATTAAATTTAAAAATATCAACCATTATTTAAAACTTAATCTACGTGTATTTTGTAAATAAATAGAAATTATAAAATGAAATGCTATGAATGAACAATAAAAAAAGTTTTTCCAAAAACCCTATAATATGTTTTTACTTTTAAAATTACTAATTTGCTTTTCAGATACACCTCACAGGATTGGTTGCAGCATTTTGGCGAGGCGATAGAGGAAGCAAGCACTCTCTCTAAAGTGTAAATCTTCTAATAGTCAAACGTCATAATTTTATGGTTTTAAAACCATACATTTTTGGTCCGAGGACATTCTGAACTTTTTTACAAACTTTGACATTTACAATTTGAAAATTCAATCTGAATGAATTGAGTTATTCCAAGTTCTAAAAATTATTTCACTTCGACATTTACATTTTTATAAAACATTACATTTTTAATTTATATACGACCCCAAGGGCATATAGAAATATTTGTAATCCGACTTTTTTCGGAAAAAAAGTTGATGATGCAGAAACTCGTTTTGACACCCCCTGAGTCCAAAAAAGTGGTTTAGAAAAAATGTGCAAAAGTATGTCCGTACTATAGAAAAATGGTCGAAAAAAACAAACTTCTAAACTACTGGACCGATTTGTATGAAAATTTTTTGTAAACTATTAAACAAAAATATAAGAATAGGATCTTCGATTTTTCGAGGTCAGATCCTTCAAGGTCAAGTTATTGACAAAAGAATTTTTTTTCGGCTCAAAAATGGGTCCTACGATTTTTTTCATTTCCACAACAATTAATCTTCAAGGTGTCTTAAACAAAACTGCATATATCCTATATCCCGCTAGATGCTCCTTCTGGCGAAAAAGGAGGTGTGCGAAACATTTCAAGGTCAAAATCGAAAAATTCAAGGTCAAATTTTTTATATCTCAGAAACCTTTAATATTTTTTTTAAAAAATTCACATTATTGTAGGAATAAATAAAATAAGAAAACTTGCTGAACATTTCAAGGTCATATTTTTACAATGAAAATGTTTAATTCAAATACTATGTGTTTTAGGGTACTATGATGTTCTACATTATTGATAATCTCAATAAAAGTACCAATTTTGGACAAAAATCAAGGTCAAAATTAAGAAATTTCAAGGACAAATTTTTCATATCCGAAAAGCTTTATTAAAATGTAGTTAAGCAACAGTCGTATATAAATTCACACCTCGATGTAGTTTTTTTTTTAAAGTGTGGGTAATTAAAGTCTAGGTTCTCTACTAAATACAGCCTACGTCTAAATATTAAATAGTATGTCGTTAGTACAGGTCCACTACATAAAACCAAAAAATTCTCTTCATTCCTAAAAATAACAGCAGAACTATTATATTACCTTCCAAAGTTCTTACAAACAGTCAAATGCTAGCTCCTATCTTTTAATCATACAGTGATTGATTCACTTTTATCTGTGGTTGTTTAAAATAGCACCATATTTTTTTATTTTATTTTATATTTATTCTTTGTTTATTTCATTTTTTCTTCATCCTTCTAATTGTTTTGCCTTGAATTTCATTATAGCTTTTTTGAGTTACTCCATCTTTTTATATTTTAATTTTATTTAAAATTGTTGCTTACTCATACTTTTTTTTATATTTCTTATTTCTTCGCTTTTTTATTTATTTTTTGATTTTATATATCTTTTAATTTAGTCTTTTCAATTATTTTATGTTTTTCACATTTTATATAGCATTAATTTCTAATTTTGAGAAGGTATTGACCTCTATTTTACTGTGTAAAATATTCAATATCTTTGTTATTGTGGTTCATCCTTTTCATATGATTTTGTTTTATATTGTTTTGTAACTATATCTGTCTTTGATGATCAATAAATGAATAATAATAATAATAATAAAGTAGCTGAAGTTTGAATTTCCTATATTGCATCAGGTAACAATCGTATTTCAATAAAGTAAGTGCGTTGATGAGAATATATTATGCAGTCAAGTTAAGGCGCTGATTGTAAAGGTATTACTAACGTTTATCGTCGAATAGTAGAAGAGGCTTCCCCAGATTCTGATATATAACCTGAATAATAACCACCTTATTCATCATATTAATAACTGGAATTGAAAATTATATTCCCCGAATTGCATTCCGAATTCAGGGAAACAATCTTTTAGAACTGATCGTTAATAATAAATGTTCTCACGGCACCCCACCGTTAACAAATTTCGTTTCCTGTATTCGATTAAAAAAATATTTTCTAGTATAAATAAAAATTTATGTAATTTTATATTAATTAAATAGCATCTCGACTTTAAACGGAGAAGTCTAATGCTAATGTGTCGAATTCGCTTATTTGTCAACAATTCTCTTACAGTCAACATAAAGTAGTGTACGTAAGTGGCTACTAAGTACAATTAATAAGAATGAGCTGTCGACGGAAGGGATGTTTCCATAACGGATTATTCGACTATGACGCTGGACCATCCAATATAGAACCATCCTTTACTTTTTTCAGTAAAGTAAATAAATGAACATTTATTTCGTGTTATATAGAATAATAATTTTATTTTATATTTTCCATTACATCAGATACCATAATAAAAATACAATAAAATTAAAATTTTTGTTTTTACAATAATTTTCAAATTCCCTTAAAATTTTGTTTTGTCTGTATTTCATTTTCTCCAAAAATATGGATTTTAATTTATAATAAAAAATAATTTCACAGTTATGAAAATGTTATGGATAAATTTTATTTTTTTATTGGAAAAATTCAAGTTTTATGATATTATAGTACATAATATATAGTTTTCACAATGATTACGGATGTGGTTTACAATAAATTTGAGGAGAGCAATTAATTATGTATGCGGATTTTTTATAAACACTCCTCAAGCTCAAAGACTAAAAAGTACTGTTGCACATTATTTAATAATTACATTTTTGTAATTTAACTATTTGTTTGCGCAAATTGTGTGTTCCTTATAATTATAAGAGAATACAAAAGTAAAATTATTTTTCATTTCTATGTTTGTTGGTGGGAGGGGAAGAAACGAAATCATAAAATAGTTTCAGGGAAAAAGGACTAAATCTGGATAACTTTTTTTCCAAATTCTACCAAATGGGGGACAAGGTTAAGGAGTCGTTTGAATAGTTTTTTTTTTGATTGATGAGACTTCTGTTTATTCCCATATATTATTTTATTCAGGAATTTCATTTAAATTATTTTCTCATGCACACTCTTAGTAGTCGCATAAATGCGTACCAAAATAAAATCAATTGAAAATTCACACATTCAGACACATCATAATATAACGCAAATACCTCCCTAAGTAACATAATTCATATCATAATAATGTTTACTATTATCTGTTACAATATAATTTATAACTTTTTGTTAACTGTCATTTATTGATGGTCTTTGTTTTTTATACAATTTTTAAAAAATCTTTTTATATTTGTTTTATTGTAGGCCAATTGTACTACTAAATATTCTTCAGATTTATTTGGGTGTGTTTATCTCAAGTGTTTTCTTCTTTCTTTCTTTTTTTTTAGTATTTAAACAATTGTTTACGTACAAAAAGGCATTTAAGACATTATTTAAAATAAAATGCACATGAGGGAGGTATTTTTCTACTACATATTGTTATGATCAGACTGATTTACAATTATGTATTTCAATACATGTTTTCTCATTTTGATTTAATTTCTAAATTGGTTGGGCTTGCTTCATTTTTTTTTTAATTTCTACTATGGTTATTTAATTACATGCTAAATTTAATATCAAACAACAATTTAAAGCAGCGCAGAATAAAAAAGATTGTGAAGAGTATTTTACAGTAACAGCTTCATTGAAAATAATTGCCAACGAAGATAATCAAACGGAATCAAAAACGAGTGAATGTGAAGAACCACATGAGAACTCGAATCATTTATTGGAGATTCTGGATGATGAAGATGTATCCAAAACGCCTCCAGGTACCCCTTGTTTAGATGAGGTGGAGGATGGTGCAGATGTACATAATGAAACTTGCACCAGTACATTCCTCCAAAATCGTATAAAATCACACTCTGAGCTTAAAATACCTCATTATAATGCTGAAATTGCGTTTGTAGCTGACATAAACGATGAAATTGACTTGTCTGCCGATAACAATATAGTAGAGCTTTACGATTCTAATGATTGCTATGAGGAGGAAGTTATAAGCCAAGAACAAACGGATCAAATGATGATGGAGGATGACACTGTCATTGAGTATAGTGGCTTTAATAAAAAGTGTTATGTTCGTCTCGAAAAGATGAATATTAATAAGATCTTGCGTAAAGAAAAGACAAAAAAGTTCATTAATTCTGAAGGAAAGTCGAATGATTATGATTCAGATGTTGATGAAGGTAATTTACCACCCCGCAAGAAACCACGTATTGAAAAAGATAACGGCTGGGGCGAAGCACGTACGATTTTGGAGAAATATCAGTTACTGTTGAAAGCTGAACAGTATACAGAAATTCCGATTTTAACTATTTTTGATAATATTAAGCAAAAAAAATGTCTAGAGACATATTTTGCATTCAATAAGATTCATTATTGGTTTATTTATCGTTTCATTTTGAATATTCGTGATAAGACTCGTGAATGTCGTGCCATTACTGGATTTAAAAATATATTAAGTAGATCTATATTGGTTCCCTTGGATGTAAACGAAATGACTCGTATTGAGAATATATTTAATAAGATCAAACACATAGAAGAAGGATTTAAAGAATTGCAAAATTACGATAAACTGAAAAAATTTCTAAAAGACTGGAAGAATATCAGGCAGTATATATTTGGAAGGGATTTTTTTGAGGGTAAATTACTACCTAAAACGTGTGAATTTACTTTACATTGGAGGCGAAAACTGATTGATGTGGAAAACAAGATTGATCAAAGTAATCTTGTCGTTGACAACTCCTCCACCATTCCTCATATCATGCCAATAGTTGCGGAATATGTCCAGCCATTGGAAGAATCGGTAGTTCCATATAAAAATGACACAAAAAATGAGGAGATGTTGCTGACGTCAATGCCGTCTAATGAATTACTTCCTCTTATGACTGAATCTGATGTCATTGATGCCTGCAATGGTCCAAATTTCAAAGATAAGGCACCGAATGTTGTGGGCGTTTTTGATGAAGAAGACAACCGAACTTTAGATGAAGCAGCGTCGCAAATGCAATCAGATAATGAGGATGATGTTCAAGCTCTTGCTCTTGCTGAGAAAACACAGGATCAAATTAAATCAATAAAAAACCATTCGGTGTCCGATATAATGAATGACTTGTTTGCCCAAGTAATGCCCAAATCTAACGTTGACAATGACTCGATTCCACCGGGTAATCTATACAAGAGTAATGAGAATGAAAATGAAAATGAAAACGAAAATCTCAATAGTTATCAATTTGATATGGGACTCGATGATCTGTTAATTGATTTCAATTGTGATATAGCCAATAGTTTTGATCTAAAAGGTATAGATGGTACTCAGTCTGATCACAAAGATGAAATTGATACCAGTTCACAAGGTCACAAGGGGGACCCTCTAATTTCTAGAGGCTTTTATGAATTTCCCAATGAGGTAAACTTTAATAAACAACCTGATGAAATATTTAAAACACCGTTACCTAAGCCGACGCGATATGCACCCATGTCCAACCCCCCATCCTATCTGCCGCAAGCAGCTGAATTAGCTGAAAATTCTAGTTCAAGTTCAAATTTAACATCTTTTTTTAACCAAGTGGAATACAATTCATTCACAGAGACATGCCCATCTGTTGTTTCGTTTTCTTCAAATGATCTATTTTGTACCAATAATAGTAGAAGCAAAAATAGTGATCTAACCACAATTAATAGTAATTATTTTCAAACTAGTATTCCTGATACTTTACTGAACCCTCAGGCTGTTGCCTCTGTCAAAACTGGCAATAATCCTGAGATAGATTTCACACATAATAACTTTTCTCTGCCAATTGTTGATACACCTACTGTGGTGGATGTTTATGTAAATGAACAATATACTATTCCAAAAAATGAACCAATTCATAATATTTCCCCAACACCACCAAATGTTGAGAAACCAAAATTATTAAAAAAAGTGAAGGCAAGAAAGGTTGAACTGAAGAGTGTCGATTCAGGTGCCACGTCTACAATAAATACAACACCCCGTTCTCCAGTAAAATCTTTAACTGTAAAACCAGCCATAACTATGGTTGGTCCGACGCTTTATGATAAACTTAAACTTGGCATGGGACGTTCTACAAAAAAAAACACTTCAACGCCACTTTTAATTCAGAGAAAACCAACCTCTCCCATGCCATTATCCAAAAATATTAACCCAAAGGGTAATATTCCTTCTAAATTAAGTCCACCTAGTGTAACATCCAATTTATCAGTAAAAACATCTAAACCCACCACCACTGTCCTTATCAGTGTTCCCTGTAGAAACACAAAGAAATATAATTCTAAATTAGACAAAATTTGCGTAACTAATAACATGCCAGACTTGACGTCAGATGATTCTCCCAACATTTCACCAGTTCGTTGCGAACCAATTGTCAAAAATCACACCCATACGATGTTGTTTCCTGGCAGCATATCAGACATAAATCGAAAACGTTCATCAACTGTTGAAATCAGTAATAAGGCGAAACGTCCTAAGGAAACGCCTACAACTGATGATTTATTTGATCGCTTAAAAAATTCAACGCCGTTTAACAATTTAATACCACCAGAAGTAAAAAAAACATTTCTGCCATCACCAAGTGTAACACCAAAACAGAACCCCAGTCATAGTGACTTCGAAATGGAAATTGATAAATTGGTAATTCCAAACAAAAAAAACAAATCAAACCAAAAATTGCTGACGCCCACCACCGAACCCAAATCAATTGACATCACGAAACCTTTTATTTCAACAATACAAAAGAAACACTTGTTGGCAACAAAAATAGTTGAAAAAACGCCACATATAACTCCTTTTGAACTTAAAAACATTAACGACTCGGAGGTACTTGAACATTTAAGAAACCAGAAAAAGAGTGGCAAAGGTGTTCGTCACCACTATTTACCAAATTGAGAGTTTTCAGACATTTAGAGTTCAAATTTTGTAGTTTGTGTTCATGTCAATAATTTATGCGTTCAGTTTCAAGATAATTCTTCTTTTGTACGAGATTTTTTATGCACTGATGCAAAAATTGCTATATTTGAAGGACCTATTTACAATATTTGTCTATAAATTATATATTAGTTTTCTAAGATCTCATGTAAAGTTAATTTTAAAATTATTGAAAACATCAACCAAGTTCGATTAACGTTGCGTCATTAATTCATTTTAATACAAAAAAGCTTTGAATGCATATTTAAACGTTTATTGTAAATAATTTAATTATTTTTCTATGTTTTGCGTGAAAAAAATGTCGATTATTGTGACAAAGAGAAATGCGCTTAAAAATAACAATACATTATTATTATTATTATTATGTTCCCTCTATGTGTTTAAGATTGTTTGTGCATAAAATTGTTTCGCATCAAATGTATACATACTATATATAATTACTTATTATATTATTAAATCAATCGGGTAAATTTTCAATTTTATTTGATTGAAAATTAAATTTAAAAATATCAACCATTATTTAAAACTTAATCTACGTGTATTTTGTAAATAAATAGAAATTATAAAATGAAATGCTATGAATGAACAATAAAAAAAGTTTTTCCAAAAACCCTATAATATGTTTTTACTTTTAAAATTACTAATTTGCTTTTCAGATACACCTCACAGGATTGGTTGCAGCATTTTGGCGAGGCGATAGAGGAAGCAAGCACTCTCTCTAAAGTGTAAATCTTCTAATAGTCAAACGTCATAATTTTATGGTTTTAAAACCATACATTTTTGGTCCGAGGACATTCTGAACTTTTTTACAAACTTTGACATTTACAATTTGAAAATTCAATCTGAATGAATTGAGTTATTCCAAGTTCTAAAAATTATTTCACTTCGACATTTACATTTTTATAAAACATTACATTTTTAATTTATATACGACCCCAAGGGCATATAGAAATATTTGTAATCCGACTTTTTTCGGAAAAAAAGTTGATGATGCAGAAACTCGTTTTGACACCCCCTGAGTCCAAAAAAGTGGTTTAGAAAAAATGTGCAAAAGTATGTCCGTACTATAGAAAAATGGTCGAAAAAAACAAACTTCTAAACTACTGGACCGATTTGTATGAAAATTTTTTGTAAACTATTAAACAAAAATATAAGAATAGGATCTTCGATTTTTCGAGGTCAGATCCTTCAAGGTCAAGTTATTGACAAAAGAATTTTTTTTCGGCTCAAAAATGGGTCCTACGATTTTTTTCATTTCCACAACAATTAATCTTCAAGGTGTCTTAAACAAAACTGCATATATCCTATATCCCGCTAGATGCTCCTTCTGGCGAAAAAGGAGGTGTGCGAAACATTTCAAGGTCAAAATCGAAAAATTCAAGGTCAAATTTTTTATATCTCAGAAACCTTTAATATTTTTTTTAAAAAATTCACATTATTGTAGGAATAAATAAAATAAGAAAACTTGCTGAACATTTCAAGGTCATATTTTTACAATGAAAATGTTTAATTCAAATACTATGTGTTTTAGGGTACTATGATGTTCTACATTATTGATAATCTCAATAAAAGTACCAATTTTGGACAAAAATCAAGGTCAAAATTAAGAAATTTCAAGGACAAATTTTTCATATCCGAAAAGCTTTATTAAAATGTAGTTAAGCAACAGTCGTATATAAATTCACACCTCGATGTAGTTTTTTTTTTAAAGTGTGGGTAATTAAAGTCTAGGTTCTCTACTAAATACAGCCTACGTCTAAATATTAAATAGTATGTCGTTAGTACAGGTCCACTACATAAAACCAAAAAATTCTCTTCATTCCTAAAAATAACAGCAGAACTATTATATTACCTTCCAAAGTTCTTACAAACAGTCAAATGCTAGCTCCTATCTTTTAATCATACAGTGATTGATTCACTTTTATCTGTGGTTGTTTAAAATAGCACCATATTTTTTTATTTTATTTTATATTTATTCTTTGTTTATTTCATTTTTTCTTCATCCTTCTAATTGTTTTGCCTTGAATTTCATTATAGCTTTTTTGAGTTACTCCATCTTTTTATATTTTAATTTTATTTAAAATTGTTGCTTACTCATACTTTTTTTTATATTTCTTATTTCTTCGCTTTTTTATTTATTTTTTGATTTTATATATCTTTTAATTTAGTCTTTTCAATTATTTTATGTTTTTCACATTTTATATAGCATTAATTTCTAATTTTGAGAAGGTATTGACCTCTATTTTACTGTGTAAAATATTCAATATCTTTGTTATTGTGGTTCATCCTTTTCATATGATTTTGTTTTATATTGTTTTGTAACTATATCTGTCTTTGATGATCAATAAATGAATAATAATAATAATAATAAAGTAGCTGAAGTTTGAATTTCCTATATTGCATCAGGTAACAATCGTATTTCAATAAAGTAAGTGCGTTGATGAGAATATATTATGCAGTCAAGTTAAGGCGCTGATTGTAAAGGTATTACTAACGTTTATCGTCGAATAGTAGAAGAGGCTTCCCCAGATTCTGATATATAACCTGAATAATAACCACCTTATTCATCATATTAATAACTGGAATTGAAAATTATATTCCCCGAATTGCATTCCGAATTCAGGGAAACAATCTTTTAGAACTGATCGTTAATAATAAATGTTCTCACGGCACCCCACCGTTAACAAATTTCGTTTCCTGTATTCGATTAAAAAAATATTTTCTAGTATAAATAAAAATTTATGTAATTTTATATTAATTAAATAGCATCTCGACTTTAAACGGAGAAGTCTAATGCTAATGTGTCGAATTCGCTTATTTGTCAACAATTCTCTTACAGTCAACATAAAGTAGTGTACGTAAGTGGCTACTAAGTACAATTAATAAGAATGAGCTGTCGACGGAAGGGATGTTTCCATAACGGATTATTCGACTATGACGCTGGACCATCCAATATAGAACCATCCTTTACTTTTTTCAGTAAAGTAAATAAATGAACATTTATTTCGTGTTATATAGAATAATAATTTTATTTTATATTTTCCATTACATCAGATACCATAATAAAAATACAATAAAATTAAAATTTTTGTTTTTACAATAATTTTCAAATTCCCTTAAAATTTTGTTTTGTCTGTATTTCATTTTCTCCAAAAATATGGATTTTAATTTATAATAAAAAATAATTTCACAGTTATGAAAATGTTATGGATAAATTTTATTTTTTTATTGGAAAAATTCAAGTTTTATGATATTATAGTACATAATATATAGTTTTCACAATGATTACGGATGTGGTTTACAATAAATTTGAGGAGAGCAATTAATTATGTATGCGGATTTTTTATAAACACTCCTCAAGCTCAAAGACTAAAAAGTACTGTTGCACATTATTTAATAATTACATTTTTGTAATTTAACTATTTGTTTGCGCAAATTGTGTGTTCCTTATAATTATAAGAGAATACAAAAGTAAAATTATTTTTCATTTCTATGTTTGTTGGTGGGAGGGGAAGAAACGAAATCATAAAATAGTTTCAGGGAAAAAGGACTAAATCTGGATAACTTTTTTTCCAAATTCTACCAAATGGGGGACAAGGTTAAGGAGTCGTTTGAATAGTTTTTTTTTTGATTGATGAGACTTCTGTTTATTCCCATATATTATTTTATTCAGGAATTTCATTTAAATTATTTTCTCATGCACACTCTTAGTAGTCGCATAAATGCGTACCAAAATAAAATCAATTGAAAATTCACACATTCAGACACATCATAATATAACGCAAATACCTCCCTAAGTAACATAATTCATATCATAATAATGTTTACTATTATCTGTTACAATATAATTTATAACTTTTTGTTAACTGTCATTTATTGATGGTCTTTGTTTTTTATACAATTTTTAAAAAATCTTTTTATATTTGTTTTATTGTAGGCCAATTGTACTACTAAATATTCTTCAGATTTATTTGGGTGTGTTTATCTCAAGTGTTTTCTTCTTTCTTTCTTTTTTTTTAGTATTTAAACAATTGTTTACGTACAAAAAGGCATTTAAGACATTATTTAAAATAAAATGCACATGAGGGAGGTATTTTTCTACTACATATTGTTATGATCAGACTGATTTACAATTATGTATTTCAATACATGTTTTCTCATTTTGATTTAATTTCTAAATTGGTTGGGCTTGCTTCATTTTTTTTTTAATTTCTACTATGGTTATTTAATTACATGCTAAATTTATAATTTAATTAAAAAATTGTCAAAGACGATCACACGAAAAACGCGACGATACGCGGCGAACAACATCAAGCTCACGTGAACTTGATGCCTTAAGGTACGTTTATTAAATTTATATGTAACGCTATTTAGTTTTAACACCTGGTTGTGTTGTATTTTTGTTTTATTGCAATTTAGTTGCTTTGTTCATTGTTTTAACATTTTTATATATCATTAATAACCGTAAGTAGTTTTAATGCAGTTGCAAATGTCAAAAAAACAAAATAAAACAAATCAGTTGTTTGAATTCCAATACAAAAATCTGTGTTTGCATATATAAAAAAATATGTACAACCAAAATGACAAAAACAACCAGGCATTTTATTTTCCTTGCTATTTTTTACTTAAACCTATAGCGCAGATCCAGATGGTGTAATGCTGCGGCAAATGAAATGATAAAAGATTAAACAAACCAGTTTAGGAAAACCAATTTCAATCAATGAGATTCAAAAATATATGTTAAAAGCATTAAATACAATGATGGAATGGAATTTTCCTCCGCAACAAAAATAAAATGCAGAGGAAAATTTGGCAACGACTGCTGCATTACACACAATATAACATGTATATAGAAGCTCATCTGAATGTGGACGCTAGAGGCCGGTAAAGAAAACGCGACGATTCAAAACTGAAAAAGACCCGATGGACCAGGGGACGTGTCCATTTTGTTCTTACTTTTAGATTGAGTGGAAAAAACGCGACGCGAAAAAAATACCGACGATCACCCGAGTTTGTTTCCCCCTTAGTTCTGTTTTTGTTTTTGTTTCTTGATAGTATACTCATATACGTATGTAAATTTTTGTTTATTATTTTTTACTAAATGTTATTATATTATTTAATTGATTACTTAAATGTTTTTTTGTTGTTTCTTTAAATACAATTATAAATAAATTTAAGATTATCATTATCATATTCAGTTCTATGTAAAACAAAAATTATAAAAAATTTAATAATTTAAAGAAAATAATTAAATAAAAAAACGTTTTCTATACACAACGGAAGAAGCATTTTTATTTACTATGTGTTATGCCTATTTTTTGTATTAATTTGTTAGTGAGATAATGACATCATTTGAAAATTATTTAATTTTTAAAATATCTGAAGTCTAGGCGTATGATGAATGTGTGTGATTAAAATGATAAGACTGCGATTTTTAGGTTTATTTTGCAACAACAAACATTTAAAAAAAAAACAATAAATTAATTATTTTTTTTATTAGTATTTTATACAAAATAAAATCGCGACGATTTTTTTTCTTATTGTAAATCACGAGCACTTCGATAACGACACGAATAATGCACAAACGATGACGCGACGCGACGCGACGATTACGACGACGAGAAATGACTGTCTTCCATATTAATTACCTGTGAGTTTCCTTGAGCAAATTGGATTAAGCTTAAATTGTTCTTTTAAGTTAAAAAAGGAATGTTACAGATAAAAAATTAAACGTTTCAAAATTGGTTAAATCAATCAAAATTGGATAGTTTGTTTATAATTGAAATAGATAAAAGAAAAGAGACTATTGTTTAGAAATGATTTGAGACAAAAAGATGTGTTCCTTTATCCACAAAACCATGATCATCAAAATTGCCGTCATAATAATAACTAATTAATTACTCATTGTGTACTAAGTTACTTGTTTATTAAAAATCAGTCTTCTGTATTATATATTTTTTCTTTATGTTGTGTATGCATTTAAATTTAATTACTTTTTTTTTTCAAAGTTGACTCATTTAATTATATTATTGTATAATTTAATTTAAATATATAACTTATTTACATTAATGGCACAAGTCATTAACTAAACCATTCGCGTGTTTATTAATTATCATCTCACAATGAACTGGCTTTAAAAAGGCAATGATGAAAGTTACGGTAATGTGAAGGAGAATTTTTGCACAATTTACACACTGTCACCAAGTGAAACCAAAAGGACAGACAGTCAAGCATTAAATCTAAATTACACGAGAAGATTGCGTTTAAAATAAAAAAACGCGGCGCGACCCGATGAACTTAAACAATAATAATATTAATTAAAACGACCGATATAATAAATTTAATAGCCAAATAAATTTGTTGTGTGTGTGTGTGCTTTTTTTTTTTTTGCTTACAAATACTTTTTACAATCTGTTTCATTTTACTGTATGCTTTACTACGATTTTTTCGAATAATGAAGCGACCAATTGTGTTTGATGACTTGAGTTTTTTTTAAGTACATGTACATTCTTATAACTTCTCAATTAATATTCTCTTTTTTATTTGTTTTGATTAAATATATATCTTATGTATTTATTTTAAATTTGCTGCCATCAAACACATCTCATAGCCATGTTTTTGTTTTGTTTTGAAATTATGTATAATTAATAATTTTTATTTTAAACAGGACTTTAGCTAATTAAAAAATCGTATTTTTTAATGGTTTTCCATTTCTATAAAATATAATATTAGTTACTGTTATTACCATTCAAACGATCATGCATTCATACACTACAATTCTACAAAATTAAGCTCACCCAAAACGGTTAGTTATTCAATTTCTCTTCGAGGATTTACATTATAATTAAGTTAATGCGGATGGTAAAAAAGGAAATGAAAATTAATTGATTTGTTTCATTAGAACAAATTAACTAAAGAACATCTCAATTTGCATATATTTTAAAAATATATATACTTAGAACATTTAGTTATTTTCTTGACACACGACTAATAATTATTTATTTGCTCTATGAAAATATAATTATATGGATGTGAAAAAATATTTATTGAATAATCGCGTGTGTCGATACTTAATAAAATGCATAAAGACAAGGAAAAGCAGCAAAAAAATTTAAAAAATAAAGCTCAAAAGAAAATTTGCAAATGATTCGAAGATTAAGAATAAACTGCCTTTATTTACAGTGAGAATTCAAATTAAAAAAAAAGAAGGAAAGGAGTATATTTCATTGCTGAAGGATATGATAAAAGGATAGTTTTTTGTTTCTAGGAACTGGATTTTTAAGGACAAAAATAAAAACTATTCGCATCCATATATTTTAAATCTGCAGAAGTCTCCATTTCTGGTTTAGGAATTTTTTTGGAGTTATTTTAAGTTTTTCTTATATAATCAATCATTTTTTTTTATTGTGTATCATATTAACACCTAAATATCTACCACATACTATGCTATTTAATTATTTTTACCACAAAACTATTCTACGCGGATATACTTGATGTCTCCTATTTGCATGCATTAAGGATTATGTCTGTCATAAATCAATGTATTTTTATGCATAATCTTCGTATATGTTTCAATCGTTCGTACATGTTTAATAATGTAAACTCCACACTTCAGGAGCTTACCAATTTTTATGAAGCTATGTATACTGTAGCGCTTAAAACAAAAGGTATTCACTTAAATAATAGAATTTTTTTTTTTCAAACAACAGAATCTCTTTAAAAATCAAATAAATTGTTTTCAATTGCACAAAAATACGGCTGTTATTTTCTTAAGCATCCAATGTCAAGTTATTATAAATTAATTTTTATTTGCGATTTATTATACAACATTGCTGTTTGAAAACTAAAAGTGAATATAAAATAAATATAAGCAATCATGCAACATTTGAAATCAGTAAATGAACACCCCCTTTGCTTTAATAGTATAAGTTTTACAATGATGACTTTAGGTCATGTATGTGAATTGTTTGTTAAGACAAAGATGATAAAATATTGAATTAAAATTGGCTTCCACATGCGATAAATTGAATTAATTTAGTTATCAATTATAATTTTTAAGCATACATGTTTTCTTTCTCATTTTTTGTTCTGTTTACCTATATTTCATTATATGCCATCAATTATATATCAAAATGTTTAATATGATTTAAATAATTTTGAATTTACGCTTATCATCAACGGAGTTCCACAACACTTACAGCGCAATTTAGATATCATACATGGCGTTTAGGCGTTCCGACAGTGTGGCAGGAAATTGCTCAACAAATTGTCGCCAATTTTCATCCCCCACTTGTGCTCTGAAGCCATGTAATATCTAAAAGTTGAAAAAATAATTTGTTATTCTATTTTTTCTAATAAAAAAAATTACCTTTTGAATCATTGTATGCAAATCAGCTGGAGGATTCACCCACGAGGCAATCGCATCACAAAAATATATAAAATCTGTGACTACACCAACCGGATTCATTTGAATCATGTTGCACATTCCACGGAAAGCAGAGTCCTTTTCCTCGTTATCGCGTATTTGTCGCAATGAAATACACCTATATATATCGATGCAAAGAATTAGCAATTATACAATTCCAAATAATATAATATTAAAATTCAAGATAACATATTTGATAGAGAGTGAAAAGATGACTAAAAAAAAAAATTGGAAAAATTTCATTTTTGTTTGTACTCAATGAAAATAAAACGGAAAACGACACTACAATTTTTTTGGAATTTACAAAATATTATTTTTTATGTTATTGTAAAAAAAATTAAAAAAAAGAAGAAGTAATTTTGCCACTTTGATACAATAAAAACACAACAAATATTAAATTGAAGCAAACACTAACAATCAATTGGTAACGGAGTTACACACAATTAAAATTGTCCTGCAATGGCCAACATAAATAGCATATTTTCTTTCAGTGTGCTCCTAAACAATATTCATAGAACTATAAACTATAATTTAAAAATTAACAGTAATGGCAAATTGTTTGAAGAAACTGATTTTTTTTTTGCTATAAAAAATTTGTGAAATGATTGTGTTGTAATGCTTGAATTGTTTTGATTTTAATCGTTTAATGGCTTTTATAATATCTATTTGAAAAAGTGGCTGTCTTTTTCTGATAATTAAGCTTGAAATTTATTTGGGTTCAGAAAAAACAATACAACGAATATCAATTTAAAATAGTTTAAATTTTCGGTAATATTAGATAATACAAAAGCGGTTAATTCAATTTACAAATATATTATGTAAATCAATTACACAAATTATACAATATATGTACTGTTTTTGTAAATATAAAACGATTAAATGCAATTAATATTTCATGTTTTTGTATGAAAGGTAGTACACAAATAATAGATAAAAGGGATATAAAATAACTAAAGAATAATAATAATAAAAATAGGAAATTGTTACACACCACTGTCGCACAAATTCGTGTAAAAAAGGAGCCACTTCATTGGGGCACACATAACCTAGGCGACCGATTGTTATCGCTAAAAAACAAACAGAAAAAAGAAAGAAAAATATATGTATACAAATAACAAATTACATTTAATTAAAAATAATTTAAAATAACTTTAAAGTATAGATAAAAACGTGTTTTTGGGCTATTGATATATTAAAATGTTGATTGTTTACTTTGTATCTAATTCTTCAACAACAAATGTCGAAAAACAAAGTCTGTGTACATTAATAGCCAGAAGCACTACTTAAACCTTCTTCAAAAGCTAAACTAACATCATGTAATTAAAACGACTTTTTTGTTACTTTAGAACCGTAGTTATAATAAACTTGTGATAATTAAAATAATAATAATAAATAAACTTGAACATCAGAAAGAAGTAAATTTGTACTGGTGCTGAAGATTAGTACTTTTTATTTTAATGTAAATCATATTTCAATTCTTCTTAAAAAAATAAATAAAGTTTTTTTGGATTTCGAACAATGTAAATAGACTGCTAAAAATTTGTCGAAATTAATGTAAATTCAAATAACATTTTTCCACTTCTGATAATAATGTATTTGTTAAAATTTAAACGATAACAGGAATCACAATAAAAACAAAAAGTTGACACAGAAGTGCTTAAAACACTCAAAAAAAAAATCGATGTTATTTTTGTCTCATATGCGGGAGAAACATCAAAAGAAGTTATACAACTTATAAACAAATAACGATATTTATGTACATAAAATTAAATGTTTTTTTTTAGCCCAAAGATCTAAATGCAGTTATGTTCAATTAGCAAGAATTATAAACTTGGAAGCAAATAAGAAACACTGAATTAGAATAGGTAAATGACACAGCGTCTGAAATATTATTAATTCTTAAAACTACAAACGTGTGTTTTATTTGTAAGCATCAATTAAATATGGAAAAAGGACTTGTCGTGGAATTGTTATATAAAATTAGGACAGCTCCATTATGTTTGTAAAACTCACCAGTATTTTCCAAAAGCGTTTTTGGTGTATTAGGACGGTTGATAATCAGTATCAATTCACTCAAAACCATCGGGATGTAGGGTTGTGTTTGTTCACCTACGTAAAACCAAATGTGAATACAATTTACAAATCATAGTTTATTTTAAGAATTCATGAAAAGTTTCTTATGATAATTTTTTATACTATTATCTCATTTCTTCTTACCTAACTTCATGCAAATTTCACCAATAGCCCAAGTAGCATTATTGCAAACAGAAATAAGGTCTGAATTCAAATTTTGTCCCAAAATTGGGAAAAATTCAGCCATGTACGGAGCAACATGAACAAAACATGCTTTTGTCAAATCACCAAGCAATGCAAATGAAGATTGTCGGACCTGTGAGGTAAATAAATTGACAAAATGTTTGAATCTCTTTAAAAAAACAAGGAAACATTATAAATTAGAATAACAAATGTAATTACCTCAGGCATACTATCTTGCATGCATTGATAAAGTAATTGCCAAATGTTGCTGTTAACGACCAATGTTTCTATGTGAGTGTCTAACCCCTCAGCTAAACCGGAAAGTAAATCTAATGCGACAATCATGCGCTCTTTGTCTGGATGTTCATACGTTCCAGGATTTGCGTTATTTGACTATAATAAATGAAGAAAAACCAATAAATTTATATATCAGAAAATTAATCACAATTAACGTTCTAACAATTTCCTGTTGAATAGTTTGTTGAATTAGCGAGATGCAACGTTTATAAACTGGTTCACAATAGGGCAGAAAGCCGGACTGCAGAGCGGTTGCAATACTCGAGAGACACTTTAAAAAATTTAAAAAGTTTGCATTAGATTTATTATAACATAAAAACAATAACTAACAACAAACCTCTAACAATGGAAACAAATCCTTATCATCATCCTTCAACATGTTCCACTTAACAATAAGTGGTGGCATTAAAATGTTAATGTATTCTGGTTTATTCAAATGGTGACCCACAGAATCAGCCAAAGTGCCCACAGCATCATACAAAATAAGCAAATTTTTGTGTTGATACTTTGAAAAAGCGAAAACCAATGTCTTCAAAATGAAATCCAAGTATGGAACCAGCTCCGTACACGCCTCCTCTTCAAGCGTTGCAAATGCCGAGCATGCAGCTTCTTGCACTCTTTTATTCGAGTCCAACACACGGTTCAGCAGCTCCTCTAACAATGGCTTCAAATATTGGTCACGTGTTTGATTCACAATCCAATGAGCATAGCGCGACAGTGTCCAACATGTAATCGATCGAACCAAAGCTTTCTTATCTGACAGACACGTTATCAAGTACGGAATTAATTCTGGCAAATGCTGAATCATTCCGGTCATGCAACCCTCGGCAATAGCGCCTAGCGCCAAAATGCCACTCTCTTTGACCACCCACTCCCCATGAAAGAGTGTATCCTTGAGGATGGGCAAAACAATGGGTAAGCATTCCTCACCAAAAACATTGGCCAACACATCCAATGCGGCAGCGCTGCATTTGCGTAAATTCCACTCAGAGAGGGAGTTATCATCATCCAGGCAATCGTCTTCGTCTTCTTCTTCGCCATTTTCAGAGGCGTTTTCTTGTTGCATGCCAGCTTTAAGAGTGTGAGTGCGAGATTTGTGAAATCTGGGGCGAATATCTTCTTCGCGATCCGGAACCATTTCGTCTTCTTCAACGTCACCCTAAACATTATAAAATTTAAAAAAAAATGTTTAAACTATTAAAAACGACAACACAAACCTTTAACAAAATGATGTCAATCTCAGAGTATTTCATTCCACGCACCAAAATCGGTGCTAAACGATTCAAATGGGGCGCCAACACCTCCTTGCAGATATTTTGCTCAGCCAAAGAGAGCCAAAATTCGGACGCCTCAAGGGCAACACCCTCATCATTGTCTTGTGTGCGCAGGAGCATATATTCAATGATCTGATTCATTTGCGGCAACAGTCGATCCATGCGCACTTCAAGCAACATCACCAACGCTCTGCAAACATTTTTCTTAACCTCGTGGTCCTCGTCCGATGACAAATGAAACAGATTCTCAATAAATGTGTCAATGTGCAGCATCAATGCTTGCGTACGATTGATGATAAACTGATTAATGCAGGCAATTGCATGTGAGCGTATTTTGGGGCTGGTGTGCTTAAAAAATTGAAGAAATTTAGGAATCATAACATTCAGTGGACGATTCAGTGCCGCCGAGTCTAATGCTTCCGTTGAGTCTTCACAAATTTTTTGGAGAGCACCAAACGCGCCTTCGCATACATTGTAATCCTGCGAGTCGAGCATTTCGCAGAGGGCCGGCAACAATTGAGGCCAATGAATAAGACCACCTTTGCTAGCAATTGTTGTTATCAAAATACCAACAGTCGCTCGGATAAGCGGCGACGGATCGCCGATTGCCATTAGACATTCTTGCTTGATGTATTCAACTATCTCGGGTTGTAAGTTTTCGCCGTACTGTTTAATGTTGTTCTTTAAGATGAGACCGCTAAGAGAGCGGGTTGGTTCGTCCTCGGATGTCAGTTTTGTCAGTACATAGATCAAATAGTTATTGAAGTCTGGGTATTGATTTAACTCCTCCAATTTCTGGGGGAGAGAGCACAAAAAGAAACAGAAACACATGTTAAATCTTCTTCATTTGCAGACATTTTGTTTTGTTGTTGTTAAATTTTAAATGAAAAACCTAAAATTTATCTAATAAAAGTAAAAGTTGCACTTAGTAGGTACTTACCAGCTGGACAACTCGTTGTGTGGCTGTGTCTGGTGATTGTGATTTCTTCAAAATAGTTATTATTTGTTGCAAACCGTCCGCCTGTGGCTCCCACGTCATTTTGTCAGAGATGCGTTGTTTCGTTTGTTGTTCTAAAGGGTGAAAAGTCTTTGCAAAAAATGAGGTTGTTGCCTGATTTATTTACTTTTGTTTATCTGTGCGCACTTTGCTCACTTCTTTGGGGTGATCGCTCTTTGATTACGTCTTCTTAACTGTATTTAAGCAAATTAAAATATAAATTATTTGTAGTCAGTTTTCAGTACAACTTAAAAAAAAATTTTATTTGTAACATGAATTTTTTTTTCACCACAGAAAATCTACATACGGGTGTGGTGAATTTCAGGTCTGTACAGATTGAACCTATTCAGCAACCCTCACACCCCTGCAAATTTAAGAAGGCGGTAGTGTGTGTGCATGCATTTTTTTTTTCAAGACAACTTTTTACCTTATTTTTGCTTTATTTCTTATTAATTTCAGTGCATATTTTCACCGTTTCAACACTTTTTCAATATTTTAAAAACTATTTGCACGCATTTATTGCCGGAATTTAGTTTTTATGTGATATGACTAGCGGACACTTCTTTGAGTTGCACAAATTAATGTCGGAAAAGGTAGAGGTGAAAAAGTATTTATATAGATAATGAAATTTGATATATATATATATAATATATATATATATTTTTTGATGAAAATATATTGATTTTCTACTTAATATTTTTGAAGTGTCATTTTCGAATTCTATCTCCGCCATGTTGCTCCATAAGTTTAAATATAGGGTGATTTGCTCTTGTTTCTAGACCGTTTTTAAAATTAAATTATATTTTAGAATTTAAAAAAAGTAATTCTTCAGTAGGGGTGAAAGTATTTATCTGTCGCGTATGTAATTGTAGCTTTACAGAGAGATACATAAGTATTTGCAGAGTACAATTAATATAATCGACGGGGGGAAATAAATTTTATATACTATAGAGTACATATATATTGTGAGTTTTATTTTTATACATATATATATTGGTATATATACTTTTTTAAATCAGGAAATACTGCAGTCTGCAGCTGTGATTGCATATTCAGCAGTTGCGCGATATATATCGTATTCATTCTTAATTTCTGACATTCTGTATTTTTGTTCCAGATTTTTTTTCAAGTTGTGAAGTAATTACAATAAAAATATAATTTAAAGCAAGTAAACCAAAAAAGTGTAAAGTAATTCAATTTCAACAAATATTTCCGAATTATTCCAATTCAAAACCCTAATGGCCGGAGGTGTTGATACCAGCAAATATAAACCAAGACGCACTCGTGGAACTCCGTCGTACATAATTCGCAATAAGTTTGCATACGCGGTACTTGGGTTCGGAGTGACATCCGGTATCATTTTTCAGTAAGTTGCTTCTTTTTTAAATTTAAAGTTAGACACTTAAATATTGCATTCAGTTTTTTATTTCAAACAGATAGAACAAAGGATTATTTTGAGAAGTATTTGCTAAAACCAACTGACGCTGAACTGGACCGTAGGGCTCTATTTAACCTATTGCCACAAAAGCGAGGTGAAGATATTCTCAAGATTATGGATCATAAGAAGCAATTGGATTTTGAACGATAAATGTTTAGCAGCAATAATGAGTAAATCAACAAAGCCGAAATTTTCCAAACTGAGACTCAATGGGTATGATTTGTTCTTCAGTAGTTTTATAAAGTAATAATAGTATTAATTGCCTTGGCACCTAATAAATGTTTTAAACGAATTATCAGCAAATTTTGTTTTTTGCCACTTATTTTCATTAGGCTATCAACGAGATCAACACCCGTTTCACAATTTTTCAAAGAAAGTGCTGAAGAAGCCACACCAATTGTCCACAATGTTGTTGATCGTAAAAAACGAAAATCAAATACAATGAATTTAAGTCCTGAAAAATCTAAAAGGTCTTTGCGAGAACCACACGATGATAATCACGAGACTCTGAAGGATACTTTAAGAATATTGGAGAAAAAAATAAAAAATGCTGCAATGCAAATCACAGAAAATGAGGTCGCGACGCACAATGTGGTTTCTGATTTTTTCTGCAAAGTAGCTGATACTAGTGCTGAAGACTTTCAGGAAAATGGTGAATTAAAGAAAAAAGTAACATCACCCCTAGTCACGAACAAAACCTGTACTGGACGTAAGAAACAAATGGACATTCGGAAAACTTTAAAAAATAAAAAGGATGCAACAACTGAGGAACTAGAAGAAATCCAAATGGCAATCGCAATTAAAAATTCAATGACGACTACAGAGCAAACGAATCAGGACTTAACAAAATTATCACTTAATCAATATGCATTTCGTAATACAAAGCATAGAAATAACGAAAGTGAGTCGTTATGGGTAGTTAATTCTTCAAAGTTTTACAGTGTCAAAATTTATTATTTTACAGGTACAAATATAATGTCCTTTCTAACTTCATCCGTGCAAAACAAAAAATGCAAATGGAGCAAAAAATTCACGAATCTAACACGTCGAAATCCTGAAGCACAACGCAAAAAGATGGAAGACAATGTCGCCAAGGTTATAAAGCAATCTGCTGAACACCATCCTACATTTAAAACACATTCTTATTTGGTAGCCAGTAAAGAGCTGATACCACTAGAGTGCAAAACAAAACGTTTATTTTTGATAAATAGCTGCGAAACTTGTCTCAAAGACTGCAGAAGCAATTACTATGTTGATAAAATGTTTGAACCAAATGGCCTCGAATGTGGTCACCTTCTAAAAGACTGGTCAAAAATTCCCGGACGGGATGTGTCACCAAAGAGCTCAAATTGTGATACATATACTAGTGAATGTGGAGACATTGTAAATCGGTTACGAGTTAGAAGTGGCGCATTTAATGTGAAAGAATTCGACATGAATGTGTCTTTAAGTGAATCCGTCAAAGTGACGGAATATTCCTCTGAAGTCCTGACAAATAATAACCAACAGAGTCTTGAATTGTTGGAAACACCTCTTGAACAAATCCCAATCAAATCTTTTGATGTCTCTAAAAGCAACATAATTGAAATTGATTCCGTATCTTGCTATAATGAAAATAGTATGTCAACAGAATTACATTGTCCCAGATCACAATCGCCAGATATGTTTGCAGATTATGAAGGTACGTAATAGATTTAAAATACCAAATATTATTTAAATTTATGAATTTGTGTTATTTAACTGTTGTGTTTTTAATTTACAGACAGTTTTATTTCCAATCATAATAGAACAATAGAAGAAATTAATTGCTCAATATCTCAATGTAAAGAATCTTCTTCTTCATCGTCAATGTGTGATCAAGAAGATGGAATTATTAGTTACCAGCATTTATCCAGTGAAGAAGGTAACCATTTCCTTGTTTTAAATTGCAAAACAAAAAGGTTCTTAATTTTTTTGTTCTTTTCAGCGAAGGTTTTTAATTTAATGTCTTTTCCTTCGAAACGTTCATTCTACGATGAAAAAGGTAATCAATTAAAGATATTTTCAATGAATCTTCAATGTGGATATCAAGAAAAAAAATCTGAGAATGATAATGAAGTCATAATAACCAATTTGCATCAAGGGAAAGAAACCAAAAATTATGGAAGCGGCTCAATGAAAATAAATTATTTAATATCAGACAATCAATCAATTATTACACAATGTTTAACCGAGAAACAAACAGTTCAGAATGATAAAACCATCTCGAGCATATCACAACTCTATCATGAAAACGACATTTCAACAATATTGCAAAATTTATCATCCACAGTTGAATTTAAAGATTTTATAAGCTCCAAATCACTCAGTATGAAAGATGATGTATCGTCTTATAATTGCCAGGAAACTGAAATAAAGAATTTGATTCCAATTGAAATAATAGAAAAATCTCAAAATAACCTAGAGAAATCCTATCCAAAGGGGACTTATGATTTTAAAAAACTTAACGATGCTCATGAAAATGTTGATTTAGATCAACACTTACCCAATGATGATGATAAACAAATATTTATTGGGGACCGATCACAGCATTATATTGCTAAAAACAGCATCTTACATGACGATAGCATGAGATCGGAAGTAAAGTCTCAAGTTAAACCGTTTTTGGGTAACAACAAATTTAGTGATTTTTTATATGAGAGTGATAATTTAATTCAAGATGAATTAGATTTATTAATTTATAAATCTAAACCTAAATCGTTGTTAGTTAATTCTGCTAAATCTCATTCATCATCAATTAATGTCATTGAACAAGAGGCAGGTCCTTCTTATTATTCGGAAAGAAACCATTTAGAACCCTGTTTATTGCAGGAAGCCATCTCATCTGTGAATATCAGTAAAACTGAAAAGAAACATATAACTTCATTGAGAATTGATGATGACGACGAATTTATAATTGACTACAATCCACCAACAAAACCATTGTATAGGAGTATGGATGAAAAAGAATTGCATAAAAATCTTAAATCATTTGGAATCAGACGTCTAGAACGGAAAAAAGCAATACAAATTTTAGAAAATATTTATAATCGAACACATCCTTTTGTTGAATTGCGATTGAAAAAAAGAAACTAGTAGTACATGTGGTAGTTTTACATGTGGTTTAAGATTTAATAAAACTTAAAACAAACTGTTAAATGTTACGAGTTTTATTTCTTAATTGTTATGTTATTACCTATTTTATTTGCTCAAAAATGGTACCATTTTAAATTTCTATTACATAATTTATTGTCCCCAAACTCAGGGAAGTAAATAAAAGTAAATACCTGAAAGAAGCCCATTATCTTCAATACCGTAATCATTTAAAGTCGCATTTTAAACATAAAGCAATCACAAAGCTCATTCTCTCTGATAAGGAGGATAACAACTTGTTCAAATCAGTTCAAGTCTTTGGCACTGGTGGTTGTCTCAATGAGGTTGTCTATAATTAAAAAAAAATTGTTGAGACCCTCTCCCACTGATAAGATATCAAGTGACTTATTGATAAATTAATTCTTTAGAAAAACGAAAAATCGACAGCTACAATGAGTAACGGAAATGTACGTACATTTATTAAGAAGTGGAGATCCAAAATGCCTAGTTTAGACTCTGAAGAAGTGAGTGAATCCGGTGAGCAAAAGCAACGCCGTCCGAAACTCTCAATGATGCGGAGCAATGCTGTAAGTGAAAGTGATCTTGGTGTGGTGCCAACTACAAAATCCAATAATAGCAGCATGGATAAATCTTCATGTCATTCAATGGTGGGATCGAGGAGATCTGTGATGAGTGATATTATATCAACGAAGCATTACGATAGCCTGGTGTGTGAGTTGAGGTGTCCTGGTTGTGCCAAACCAATGAGTGCTCCCATTAAAATGTGTGCATCTGGTCATAGTGTGTGTAATCAGTGTACTTCAGAGTTAATTAAGTGTCCACTGTGTAATGTAAGTTGTAAAACCCTCGAAAACCATATACAATTTATAATATAAATGTTCACTTCTTTTAAGGATGTTTTAACAGCTAATCGTTCCGTGACTCTTGAGGCAATCGCCGCTAAGGCCCAATTTACTTGCAAGAATGCAATCAACGGTTGTTTGGTGCGTCTTCCTCCAGACTTGCTGAAATGGCATGAGCAGCGCTGCCGCTATCAAATTGGTGAATGCTTCATGGGACGGGTTTGGGGTGAATGCATTTGGCTAGGCTGCGAATTGGACTGGTTGGATCACTGTTTAGCTGAGCACACCGATAAAATGTGGGCTGCAGCAGAAAAGGAGTTAACGTGGCCCTACTATCAGGTGCAACAAATGAAACCTGTTGCAGCTTACTACATTTTTAGATGCTACGGCGAGACATTTAATCTGTATCAAATCTATGATAAGCCGGCAGCACGAATGCAATGGACACTGATTTGTGCATCAAAGGAGACGAAAGTTAATAAAAAATTCGCGTATGAGATTGAATTATTTTGTCCTGAGGATATTTCAAAGATGTTTGTGCAGCGATACGCTTGCCATAATGAACAAGATAGTGATATTCTCAAGGATGGACGATGTGTTACCATTAGTATGGGCGAAGTATTGCGTTTTCTATGCACTGACAAGGTGAGAAATTTTCCAAATTCCTGATTTCTCCAGTTTTTAATGACGTCAATGATGCGGATATTTTAAAATATCTTACTGATAATATTTGAGTACTATGTGAAGATTGTGATAAGAGCAATTGCGTCATTTTAATTGAATATATTTATTGTGTGTGTGTGTATGTGTGCTTATTTTTAGATCCTACATTATCGCATTAAGATTCTTGAGCTTACTCTATCTACGCCCAAGGAAGAAAGCAATAAGCTGGTACGTAAGGCATCACAAAGACCACCCATTCTTGTGAAACATGCACTGACCAACGCTGAGGGCTCAAACAGCAAACATATTCCACAAAACAAAATTATCACTGGAAAACTGCCACCACCGCCAGAAAAGGATGACATAAGTACACCATCAATTCGATCCGAAGACAGTGCCGATGAAGATGAAGAGTTGGCACAATTTTTGACCTCCAAACTGACAAATCTTCCCGCTCAAGTAAAATTGACATTGACCCCGAATTTATCGCAGCGTCGCAAGAGTTATTTTAATACCAGCTTTGGAATAAACTCTATTGACAAAGATATTACGGAGCAAACAGATTTAAAGGAAATTTTTAAAAAGGAGTTTATGGGCAACAGTCGTGGTAATTTAGATGAAGCTTCAGACAACCAAAGCGTAGTCTTAAGCAGGAGTAGAACCAACCTCTTGGAGGAACCGACCAAATTCAATAAAAAGGAACTTAAGAATTTAATTCGTCGTGAGTTATTGGGTCAAGATAGATTAAATCGACAGAATTCCAAGAGCTTTAGTACACAAAATCTGAGTAGGCAACCAAAAGAAAATTTTTCAGGTTCCATTGAAATGATATCAATACCAAAAAGAAAAGCAAGTTTATTTCAATAATTGACTAAAATTATTATTGTTTTTAAATTAATAAATTGAAAATTATATTAAAAGTATATCAGGAGTGTTTTTGTAGAGCTTAAGCTTTAACTTTAAAATGAAAAAACACGTTTTTCCTCACTTAAATCATTCATAAATAAAACACCTGTAATAATTTTTTTTGATTTAGTTAATTAAAAAATTCAACAATTCAAATAAATATTTCTAAAACTTATTTGTCATATCGTTGAATTCATAAATCATAATCTTCTGCATGATAAAGTTCGCTCAGCAATCTGTAGACGTATGAAGGCGCATTTCCTCCACTACAAATAAAAAAAAACATTTAAAAAGAATAGACATTAAAAATAATGATTTCTCCTACATGTTTGAGATAAAAAGTGTAACCAGTTTAGGTGGCACATGATCAAAAAGCGGGTTGTAGGCCGTAGCAGATTTCGCCGACAATGAGTTGTACGGTATCACTCCCTCAGCACATCCCACCAAATTAAATGAGAGTTCGAAACTACAAAAATGAACTGGCGATAGTTTGTATGTGGGAACAAGCACAATAACAGGAACAGAATAATGTTTAGCTGCCAGCGCCACAGTATACGAGCCACAAGCTGCTTGAAGTCCACCATCAGCGAACACACTATGGGTCCCGATGATGACTTTATTGACACGGGACATCATTGCAAAAATAGCTGAATCATGGATCACGGTTGTTTCAATTCGGGATTTAGCTAGATTCGCTGCCAATGTGTGACCCTAATTAGAGTAAAAGTTTGTCGTATAATGTTATCTAAGTAAATGGTTATGGATATTTATGTATTAAAAATACCAATAAAACTTACACTACATGATGGAGCACATTCCGCCACAACCAATTCGAATTTTCTCTGCTTTGCCGCCTTTTTCAGAAATATCTCCACACATTTAGAATATCCAATTGTCATTATCAACTCGGACGAGTGAATATGTTCAGCTGCTTGAGCTGTAAGATTTTCCCCGCTTGTCTCCAGCTCAGTCTCAATCTCTTGCAGCTGATCCAAAAGAGCGGCCATGAGGCCATCTTGCGGCTTCGAGTAATCACGATGACTTTCCGTTTCACTTTGTGTCACCAGCTTGTGAAGCGACAAAGACGTTTGACTGTCATCAGTGTGAACTTTTGTCTGCAACGCTTCGTATTCCTCGCGAATAAGCTTCAAAACGCGACGAGCCACATTGGCTGTGACGGGCTCTTGTGGAAGCGCGGCAACTAGGACACGTCCCTGGCCTCGAACTAATTGTAATAATTCTCTGAAAAAAAAAATATTGTCAAGAATAATTCTATAAAAATGTTTTTTTTTTTACTCTGCTGAACTCCATTTGGATTTGGTTATAATCTCCTTGAATATAGCTACTGTGCTGGTTGTCTTGTTGTATGATCCGACAAGTTTTCTGTTTGTTTAAATAAAGGTTTTATAATAATATATAATATTTTTTATAAGAAGTTAAATAAATTGTATTTATAAGGAAAAAAATTTGGTTTTCACCCTAATTTGATGTCGTGGATTAATTTTGCTACCTCATCCGTGGGTAATTGGGTGTCGTTGGTCATTGTTCAATAATTATTATTGCAAAAATTTAATAATGAAAATAGTTAAAATGTTATGAAATGAAATATTTAAATCCAGATTTAAATTTGTGAAATTGGAAATAAATTATAATTTTTAATTTTAATGCAAATGTTAGAATTGTATTATAATTATGAGCTACCACGGACCACAGTACGTGTATATATCGCCTTCATGTCAAATTACACATATATAATACATATGGATGAGCTGATATAAATATATATAAAATGTAGCATATATATATAAATAAATATTTTAATTGTTTCAATTTTTAGGTTTTACAATATTTTTTTTACGAGGTCATTTCAAAAAGTCTGTTTAAAAACATTGGATATCATTAAAAAAAACGACTAATAAGAATCAATTTAATAAGAAACATATTTTTTTGCAGTAGGAAAACCCGATAAGGTCCTATATAATAATTTATCCGTAATACAATAGACTATAAGTTACTATATATGTTATAATTGCATTAATAATATTATTTAGAGGAAATAGGCGAGATAAATTTTAAATTACAGTAAAAGACGTTAATCTAATAATTCCAAAATCAAAATACATACACTTACAAGGTACCGTCATCGTCGTAATTTAACTTTATCGAAAGGCTATAGGTAAACATTTTAACCAACATGATCACTCTATTCAACTTTCGTTTACATTCGTACTGACTACTGATCAGTAAATAATACAACATTTTCAAATAAAATTATATCTATACAACTGTATTCATTTTCATACACAAAACACATTTCTTTAAATAAATAAAATTGAGCATGAATTTTGCGTCTTTTTTTATAGAAAACAATCGGAGCATCAACCGAACCTATAATGTTGTAGAGCTATTATATAGTTTTTTCTACATATTATGGACAATAATTTTTATTATTATATTTATATTAACTTTATAAATAAAACATTTAATTTAGTTTGAATAAAATTTATTATTATTCAGAAGTCATAAAATTAAGGAACGAGTAAATAATGTTTATAAAATTAAAAACCCATGAGACTGTCCAAATATTTGACCAATGGGCTAACATTGCCTTTAACATAGGGTTGAAGGAGGCATGGATCTAATTTGGAAAGGCATTCAATCAGATCCTTTGGTGTACACCAGCACAGGTAATTATCATTGGAAAGTCTTTCAGCCAATTCAGTTTGATGATTGCCCATTAGCAAATTATTGACAACAACAATGAGTGTTTTTTGAGCGTCCAAAACTTCAATGCAAGTGCCAGCTCCAGCATGACTAATTACCAAATCAGCAGAAACAATTTCTTCCCTTATGGATGGCAAAATGCGATAGATTTCAATGTCAATACCCCCAAATGTATTTTTATCGAATTCGTACATTATTCCATTTCCAATTTGCAGTACCAGCTGTCGGCATCCTATTTTTTTAAAGATATCAGGGATTTCAGTTACTTCCTTAATTAAATTATCAAACTTTGTGGTCCCAACGGTGATGAATATTCTTTTAAACATATTTTAAATTTCGGCTGTATTAAAATTAAAACACAAAACTAATTCTACGTATGCAATTGTACAATTTGAAAAAATGTCAAAATTTGGAGGTTATGTTAAAAAAATGAAAATTATCTCAACGCGCAAAAAGTATAGAAAATGTTTATTTGTTAAAAGTACATTATTAGGCAGCATAACCATACTTTTGCAGAACTGTATTAAACGGCGCAATGGATTTCTCCACATTCTTGCGGGCTTGTTGTGTGAGCTTCTTGCTGATCTTGACGCGTCCCAACTGCAACATCAACTTAGCCTTGCGCTTCTGTTCCAATGTTTTCACCACATCCTGGTAGTGCCACCCAACTTCATGGGCCAATCGTCCCACACGGCAGTATTTACGATCTGAGCGTAAGCACAACACACGCAAAGCCTGTGGAACGCAAACACGACGCTTCTTGTCGTATGGTGGTGGAATACCGTCAGTAACGCGCAGACGTCTCAATGCCTGTTGACCGCGAATGCTTTTGTGTGGAATCATACCACGAACAGCCTTGTAGAAAATGCGGCATGGAGCACGAAAGTGGAAAGGCCCGCGAGCTGGGTTCACGTTGCAACGTTTGCGCAAATAGGCTAGGAACTTGACTTTGTTACGGTAGAAGTGACCGGAAAAGTTAAGCTCCTCGCAACGCACAACAACACACTTATTGCCCTGCAGCAAGTGCTTGGCGACGACGGACGCTAGGCGGCCAACCAAATGACCTTTGCCGTCGATGATTATGGCTTTGTTGCTTAATCCCGACATTTTTCTGTAAGTATAGTGAATTAGAACGGAAATAATTAAAACTTTGGTACAAATAATTACCAGAAAGTTGGATTTTTGGATTTTTCCGGAGTCCTGATGGTAAACGCACGTTTCGCGCACTTGGTTTTCCGACGAAAAAGGAATGAGAAAGAAAAAAAAACAAAAATTTTTCGCATTTCAAATGAGAATCGTCTCACTCTAATCTAACTGTGTAAAGTTGGCGCAGATTGTATGTTGTTTTTCTAGCAATTTTCGAAAATAATCCAACCAATAACAGGGTGATTTTTTATTGCTGTTACAAAAGTCCGTTAAAATAAAAATGTTCAATACATAATGTTTAAACAATCCTCAATTTTTTTTTATTATATCGGCTGGTTTTTGCGAAGCAATCTTTGATTTTCCTAAGGGTTATTTATATTATTGGTAGAACAAAATTAATAATTGATTTTGGACCCAGAGTCAAAAATCATGATATAACAATACGTATATATTACATTAAACAAAAAAAATTAACATTGATGTGGATGCAAATGCGACTAAGATTATTCAAGGAATGAGTAATACAAGAATATTAGTTAAATGTTTTAGAAAAAGAGATTGTCCCTGTTTTGATGTTTATAAATTGTATTAATGAATTGTTTACATGCACATTTATTCAACCGCATACAAATCAGCTGTGAATTTCATTCCCAAACTTTCAGTTAGCTACATGTTCCTCAATGAACACACATTTACCCAGTAGCCAATGGCTTTGTCCACAATCTACATCCACATTAACATATTAAACTATAATCCGCAAACGAAATACCAAGCCGGCACAAAAAGCTTAAACTCTCAAACAAACGCCAAGCACAACACTATGGTGGCATTAGGCATATTAGACGTAGACATCAGTCGATCAAGAGTCCCTCGTGTTTTGCGTGCTGTGTTCACTGTTCGTCGAAACAAATTAATTTAATATTTGCTCCATTGTGTGACTTAATTCGTTTTACTTATTTACAGTTAATTAACAAAGTGTGGTGCTTTGTTAAAATTAACAGTTTAAAGGGTTTGGGTGTAGTGTAACTCGATGCTGTCCTAATAATTAGAAGGAAAATAGTGGAAAGCTGTATTTAAGGATTACATCAGGTGAGTTATATTTTGATAAATATTAAAAAAAATTAATTAAGTCAAATGAATTTTAAAATTAAATTAAATATCCGAAATTTAAGTACAAAAAGAATTTTAAAATTGAACAAATGAACTCGTAGGTTCCGTTAAACTCTTTGAATATTGAAATATCATCAAATATCAAACCAATCATCGATGATGCCAAAAAAAGCTAGATAACGAATAAATAATGGCGCGAAAGCAGCTTTAATGTACTAATAAGAGTTAAGACCCATGGATTAAAGTTTAAACAATGGCTTAGCGGAGCTCATCAATTTATTTAAATGCGGTAACAGCAAGAATGCAAGAAATGAAAATAACTATCTCTGTGCTGTAAGTCTCCCTTTTCCAACTTCCACACAAATAAAAATTGGCGACACGCAAATTAATTTTTTAAATGCTTGTCAAGTTGCCCTTTAATGTGTGCGGGTCACACAATGTTGAGCCCCATTACTCAGTTCGTTGATAAATAATGATGATTCTTTCTTTCTTACATTTTTTTGCAATTAGGTATAACGGATTCGAATTTTATTTGTCTCCCTTTGGGGTTTACATTTCAGAAGTCAGAACATATGGCGTCCATTTATATGTGTTGGGGCTAATAACAACGTGTTGAGTTTTATTACAATTTCCAATTTGTATTATCGTATATGATACACATATTCGCGATGACCTTTTGCACAACAACTAAATTGAATTACATACTTGTACATATATGCATAATTCGCATTTTGTGACGAATGGGATAAAAATTTAGTACAAGCTTCAACGCACTGCACTCATTATGATTTTCTGCATATACAATTTGCGTATAACATTTATGCTCTAATTCAAAATGCATAAAACATAAATTGCACTATATCCGTTTTATGAATACAACGTAATTCTCACAATAATAATTGTTGTATTAAGTATGGGACCCATTTTTGGTATCAGCTTAATTACAGAACATTGACTATGCGGTTACAAAATATATTTGTATTTTCAAAATTCTTATTACATATTTATTATTATCAATATTGTCGCTTGACATCGATGAGAGGGTATCAAATAATATAGCGTTTTTGTGCTTCGAATTTTATATGTATGTATATTCTTAAACGTAATGTCACCAACAATTTTTTTTTAATAGCACGGAATTTCTCACGTCTTTGAACTTAAATCATGTTCTTAGTGTTTACAACCTAAAAAAATTGGTTCTCTTTTATATCAATATTTAAGAATACATATATACAAAAACTATAGCTTTTATATTATTATGTAAAATTAATTAAAATAAATAACTTCTAGCACAACACATATTGTGCTTCCAAAAGTAAATTATGCTATTTTGTTACAAAGCACGTTGTTATTATAAATATAACCGCATCCATAAACAGCACAATAACAAATATCACGTCCTATTAACACTGAACCGAAAAGAAGACCGGATGGATTGTCTCAAATTTCAAACGATTCAGACACATGATATTCTTATTCAATTAACGTTGTGCGGGTGCCGTTGATTTGCATTTTGAATATATTCCTGTAACATAAGGGTATAAAATCTAAATTTAATAATTAACCAATTATTAACTAGGGGGTCCCGTTTTACTCAAAAATATTGGCACAAAAGAGTTAAGAAGAAAACATGTCACTGTATCCTATTTTCCATCAAGAAATTGTGAAAATAATTGCACTAAAAAATGTATTATTGGTAACATCATTTGAAATTGCATATAAAGGAAAACATTAAATATTCACAGGAAATAAAATAAACACCCCCCCCCCCCCCCAAATAAAAGTCCTTTCTGTCAAGTAGAGTAAAAAGAAATAAAAAATGGAAATAAAGAAAAGTCTGCCTTGCACGCGGTGAGTCAGTATTATACGCAAACATTTCCACCCCCGCACTGACCCTTGTCTTGAATTGCATGAAGTTTTTAAATTGAAAGGGTTATTTTCTTATGCAGTAATTCTGAATTACTCACCCTTATCCAAGTGGGTTTCCAACAAACAACTGTAACCGAATATGCTAAAGTATTATGTTAGCAAAGAATCGGTGCATGACAAAGTTTCGTCGATGGTGACACTTCCAGATTTACGTAATTTAAAACAAATTCTGTGGTGGTTGTTATACATTTCACATTATGTGCGGTGAAGTGTTTTGCATACATTTGTTCGCAATTGTAATAACAAACTTATCCTTGATGTGAAATTCGTTGGGAAATATTGGCACAGTGGGTAAGAAACCAGCGTTAGGAAAGGTTCAAGCAAGAGCTATAGCCTATAGAATGCAATTTAATTAAATTGTTTATACATAATTTATTTACATTTTAATCATTTGAGAAATTGATGAGTATTATTTTAATGTGACTTTTAAAGTTGTTCGTATAGTTAATACATATTTAGTTAAAGCATGTGCGATTATAGTCATTTAAAAACTGCTGATGGTGATCTCCAGAAAATGGTGAGACGTGTTATTAAAATCAAACTAAATGAGTTGTAAATTGGAATAAAAATTCAAGTTAATTTATTTCAAGTTCAAATAAAAATAAATGAAAATAAGTTAACATACATAACGTCCTATTTATCCAGTTTCTTTTAGTTAATTTATCGTGTTCTTTTATTATGTGTGAAAATTACCTGAAAAGTTATTTTTAATCAAAGCAAACAACGAATCTGTTTGAATTTGTACGATTTAATATAAACCAAATTGTGACTTTGTGCAGATGCGTTTAATTTGTATATATGTACATACATGAATTCTAGATGTACATAATGCTGGTTTTTGTGATTTGATTTTGTGCGTATTATGTAATGAAATTGCGAAAACCAAGCAAAGACGAGAAGAGATGTTTTGGGATAATAAACAAAGATGCATCTTCCCATGGGATTTATAGGAGACCTAAGACAAATGAGATGAGCAGGCCACTAAATATCCCATTTTTTTTGTAAATTTAAATTAATTATACGTATATAAACCATATAGGTAGTCATTGACAAGATGCAACATCCAGCAGAAAACCTAACGCTTGAGGAGGAGCGACCACAACCCGAGCGACGTAAAAATGGTTTCCACATATCACACATGGCAGTGTTTCTTTTGACCGCCGTCTTCATTTGCAGTCTGCTTGCCACCGGAGCAATTGTGTACAGTTTTGCCACGCCCGACTTAAGCCAACCGGAAGAGGCATGCCTCAACCAAAATGGATCGGGATTCAAGATTACGGATGCTGAGATCCTCGATGATAAATGGGATGTTAGTAGTTTGATGCCAAAAAAAAGTAAACATAATTTGCGACTGCCACGCTCCATTGAACCAATCTCGTACAACATTTCACTTGTTCCGTTCCTGATGGAGGGCAACTTCACTTTCAGCGGTGAGGTTAAAATTATTTTGCGAACTCTCGTGCCCACACAAAATATTACTTTGCATGCGGCTTCGTTGCACATTGACACCAATAGTGTGGTTGTGCGATATGTAGACGAGGCGTGGGGTTTTGCTACGCCACCTTCCAAGATAATGAAAATTAGTCGACAGTATCCCGATAATGATAAGCAATTTTACATCATTAAATTGGAGGACATGCTGTTAAATAACACTCGTTATGAGGTGGGGATTAAATACACTGGAGAGCTTAATGACTATATGCAGGGATTTTATCGAAGCTCATATAATATGGGTAATGAGACAAGGTATGGGGTCTTGCCATTAAATTATATTCATTAGTTTGGTGACATAAATTTTGTCGTAAACCTACAGATGGGTTGCAGCAACTCAATTTCAGCCTACCGATGCACGACGAGCTTTTCCCTGTTTTGATGAGCCTGCACTGAAAGCAAAATTTCGTCTCAATTTGGCACGACCTGAGAACATGTCAACGCTTTTCAATATGCCTAAGCAAAATACCATTCCATTGTAAGTACTTAATGGAAATTTATTTAAATTTATGATAATTTTTTTACCCATATGCCTCAGTGTTGGATTCCCGAACTATGTATGGGATATTTACATGGAATCCAAGCCAATGTCAACGTATCTGGTGGCATTTGCTGTCACGGATTTTTCCTTTTTGGAAGCAGAAGGAAAATTTAGGGTATGGGCACGTTCAGACGCCATAAAGTCAGCACAATATGCTTTAGACATTGGCCCCAAATTGCTGAAGTTCTTCGAGAAATTTTTTGACATTGAATTCCCATTACCAAAAATTGATATGTTGGCGTTGCCAGATTTTACAGCTGGAGCAATGGAAAATTGGGGTTTAATCACATTTAGGTGTGTGTACCAAATCATCTCATTTTATAACCATTATAAGATTAAGAATTTTATTTATGTAGAGAATCCACAATGCTGTTTGAGGAAGGCAACACACCGCAAGTTAATAAGCAGCGGATCGCAACGGTCATGGCACATGAAATGGCCCATCAATGGTTTGGGAATCTTGTTACACCGGATTGGTGGGCAGAGCTTTGGCTAAACGAAGGTTTTGCTACATACTTGGAATACGTTGGCACAGATTTCATTGAACCAGCCTGGAAATCAATGGACATGTTTATAATTCATGAGGTGCACGGCGTCTTTACATTGGATGCCTTGATGACATCGCACAAGATCTCAGTAGATGTCCAAAATCCGGAAGAAATAAATGATTTATTTGATAAAATTTCATATGGGAAAGGAGCAACAATAATTAGAATGATGAGACATTTCCTAACACCCAATGTGTTCAAAGTGGGATTAGCAAACTACCTTAAAGAAAAGTAAGTTTTAATATCAGTTTCCGCTTCTAAATAATTGTATATATTTACATTTTTACTTTCAAATACAGAGCATATGAAGCCACAGATCAAGAAACTTTGTGGAAATATTTGACAGCGGAAGCACAACGAGTTAAACTGTTTGATAATAACACGTCTGTGAAGACTATAATGGACACATGGACATTACAAATAGGATTTCCAGTGGTATGGGTCAGCAGAGAATACACATCGAATATGGTCACATTTAATCAGTCCAGATTTGTTCTTAATTACACAACATTTGAGGCCATTAACATGAAGGATAATAATCTATGGTGGATTCCATTGTCCTTTACAACAACATCAAAACTAGACTTTGATGAAACTCGTCCAGTTCATTGGATACGGGGCACCCAGCAGTTGCGTGTTGATGAGCCCAGTATATCACATGAGGATTGGTTTATTGTAAACATACAACAAACGGGTTATTATCGTGTCAATTATGATATTACCAATTGGGGTCTTATCAGCAAATACCTTAGAGATCCCAACCGTTTTAAGAAGATTGCCTCGGCAAATAGGGCACAGTTGATTGATGATGCGCTGAATTTGGCACGCAGTGGATATCTTAGCTATTCAGTAGCACTCGATATGACTTTGTACTTAAAGCATGAGACCGAATACATCCCATGGAGGGCGGCAATAAGTTCGCTGAACTTCATTGATTCGATGTTACTTAGAAAAGGAGACTATCATCTGTTTCAGGTAGTGCTACATTGTTTTTTTAATTGTCAAAGAAGTTCTCTTAATGTGGTCATTATTCTTCTTAGAAATACTTTATCTACATTTTGGAAAAAACTTACAACCACTTTGGATTTGCTGATTCGTCTTCCGACGATATGGTAAAGGGAATAATGAGAACTGAGATATTAGGAACGGCATGCCATTTGGGGCTTAAAAATTGCACTGAAAGTAGCTTCCGTATGTTTCATGAGTGGATGAGTGTGGGCGATCCCGATGTTATTAATCCGTATGTTCAGGAGAAAAATTGCGTTTGAGCGGAACATGTAATGTGTTCTTTTTCTTATTTTTAAATAGAATTTCACCCAATCTGAGGACCATAGTTTATTGCACTGCCATCCGAAATGGAAATCAAGAAATGTGGGACTTTGCTTGGGAGCGATATGTTAAGACAACTGCTTCGAGTGAAAAAGAAATGCTTTTGTCTGCTTTGGGTTGCACCAGAGAAGTTCATCTCCTTGATCGCTTGCTGCAAATGTCACTCGATGAAACAAGTCACATAAGAAAGCATGATATTTACCGAGTATTTGGGGCTGTATCGAATAATGTAATTGGGCAGCCAATTGCTTTTCAGTTCTTAAGAGATAATTACGATAAAATAAAATTGATGTAAGTATTGTGAAAATGTAATTATTTCATAAACTTAAATCTTAACTGAACACATTTGTATCTCTTTTAGCCTTGGCAATGCAATGGCAAATGTTTTTGGACTTGTAAAATATGCCAGCAGGAGAATTAACCACGAAATTGATCTGCGTGATGTAATTTTTTTTAAATGTTCATTTTAACTTTTAAGTTAAAATTTTATATTATAATTTATTAATACGTTTCCTTTACATTTAGTTCAAACAGTTCGTTCATGAAAAAATAACAGAGCCCGGCTATCCAGTTTTCCAGGCAGTAGAACAAGCCGAAACAAATTACGCTTGGACCCAAAGGAGCTACAATACAGTTATTGAATGGCTAAACAAATTCAACAAATCAGTTCTCAAAGAATAATTAGATTATTTGTGTTAAATTAATGTTTTATATTTTCTCAATCCCGTTTCACTGTAAAGACTGCAGTCGCATAATCATTCAGTAGTTTCAGTTAAATCAAAAATCAAATTTTAAAAATTGTATTCAATCATCTTTCAACTACTTATTCAATTGTAAACAGTTTAAATGTGTGCATGTTAGACTTAAGGTGCAAACATCCTAATACGACATCTAATCATTTTACAATTTTCTATTTTGTTAGTTCGTAATTGCTTTAAAGTTATAATGTATTAATAGAGTTAAGGATATATGGAAGTTAATTGTCAAAAGTCAATGCTGTAGTAATTTAAGTTGTACTTAAGATAAATTGATTACAATTATATTACGATTCTGTATTTATTTATACCTCCAAAATTAAATTCCTAATAAAAATCAATAACACAATGCATTAGTATTATAAAAGACCGGAGGGCAAATTTATTAACCATTTTTAACCCATTTCTAGTACCATAATGGTTTGTAAGAAAACAAATTGCTTTAAAACAATTCAATCCTTTAACTGATAATGAATCTTTCACAATGGATGATGCATTTAACAACAATTTTAAGCAAAATCTCAAAATATGATACCCACATCTAAAAATTCTGGAGGATATTGCGAAATTTATTTTGTTACTAAAATTTAACAATATAATATATACTACATATTATTATTGCTTTTTCATATAAATATTTATATTAAGGCATGAACGATTTTATTTTTCCATTTTGTTTAATAGCAAAATATTAAAAAAAACATTTTTTTTTTTTGTTTTGTGAGACGAAAATATATTTTTCCTATGAGCTATTTTGTAAAAGCTTTTTAATTTCATTGTGTCCACCTTTCTCGGCCAAATCCATGCACGTTTGATCATTTTTATCCTTTTTACTTCGGTTAGCACCATTATTTAGTAACATCTTTACCGCCTCTACTTTTCCCAAAAGGCAAGCCTGCAAAATATAATCCACAAGATAGTTAGTTCGATTTAGTTGGACGTACAATTTTCTTTAAGACATACGACATGAAGGGGTGTTCTGCCCGTACTATCAGTAGAATCGGTGCTTGCCCCAGCCAAAAAATAAGACTGAAGACGGGTTATTCGATCCCTAGCAGCTGCAGAGCATAATTTTTCACCAACTTTTAGGGGCGACTCAGAAATGTGAGCGCCACATTTCATCAACAATTTTATAATTTCATGAAAGTCTCTTTCAATAGCGTCTTGAAGTGGATTGCGTCCATGAATGTCACGCTCATGAACCGACACACCATTCGCTAGCAAATACTCAACGGTCTCAAATGAACTACGGGCACAAGCCACATGAAGGGCAGTGCGATTGTCATAGTCAGCCACTGATAAATCTACTCCATATCCTTTAAGTGTGTCAATCTGAATGATAAAGGTAATTCTATTTAAATAAAATCATTTCATATATTGCTGCAATTACGCACGTACCTTATTAATGTCGTTTTCAGTTACAGCAACATTTAGGATGGCTGGGAATAAAGATGCACCCAGTTTAGCCATTTCTTGTTTGGAAGAAATGCGTAAAGAACGCGCTACTGCCTGTACAAGATCATGATCCTCAATATCTTCACATTCGCCTCTGGTTAGTTCACCTCTTAAATTTCTTTCCATCATCTATATCAATTAAAATTATTGTTAATTGGTTATTTAATTACTGCCCAAGTTATGAACCTCTTTCTTTGTTTCAAGATTCCATTCATCCTTTGCTAAAACATATGCCAATTTCGACAAGGCAGCTCCTGGTGTCATATCGTATCCACTAATGACACCACAATCATGCAACACCTGTCCAGTCTCATACAGCGTACAAACAGTTCCCTCAATACATTGTGAACAATTGACTATAATAACGCCACGATTGGTGGCTTCCTTGAGCAGTTGAAGAAGATCCTTTCTGTTTGAAGGCATATTTCCGGCACCATACGTATGGAGGACGACTCCACGCATTGGTGGTTGCAAATAGGCTCTAACCGTTGCCGTAGCAATATTTGGAAATATTGTTAGAAGTCCAACATTCTCGTTCATTACAGTGTGCACACGAAACTCAGATACGGTGCAAGAGCGATACACCAGACGATAGTCAACTTCAAAGTTGATACCAATTTTGGCAATATTTGGAAAATTAGGCGAAGCGAATGCTTCCAATGCATCCGTATTGATCTTAATAACGCGGTTTCCACGCATGCATTTGGACCCAAATACAACCACCACCTCTGGAATGATGTAGTTACCAGCAATGATCAGACTGGCAGTGAAATTATCTTTGCCATCAGTGCGGGTTTCAAAAATGGGAATTTGAGACCCAGTTATTACTACAGTTTTGCCTAAATTCTCCAAGATGAATGACAATGCTGATGCAGTGTAGGACAACGTGTCAGTGCCATGAAGAATTAAAAAGCCATCGTATTTTTTATAATTTTCCTATTCTCGTTAAATGAATCAAGTGGAATATAGAAACAAGTTTACACAATTGTTAAACCTAATATTAATATGTGTACCTTAATGTCCTTGGCAATTCTAATCCATTCAACTGATGTCATATTGCTGGAATCTAAAATCGGATCATACTCCGTTATATTGTAGACGATTCTACGTCGTTCTTGTTGAACAAATGGCAAGACTAATGGTGCAGCTTCACAATTACCAAATCTCTCTTGAGCGTACTCTTTATCATGCATATTTGGGTATTTGCGAATTGTGTTGACGAGTGTATTTGGTGCTGGTTCAAGAACTTTAATTTCAAAACAAATAACCCCGATTAATATTATAATTTTCAGTGAGTCATATATTGCCGTTTAAACAAAAAGTCGTATGATATTAAGTCAATACAAGAAAGACGTGTTTTGCTTGATTAAAATTTCACACCTATTGTTGTCAAGTCTATCAATATATATAATAGGCCTGAACATGGAACGAATAATATTGACAGATGATCGCTTCAAAATTGATAATTGAAGAAATTCTAGTAAAACTGACCTAAGTCGATGTGTGTTACCATGTGGCTATACTTTGCATTATTTACAAAAACAACTGGGTGTGTGAAATGTTTTGTTGATAAAATTCATTATGGCATTCGCATTTACTCGTACACAAGAACAGTATTAGAGGTATGCGCTTCTTCAGCTGTTTTGTAACGTCAATGCGAAGTAAATAATAATCCTTGTTACCAAACCCCACATAAGTTTGTTACTTATTTGTCTAAAATCGAAATGTTTGTTTGTTTTACGTTTTTGCCTAACAAACAAATTCATTTATCGATATTATTGTAACACTTACAATAAGTCTGTGAATATAAGTTATCAATTATCATTGTCAATTTAATAAACATAAAAAATTGTGTGTTTGATGAATCAATTACTATTACAGTGCGTCAAATAATTTAAATACAAAATAAAACATTCGATTTACCATTATCCTTGTTTCTTATCATCCCAATTGTTCCACCGGTATAAATGACAAGCACCTTTGACTCTTCAGCAGATCTGTCGTCGCAATAAATTGGTTCCACTCCATTTACATATATTCCGTTAGTTTTCCTACAACTTGACATTATAGTTATCTGAAAAACAAAACTAATGATTGTTACGTTTTACGAGTAAATATATTATGTCTTTTAAAATAATTGTTTGTCAATATTTAATTATTGTAAGTATTAATAATTTTTATACAATTTTTATTTAATTTTCAAACCGTAATGATCATTAAGATGATTTTAATACTATGTATATTATTTTGTTAGCTAGGAGTTTAGACCTTTGTATTAACTTTACTGCATATGCATTATACAATTTGTTGACGTACATACATACATATATTATGTATATAGTAATAATAACAATAATAATTCAAAATATGCATTGTGTAGTGTACAATCTACATGCAGTAATTGCATGACTGCTACACGAAATATCTGTAACATCACTGTTTGAAACTCGCATGTGCAGCTATTAATTAATAATTACGTATCGTCTTAAAATTAAAAAAGCGGTAATTGATCTATCAGATTTTGAAAGTTGTTATAGTTATCGCAAGCTCTTTAATTTCAAATTTTTTCATTTAATGCAATAAAAGCCATAATAATAGCGAAAGTTTTTGTTGTAATCATAAAAAAATATTGACCTCATAATGACTTCGTTTTGTAGCCGACAGCCGACTTAAAGTAATACTTTTATTTAATCATAACTCATAAGCAAAATAAAGTAATGATCAGTAAAAGAATAAAGCTGAGTGTCGTTGCATTGGCTTTATCTGTTAAGTGTTGTATAAAAACTATTATGTTGCATGAAAATGATTAATAATGACAAAATATGAATTGATCTGTGTAAGAAATTGTAGTATCAATTATTCGATCTTTAATTTAACCATAAATTCACTAATTACTATTAAGCTAAAGAACAGGTTGTAAATTAGGAAGAAATAACAACATGTTCTTGCGTTTACACCTTGATCATTTTGATATAAAATAATAACAAATGTACAAAAAATAAAATCCTTTAACTATTGCAATTCATATTTGTGAGCACATAATCTTTTATTGCCGTATAAATATTACTAAAAAATAATTTTTAGGATTATTTAGTCCTCTAAATGTTGAATGGAGACACCACAACACAATATTCAAAGTATTCTTTTCATATATTTATGTATAATTTTTGATGGAAAACTTTGTTTCACAAACATTTTCAAAAAACTGCCTTAAAAACTCACTTAAAATATCTAAAAACTCAAGAGTTAAATTGCTCAAAAAAATAACGTCTTGTAATGAACAGACTGCTTACTGGAATGCGAGCAAATGCTTTATAGCCATTCATTATCATTTATGAGGTTTGGGTTAACAAATGTATTGTAATTTGTACCTACTTGTCTACTACCACAATCTCTTGCTATACATACAAGTTAATAAATATAATTGTATGATGTTAAAGCTGGTAACGTTATTGGAAATAGCTATTACAATGGAAGATACACAAAATGATTAACAACGCAAGGGTGTCATATTTATTTACCTATCACTTAAAATTAACCCAATTGTGTGTCCCACTGTGCTGTCTACCTGGATTTTTCATTTAAATGTATCTACTTTCAAGTTTTTATTCTCTGCTGTGCACATATTTAAAGTAACGAGTTAAAACAGTACCTGTACCACATGCTTTTCCTTCAAAATAACTCCTTTTTAAATGTGTTCAGGATAATTCTGAAGACATGTGTATTTTTATTAGTGATAAGTACTAAGTACGAACACTCGTACGTCTAGCAAAGTCGGAGGTATTTTTCACCAAGAATACTGCATTTCCAAAAAAAAAAAAAATTAAATAGGCTTAATAAACATAATGTTAATACATACAACAATAATACGCATTACGCAATGTTTTCAAATCATCAATTTCAAATACTTCTCAAAATAAAGATTCCGAGATTTAGCAAAGGATGAACTTTTTTATGGGTTCAAACTAAAATATTGTATTTTTAATTGGCCGTCTGCATAAAACTTAATTATTTCAATCATTTACCATTATTGACTTAAAAAATTAGAAAATTAGAAAAGGTAAATAATTTTAGGTACGTTTTATAAGTATATTTTAGATTTTCTTATGGAGGCCAGCGCCGGTCCGTTTCGTTTAGAGATCTCGCCCTAAAGATTTTTTTTTGGTATGATGATTGATATTTTGTTTTTGACACACGTTTTTTCTTTTTGTGTAGGTAAAGTCAGTTAGTTTTTATGCAGAAAAAAAAAGTCCTACATATGTATTATGTATAATGTTACCATTAAAAGTGCCACCTTTTTCGCGCGATTTTGGCTGCTTTTAAATTTAGCTTAAAATGATGAATATATGTATGTATCAACTAATGTACTATAAAGCTCAGCATACTTTCAGAAGTGAGAAAAAAGGAGTAAACATTTATCGTTTTGATTTGAGTGTGTTTTGCGCCCTTTACTGCGCTTCTTATTAAATTACGAAATAATGTATCTTGCTTTTAGAATTCAGCACTCTCCTGCTTAATGAAAAAAGAAAAGAAAAGAAAATGTATTGTTGAGAGTATAAACGAACCATTTTTCATACCATTTCACAAATTTTTTGAATTGTAATCTGAAGGATCTTCTTTTTCATATTATTTTGAACTTCCATACCGTTACGTTTTTTACTTGAGTCTGGTTTTAACCACGTGTTATATTTTCTGTAACGGTCTGTTGACTCGAAATGCTCACAATTTATTTAATTTTATTATTTCTCTTATATTCCCAAAAAGCAAACATGCGTCAACCCATTTTATGTAAACTGAATGACTTCTTTCATGAATTTAAAAAACACAAATCATTTTTTTTCTTATTGGTATTTATTTTTTTATTTTTTTTTAAAGCTGCAATTGGTTCATTATAATATTAGCATGGGCATTATATCTTTGGATGTATATTGAATGTTTATTGTATGGATTTATGTTCCTTTATATGGGTACTTATAATTTGTTTTTTAAAATACGGTTATTGGAAATGTAAAAAAATCACTATATTTTCATCCTTTATAGTTTTAGTTGAAAAACCTTTCACAATATGTGCATCTCTTGGAGTTGAGTGTCACAACTATGAACACGATATAACATTTTGTATTCACGATCTTCATTATATTAGGAATCCGTTCAAGAACATATAATAGTATAATATGTATAAACTAATTTGCATTTTTTAAATAATTATATTATATGCGAACAGCATTTATTCAATAAATTATATATATATGTTTATAGGAATTATATAAACAAAAATGAATTGTCATATTTTCATTTTGTCCGAAAAAAACAATCTCGAGAATATCGATTTTTGAAATTGTGTGTTCTGCACTATAAAATATTTAAATATAAATTTGCCTCGAATTTATTAAAAAAATGAGCTGATACAAAAACAACCATTTACTTAAGTTGACCGCCATTGCAATCATTCAATTTGAAATAATGGACATTCTAAACTGTAATCGTATATATTAAATCAATATTTGTATATGGTTTGTAATCATATTTGTCTCCGATAAAATGCAAAAATCGAAATACTTGAAGTAATTTAAAAGTTATTAAAAAATATAATTCAACATCATCCATCATTTTATATCGTAACTATAAATGTTTTTTTTGAAATTATAGCATATATTAATTACATAGATGGCGCCACATTTGGGAAGAAGAGCTTGGCGTAGCCGCTGAATCACGACTATCGATGCAGACGGTTAAATAGCGTATTTATTATTATAATATGTTATAACGATTCAAATATTTATTTTATGTAAAAGAACAATTAAAATAAAATAAAATTACTAAAAGTTATTACACACATATCTGTGATTTTTATCGGTACAAATGATGTCAATGATGGGACAAGTCATTTAGGCAGCTCTATATTTATCATTTGCTTTTGAAAAAATGTTACATCCTTATACACATGGCATTCTAATTAACATTTGCTTCAAGAAAAATATAAAGAGTAATTCACAACAATTTCATATTTATATGGAAATATCGGTTTGACTACGTTATTATTATAATACATCGAGTAACATTTATATTAAGTAAGTATGTATAATTTTTATTTAAACAGATAAAGCTATATATTTTGTAGACATTTATTAACCCTTAGAATGATCATTGCAATCAATAATCATACCTATAATATACATGTACTTGTATATATTGTACTGCGAAATTGATAACAGATAACCCCTTAAGGTCACAATTTTTGTATTAAAAAACTGAAGCAAAACCAATATACGTACGTAGTAATGGGAAAAAACGGCTATAATAAAAATTGTGTCATGAGGCTTGGGTTTTGTCCAAGTACCTAAATTTATTTCTCAAAATAGACCAAACGAAATACGTTTTAGGAGAGCATTTTACAACACATTTTACAATTTTCTCAATTTACTATCCGTTAATTACTTGCTTGACCTATGAAGTTCTATTAACTGTAAAGAAAATACAAAAACTGATATGCTCTACCGCAAGAGACAATATAGTCTATTTTTAGTTTTAATGAAACGTAAATATAGTGTGCTGCAAATTCGCTAAACTGCAGCATGCACACAATGCTTTGCAACTATCAGATTCAAGCTCTTGCCTAACTTAATCGTTTATTCAAATATTTACATTCATTTTAATTTATGGATTTTATTGCAACTTTACTGGTTATGTTAATTCAATTTTCAAGCCGTTCGATAAATAGAAGAAATAAAATATGTATCATAATAATATACGTACAATTTAGATTGTTTGATGCTTGCACCAAATTTGGCAAATATAAAGAGTATTACAGCTTTTTTACTCATTCAACACTAAATTCACCACCAACAAAAAAGAATATATTAAATTTAAAAGGAAACGGGTGCCAAAGCTCTCTTTAGTAAGAACGATAAAGCATCAACATAAATTTAGTGTGAAGAATTTTGATTTAATAAAAAAGAATGAATTTCATGATCAAGGTCAGCAGCACAAACAAACGCAGTATGCGTCAAACTGTTTTCGATCAAAATCCATAAACCATCCATTAATGTTATGCACCTATATTATAAACTTCTCAGAAACCTTTTGATTTTACACGCACGCTTTCAAACGAAACGACGCGACACGATGCAATGCGACGTTGGAGACTTTCGTAGAATTTGAATTTATTATGCAAATAAAATTTATTATACTTATACCAGCTGATTGTTGTGAGATTTTTGCACACAATACCGATGATTTTATAGATATACTTACTTCTACGTATTTGAAGAGTAGAGAAAGACATGTCGTGCTGCAGGCTGTGTTCTTATAAGGCCGACCTCCTCCAGAAATTTCCAGAAACATTCATGCTGAAATCTTTACAAGAACTTAAACGCATTATAAGCCCCATCAAAATTAAGTTCAATCAAGCAGATACGAGTACATATGCTTAAATAATAAGAACTTGAGATGGTGATTTAAGACATTCAAAGCATATTATTTTGCTTGTTAACAAATTGTACAAAAGTCACCCGGTAGGAATAACAAACACTTACTCGACTGTTGGTTGAAGTTACTATTTGAATATTAATTTAAAGGTTATTTTTCTTGATACCACAGATGCATAATAAATAATAAAACACATGCATATGTTTTGCGGTGATTTGTTTTTATTTCATTCCCTCTCCTGTCTCCTTCTTCGCTTTTTCTTGAGCGAGTATAAACATTTATTATTATCTGTTGTGATTGATCCCGCGACACCGTGAATCGCCACTGGGTAGTGGGTATACCGGCTTACTCCGAGTGTATAAAAAGACCGGCAATCGTCGACAAATCAAATATTCTTAAGTAGACGCTGCTGGAAGCAAGATGGTGCTTAGTGCTAGAGTGACAGTTTTTTGTGTACTGCTCGGGCTTGTCCTGGTGGTTATTGCCGATGAGACCAAACCAAACTGTGCGTTTTTTATCGTTGTTGTTCATTTACAATCAATTTTAAATTTATGTTCAAATATTAACTGTTGTTAATTATTTTGCAGACAAAATGTGCGTTCCTCATCACATTTTTGAAGCGTGCAAAACTCTTATGACGAAGCCAGAGGCGAACGCAAATATTGAGTGTGTGCCAGCTCGCGACAGGTATGTGTTCATTTTGCATTAATGTGTTTGTACATTAAAATTACATTTACATGAAAAACAAAAGTGAAATTGTGTTAATTAAATATGCAAAAAAAAATTGGAAGGGGAAGAACATGAAAATTCAATCTCGAATAAGTTTGGTGAATTAAAGTGAAAAGAGATTTGTGATCGATAATTTAGTGTTATTAATCATTACTGTAAAATTTGAAAAGAGGTCGTTATCAGATGCTTTTTAAGAAAAATACATTATATCATCAATTACAAACAACTTAAAAGCACAGCAGTTGTTTTCCCTTAACATTTTTGGATTCCCTAATCAGGGACTTAGAAATAAGCTTTTTCTCAAAACAAAAAAAAAACATTTACTTAAAAAATTTCGATATATAATTCAAACCAAATAAAAAATTAAAAAGCAATTAAAAAGGCCCGGGAACGTTACAGAACTAAATCATCTTGTGAAAATTAAACAGAAAAGTATAGCAAATACTATTTGTATTTTCAAAGCCAAAAAAATATCGATTTAAAATTATTATTTAAAAAAATTACAAACTGATCTTGTGTTGCATAATTGAATCGTGAAATCGTGAAATTATAAATCGGTGAAATTTTATTTTTAAATGTCTCTGATTTCGTGATAACACATTTAAGTTTTCTTTAATAAGCCATATAAATTTACTATATCTACTATAGTACGTAATGTATTTGTTAGCAATCATTTGACATTTTCCATGCTTCTCTCTATGATAATTGAGAGATATTTAAGTTTGTGAAAAAAATATATTTTACTGTTTAAAATTCATGAAACTGGTCAATGAATGTTGTCATTTAAAATTAATAATGACAATTTATTGATTATTCATTTTGTATACATAGTTAATTTGATATTTCCGTCTCACAAAAAAAATTAAGCAACTTTTATCAACGTATATTTTTATTTTTAATAATAAGTGAAAAACCCAGGATCTTAATTATTATTTAATAATTTTCCAAATTACATTCAATGCCCACATATTCTCTCCCTTTTCGTAATATTAAATATCAACTGAAATTAAAAGCCATTGTATTTTCTTAATTAAACTATTTTAAGGTGAAATCAAATGTCTTTAATCGGAATTTCCATAAATGCTGGAACAAATCACACAAATCAGTGTCAAGGTTATCAGTATTTTAATTTAAAGTTTTCTGCTCGTTAGTAATCTTTATTTAGATTCATTTTTTAATAACAGTGTAGTTTCCAATTCAATTGCTTTATTTAAATTTTTTTTAATATTTATACGAACATACTATATATATTGTTAACGTATAGCAAAAAATTAATAAAATAAATAAACGCCTTTACCATTTCAGATATATAGATGAAGAAACTTACAATAAAATTGATTGGTTTTTAGTATTTATTTTAATAAATTAATACAACACATTTACGCTGTAAAAATTTTGATCTTTCTCTTCTCTTTTAAATTTCATGAACTTTTCTTAATTCCATTATTTATTTCAACTATAGAATGGAGTGCTTGGAGAAGGTGGAAAAACGCGAAGCTGATTTTGTTGCTGTCGATCCCGAAGACATGTACGTCGCATACAAAATGAAGAATGAAGATTTTTCTGTTTTTTCCGAGATTAGAACCGTTGAGGAATCAGAAGGTTTGAATAGAAATTTAAATTTACGATCCATGAACATATATTACTATACCTGTACCCACATAATTTCAGCCGAGTTCCGTTATGAGGGAATTATTCTTGTTAAGAAAGGCTCACCAATTAACAGTTTGAGCGACATGCGCGGAAAAAAGTCGTGTCACACTGGATATGGTCGCAATGTTGGCTACAAAATTCCAATTACCAAATTAAGTCAAGCGGGGGTCTTCAAACAAGCTAAAGATACTGAGATGTCACCTTTAGAGAAAGAGATTAAAGGATTGTCCCAACTTTTCGAGAAATCTTGCTTAGTTGGAACTTATTCGCCGAATTCCGATTTGGATAGAGATTTGAGTAAGTCTCAAAAACAATAAAATTAAATCAAACATTTATTATTTAATTAATTAATAATTCCAGAAACAAAATATTCCAATTTGTGTGCCCTTTGCGAAAACCCAACCAAATGTAACTATCCAGATAAATTCTCTGGTTATGATGGTGCCGTTCGTTGCTTGGCAGAAAATGATGGTGATGTTGCCTTCACAAAAGTTATTTTTGTCCGGAAATATTTCGGCCTTCCGATTGGCAATAATCCCGCAACACCTGTAGAGGGTAGAAATCCTGACGATTTTGAATACCTTTGCGCCGATGGAACTCGTCGCCCAGTAACTGGAACAGCTTGCAGCTGGGCCCAACGCCCATGGCAAGGATACATGAGTAATGCTGATGTAAAAACTCGCCAGTTAGATCGCCTGCAGGATCGTATCAGTGAATTCTACAATGATGGGAAGAAAAACGAAGATAAAGAGGCTGCTAAAAAAATGTGGATTAATGAAAAGAATCTGGTTGTAAAGAAGAACGAACCCGTTTTACCGGGTGGTCATTTAGAGAAAGCCCAGTACATTGATGTTATTGAGCGTGAGGGTACAATGGCTGGAACAATTAAACTTTGCGTCCAGACTGAAGTGGAAAACCGTAAGTGTAATGTTTTGCGACAAGCAGCTTATTCTCGAGATATTCGACCAGAGATTGAGTGCTCGATACATGCTAGTTGCATTGATGCTGTGCATGAGGACAAGGCTGATGTCGCAGTCGTTGCTGGAAAGGACTTTGAAAGAACCCAGGCACAAACTTTAAAACCCGTACTTTATGAGACATATGGTGAAGATGGAAGTTTTGTGGCAGTTGTTGATCCTGAAGTTTCAAATGACGCCCTTAAGAAATTGTCTGTGTAAGTTGCATTTAAAATTATGTCTATAAATCGATATACATCATTTACTGATTTTATTTTATTTTATGCAGGAGTTTTGACTCATCGAATCCTCGTGCAGTGAATGCAGCTCGATTCTTCCACCTGAAGAGAGATACTCTTAATTGTGCTAAATCAACACAAATCCAGAGTGATAATGATGGTGGAGTTAAAATTGTGAAAATCAATGAGCTTTCGAAATATTCTGGCAAAGAGTTAGTGTGCCCAGACTTTAGCCGTAAGCCATTGACTGATACAACTGATTGCACATTTGAAGCCACTCGACCAACTGGCATTTTCGTCCAAGATTCTATTAGTGATAGAAATTTAGATGTCATCGTTCATGCATTCACTGCAATGGGTGATAAATTTGGACACACTGGTAGAATTGAAGACGTTTTTGAGTTATTTGAAGAATTTGAGCCTGGTCAAAAGAACGTAATTTTCAGTGATGATGCCGTTAAATTTGGATCAGTTACAAGCACTAAGCTTCCTGTGGAGGAATATACATTCAAACGTATTATGTGCCAGGAATAAAGTTTCACAAGTCAATTTATTATTACTTTAAACGACAATTTTTTGTTTTATTTTTTTTTTGATGATTTTACCAATAATCATTTTAGTTTTCACATATCCAAACATAAAGCTAAAAAGTTTAGTCAAATAAATTCTTGGTTGTCATAAGTCTTCCAGGGATCAATAGAAATGTAACTCCGTAAAAAAAGGCATCCGATATTTTAGGAAAATTATAACAAAACTCCGGAAAATGGGATATCCCATTAGGGATCGGAGAATGCATAAAATAAATAGCAATTGTATACATACATTAAAGAGGACATTCTCAATTCCAATTAATCAATCTTATCAATCAACCTAAATGTACTAAATTTGATCATATTTTGCAACGTACGATAACAAATTTAATGAAAATTACTAAATATTAATTTTGACAAGCTGCTATAAATTATTTGGGAAATAGAAATTAAACAATAAATAAAATATATTTTAATATTAATTGGGTTTATTTGGGTTGAATTCTTTAACAATTCCAATCAGTAGCTAAACTGATGGCAAAACTTCTTCATTTAAAACTATTTTCTACATTTTTCATAATTGTATTTTATATATATTATATATGTACGTAGTTATTATTTTTATAAATAGAAATTTATTATCATGGTTCAGATTAAATGATACGTACTTACAGTAGTATAGGTACTCGATTATTAGAAACAGAAATGTTGTGCTTGAAAAATTTGTTTGCGAGCAGAAAAAAATATATAAAAAAGATTATATTTAAATATAATTTTAAGTTCTGTTTAACAAATTTATGACATAATATTTAAACGCTAAGTACTTATAAATGTCCTAAAAATATATGAGACTCCATCCGGCTGTAATTACACTCAACAGTTTACTTTTCTCTATCAGCATTTTTCCATAAGAATAAAATATGATGTATTTTCAAATCAAAAGCATGCAAGGAGATTTAAAGCCAAAAAAAGTAAGCTTACAGCTCAAGTTATGCGACCAAAGTACGTATTTCAAATTAATTTTTTTTTAAATTTACGAAACAATAATTACAAACAAATTAACGAAATTTAAAAAACGTGTAAATATTTAACGATGTATGTATTTGCAATTGTAATTAATTGATAACTCAGTACAATTATTACCCAAAAATGAGCGATTCGATGTAGAAGATCAATGAAACAACGCACGTCCAACACGGATGTAATTAAATGAAAAATTCTTAAATTGCACGAATATCTCAAAAACTAAATTCTGTGAGTGTAATCTCGTTTAATCTTCCTCTGCTTCATCGGATCGTATGTCTTCTTTATTGTTGGGATCACTCTCTTCGTCCGAGTAATCTTCATCATGAGTATGAGTAACTGATCGCGGTGTCTCTGGTCGTGTGTGCGGCACAGATGACGTTCCTTTATCTGCTGCGGATCCGGAAGCATCACGATTGTCTTCACTTTTTAGTTGAACACTTTCGCCCAGTGAAAGTGCCTTGATGGAACGAGTACGTGAAATCATAGGAGCGTCCATGTTAAATCGTTGCTCATGGGCTACGGTTGACTCGTGTGGTAACAACATGGCTGGTGCACGGAACATGTACGAAAATGGATAGTAGATCAAATTTAAAAAGGTAGCTGCATACAAATCGGCGTATCTGACGACCTAGAATAATAATGAAGAGAATATATGAGAAAAATAATTAAAAAGCAAGGTGTATATTAATCATACCTGACTAGAGAAAAATGTCTGTCTGGATCCAGATCGGAATAATGAGCCCATCATGCCATAAGCTAAATCCATTTTGTGTGTAACATCCCGAATTGAAGCCCGTAGCTTGGAAATGTCTGGCTTTTCCTTTGTACTTGAATCTAAATTTCTGTATAAAATTGATTGTATTTGAAAGATTCGTGCTGCAGTTAGGAACAAAATCTAACTTACTTGTACATATCACCCAACAATACATCAAATTGTTGAAGCTCAGCAAACAATTGGCATTTATCTGTCCAAACATGCAGCTCCTGCACCAACTCTGGCACTATCAAAAATGTCCTCCAACCGCGAATTTTTTTACTCTTTAAAATGTCACCAAAAATGTGATCACCAACATAAAGAACATCTTTTCCCTTAGCACCAATCAGAGAGGTAAAAACATCGCACGATCCACCAGAATATACTTGTCCTGCTTGCAATGGTCCCATGTGAGTGCCAACACGCAATGCTCCAGTTGTAGTATCAACTTGCCGCAAAATGGTTCCCTCACCGAAGAACAATGGCTTTCGTGCGTCCACCACAATAATATCAAAATACATTTTCCAATCCATGTGTGGATCATCTGGTTTGGCGCCATGAGGAAAATCAAACAGGAAGGTCATGATTTTGTTGGTAAAGTTATAATCACTGTTTGTGAGTAGGAACACTTTTGCGCCTGATTCACGAATACGTGTTAATACCATTGGTAAACGTGAGTCACGTTTTACATATTCCTCGAGATTCTATTTTAGTGGGGTTTAAAATAAAATGAATTCATTGAATCGTATTGAATGTATTGTCGCAATGTAATAAACATAATACCTCAACAGTTTTTGCTTTGAGATCGCCTTGAATGTGAACCCAATCAACGGCCCGACGAACGTCTTGGAATATCGATGTGAATGACATAAACAGCTCGCCACATTTAACACCTGTTTTTTCTCTGTTTTTTTAAAATAATTGATACATTTACAATTTAAACATTATGCAATGTCACATAATTTAATCGACAAAAACATACCTTGTGTAATCTTCTGAGTTTGTAAAGAAATCCACTAGACATGCCAATAAATATGTCTCCGGCAAATTGAAAAGTGTATTTAAGACATAGACACGTGGCTCATCGAGCTGCAGAAATTTATTTGGGTAAATTTCGTACACCTGGGAACTACAAAATGATAAATGACATTATAAGATAAAGTGATATTTCACAAAATCAATAAAAACTGTATAAAGCACTTGAACTTACTGTTTCAGAAACTCAAAACCATGCACACAAATCAAAATGTTTCCATAGGCGTCCACTTTCAGTAAGTTGCCAAATTGAGAATCAAACCAGAGGCCACGTACTGGAAATGAGGGATCATATTCAAATTGCAGAATCTCCTTAGGATAACCCATTGAAACCAAGCGCTCCTTGACCAAATTAAATCCAAGTGTCTCATATTGTGGTGATTTGTATTCAGCCAATGTGTAATCCATGTCGAAGCCATAGAAACGGATGTTTTCTAAATGCAATGATCGATTAACGAATATTCTGTAAGAAATCAATTTTTGATTTACTTTTTTTGTGGCTTATATGGTAAATGGTGGAATATAAATGCGGTGAGAAGAAAATGGCTTTTTGAAAAGGAGAAGAAAATTCAAAACAATTTATTATGGTACAAATTTAAAAATGTACAAAACCAATACATACATATGAAAAACTGGGATGTAAAAATAAAATAAAATCTTTTACAAATTTTCTACAATTAAAGACTGGCGTGAATTCCGGTTAACCTGAAACCACGCCTTAAAACACAAATATGTATACATTTTTTTAAAAGAAGTAAAAGGGATTCAAGTAGCAGCTATGACTTAATTTATGGCTAAAGAAATCACAGTTATGATTTTGATCCTTTTGGAGACCGTTTGTTTTGGGGGTGGGGGAAGGGTTGTTATCCAAGCATGAACTCCAGAGATCAGTCTCATTTTACACAAGAAAAACTTAATAGTTATAGTCAATTCATGTAAGAAAGTTTGTAAATGTTTACGCAATTTATCGCACCATTTGAACAAATACTCCCGAGGTTTTGGTTATTTGCACGTTTTTCTGTTCACAATGCTGAACAATGGGCCTGTTATTTGGGTATACAATTTTACCTTTTGTGTGCTAGCCGCCTGCCTGAAACGGATTGTTGATCCAATGATAATTGATTTTGATGTTCTTCCGGGTAAGGGAAACTGTATTTTCATGAAGGAAACTCCTTTGTTATTTAAATTTTTTTCATTCATGTAATGTACAATAGAATATTTATGCCGCATTGCGACTATTATGGTAAACAGACTTAAAGCTTAAAGCACATTTAATATACGCACGGAGACTCGCAGATCTATTGATATAATGTAGTACTAATAACAATTTACAATTCAAAATTATGTTACGGTGACTGATGAGTAAACACATATATGGGTTAGGAACATCATTGGAGTGTAACAAGTGATTATGGAATATTACAAGAAAATTGATTCAAATTTTGAAAAAGGATTCGGGAATAAATTAATTTTTAAAAAGGTTTAATGCTGATAGCCAAACATTAATTAACTTATTAAACAGCTGACGAATCCCATATATAACAGTATAAAAGTAGTTAAGACAGAAAGTAACACAAGTCGTACTCACAAAAAAATTCAAATGTATACACATATATAAATGGGAGACAAAAAGAAGAAAAACAGTACAAAAATGTGCGTGTCGTAGACAACAAAAATACAACACAAAACAATAACAATCGTTTAATAACGGCAACGGTAAAAGCTGCCAAAGTTAATATTATACAAAACACAAAAGTTCAAGCGAATTAAACGCCCAATCAAGTGACACGCAATCAACATTATATGCAACATGTGTACATAATAGTATGAGACATCACATAAAAAACAAACTGAAAAAGTTGCAAAAAAATAACAATTATTCGTGTACCAAATAGACGCAAACTAATTGGCTATTACAATTTGCACCCTATTGAAACCCACTTAAAAATACAAAATTAGAATGCGTTCTGCAGAATTAAAAGCCAAAACCAAAGAATGTCAAAACATATTACAGCGTCATATAATACAATATTTACATTTTAAATTTACCAATTGACTATTTTCATTTTTAATTGCAATTATTAAATACACAAGTCAAGTTTAACATCTTAATTATTGTACATCGTTTCCGGCCTACTTTTGATCATGACGGATTGTACCATACTTTTAAATGTTGTTGCATATATACATGTGTATAACCTTGGCCTTTGCCCAAATCAATGAAATGCGACGACAAATATTTAGAAACAGTTAGAAATTATAAATTTTAAATAATGAATTATTGCTCACTATATTTTGAAAGTTGTTACCAAAATGTAGTACAGTGTGCACTAGTAAATTATTTACAAGTATTCAATGTTATCCATATAAATATTTTGTAAAACACGCGCTTCCGCAAATCGATGGAGCATGAGAGTGAGGGGAGGAATGCAATGAGATTATGAAAGTGCATTTTGGTTAAGAAATTTGAAGTTTTACATTATTTAGAAAATGCATTATTGCTTTATTTAAATACAATAATATTCTCTAAAGGTGTCCACTATAGTACCTAACTGAAGCAAACTTGGAAACATTTTCTTTTTGAATGCCATTGTTAGACTAACTCCTCGTATGGCGTCACTTAACCCGGACCCGTTTTTGAGCCCCCATACAAAAGAAACAGTTTTTCGGATTGCAAAAATGGATACCCTTGCAGTCGTATAAAAAAAAATTCAAATATTCTACACAAACTTATTAATAACTGTTTAATGTTATTTTCGCGATTAAAAGCATAACATTCATCTATTTATTGGCATCGTTTACAAAATCTGACTCATCACAGCTTGGACACACAAACGAAAATAACTCTAGCTTGTTATAGTTTGTTAGTATTTGTTAATAACACTTTGCTACAATTTTCTTTAGGTAACACAAGGTTGTTTCAATAACTAAGTCGTTAGAAATCCATTTGCAATTTTGTTAAATATTCTAACTCGAGATTTGTACATTTTTCACAATTATTATAAACCAAAAGATTTAAATGAAATCCTAATGGAAAAATAAGCTTTTGCATCTGTATCAACGTTAAAAGAAAAAATACCACGTATTTACCTGCAACAAAAATATGCGGGATGAATAATAATGGGACGCTTAAGATAATTATACACGAACTACCCTGATACACGAGTATACGAGTGGTGTTCCTTTTGTATGTAAATATATCGCATTTTAATGAGATGCATGCGCAGAAAATAATAAAAAGACATTACACAAATTATTCGGTTTTATACTGGGACAATTAACTAAATTAGCTTTTATTTCAATACATTTAATTAACGATCACCTGCATGTTGATCAGTATAAATTATATGATTAAGCAAATTAGCATATTACTTGCAAAGCTTAAATGAGAAAAAAACATTAAAGAAAATTCGGATTTTAATGAGTAAATAATTGTTATCCTGTAATTACCAAATAAGGGTAAAGCATTAAAACATTGAGGTGCTTGAATGTAAATAAAAACACATGAAAAAGTGGCTAGACCAAATTGGTTCAATAGTATCTAAGATGTGTATACCATTTGTTGTCAATCGAAAATTAATACAGAGCATGAAACAAACAGTAAGATATGACAAAGTATTGATACGTGTTTACATTTCATTATCACTGAAGTTGAAACAAAATTATATTACAATACAAATCATGATTCTTCTGATAAATAAAACCAACAAAACTCACTGGTGTTGCACGTTTTCAGGCATTGAGCTCGCGATATCAAGCCAATAACTGTCATCCAAACTGGACATTGTGGAAACTGTCCATTCTGAATGGTATGAATTAACATGCGCTCTTCTGGTGTCCCGATGGTCCGGTGGGCCATCACTATGGACGGGTAACGCGCCCAACATTAATTCATTGCGACAGTGGCGAACATGTTGGCATTCGTTATCCTGAAGGTTGCACTCGCTTATTGTGTGCTTATTTGGATTGTCATTTGCACACTTACAGTTGTTGTTTACATTATCCAGTAACATGTTTTACCACAAAATTCACTTAACTACGGGTATATTGGGTTATGTCACAATTGATGGGGATGTTGGATATATACTTCAAACATATTACGGGTGTATAAATAAATATGTTTTATATTAAGTTTATTTTTATAATACGAGTATACACAATATGTATCACATTGGATTTTTTTAGAGTGTTGCAAAAATAAATACATCTTAAGAACATTGTTTCTCGATTTTATTACACAGGTAATACGTGCTGCGAACCACATAATCTTTTCAACATGATGTGAATTTATTGTAAAAGATAAAGTCAAATAAATAAAATTTATATTTTATTATTTTTGTTTTAATTTATACTCGTTTTATAACTAAAATAAAAATAAGAAACTTCACATTTTGAAAGCTGCTGTTACTTTCGCATATTATTACAAATTATTTCATATTAATATGGTTGTTGTTTTACGTAATGTATACCAAACATATCCTTAGTTAAACAATATTTATGTATGGCATCAGAAAACAAATTGTGCATCTTTAAGATGCTCACATATGTATTTACATAGAAAAGCAGTATCAAAATTCGATGCACCTTTTAACATCACTATGGCATATTATCTCATCAACAAAAATCTGTATACCCACATGTTTTAACTTATTTGATTGAAAAAAACAAAATGACTTGCAAAATACAGCGTGGGAAAATGCTACAGTTAATAAAATTACAATGAACATCCTTTTGCGTGGTTTTCTTTCTGTGAACGAAAATAGAATTTATATGGTTCACCATTCAAATAGATCGCTTATAATATAAAAGATAATAACTGCGCTCCCCAATACGTTTGTACAAATTTATTCTGATAAAATTGGAAATGGGAAATGGTTTGTTTTCTGCTGCATAATAACGAAAATTTACAAAATAAATTGGAACATTAATCTTTAAAACTTCAGTGTAGTCTCAGGTATTATTAAGTATCGAGAGATCGATTTAGTTTTTAAACACACACTGAATAATTTTGAATATACAATTTACAAATTAATAATAATAACGGAAAGTGTTGAAAAATATAATATATATATAATATAATCTATAATTTAATTTAAAATAGGTTTCAATATTTATTCTTAACTAACTTGTGCATTTAAAAATAATTGTATGGAAAAAATATAACTCTAATAATGAAATGAACTTATCAACACAGTTTCCTAGTCAAAACAAACATAAAAAATGTTATTAACAAATAGTTTTAGTTTAAATTATATATATTGCTGATAAGAAATTAAGTAATTGGTGTGAACACGGTTTGAGAACAAGTTGTAAATAACATGTAGTTGAAGTGAATTTTTTAATAAACTAATAGGAGGGGGGGGTGTTTCACAAAAAAATAAACGGAACCGTTATTATTGAGAGTATTAATTACATATTCCCGAATTATTGTTGACGTCGAATGTAAAATATTTTTTGATCTCAAACGGCTTTAACGATTTTGACCTCTTTTATATATATAAATTTTTCTTGTTAAATTTCTTTTTAAAATTAAAAAAGGAAAAAAGAACAGGTATTATGCCGACGAATTCTACAGCTTGTAGATTCTTATTGCCATTGATTTTATTTTATTTCAATTTAAACGGGTACAATTTTTCAATATTTTTAATGTAATAATTGACCATTAAAAGAATGAAATGATATTAAAAATTGCAACACTCCTAATCCGTAAAACACAAACTTTTTGAGACTACCTCAGTGAGTATTAACGTTCACATTAAATCTCAAACAAACACAAAAACTTTAAAAAAAGGTAAACTCAATTTACAGGTAGATATTTAATATTAATGTTGCTAATGGTCGTCACGTTTACACTGATTCAATTGCACAACGCAACGGGGAGCACTTTAATGAACAGTGTACAGTTTGAGTATTACGCGTTTAAATGTTTTGTCGTCGCAAGTGTTTAAGAACGTCTGAACGACAAAAGTGTCAAAGACCACGTATTAGAGTTGATGCTCGATTAATATGGTAAAGGAATTTGAGTGTGTTCAAATTGTTTCAATGAATGAAAATGATAGAAACACGCAGACACGAGTGTGGGTCAATTAAGTGATACGTGAACGTGTGTGGATCACAATGCCATTGCATTTGGCAATCATATACGAGCGAAGTACTAAACGAAAATGTCTAAATAATAAATCTTTGATACTTTTTAAGAGTATTGATGCCTGCTTTAAAATTTGTAGCATATTAAATTTTATTTCCGTTAAATATTAACTATTGCACTGATAAAATATTCAATTCAAGGTTTTTAATTTATATAGAATATTTAAATATAACAGTCCTGTAAAAATAGAGTATTGTAAAAATATATAAAAACTCGAATTTTATTGCCAAGAATATTTTGGGTATCCGAACTTCTTTCAACTATCGGGTGGTGCAGAAATATTAAACAAAAATCTCTGCTTCGCGTGATTCACTGCAAATGTCATTGTTCGCGATGTGGCGTGTGCTGGTGTATGGGGTGGGAAATTCGGTTGGAAATAAATAATTAATTTCACTTGTGATGTCAGCGTTGTGTTTAAGTGTGGCATGCTAGCAAAATATAAAACTGCGCATCGCAAAATTGAAATGTCTTTTGAAGCGAAATTTTCATTTACAAGCCGCCTAAATACGGAAGTTAAAAAATGATTGAAACATCAATTCCTTCGCGAGTGGGTCTCAATTTGAAGGCAAATTTGTATTATTTACATACAAGTCGCTTTGCACCTAAGCTTTTAAGACGCACCTAGGAAGGAGGTAGGCCGTAATAAAAAATAATCACGTAATGTGAACTTGTGCGTATTTTATTGGATGTTTTTATAGGATTCCAATGCAGACTTTTACACTTGATAATAAACAAAACATTAACAAATAACCGCTCGGTTATATTATTTTTAATTCATTCAATTTTTGTGTTAATAAAAGTATTACCAAGTAACTGAAAAATATTATTTCCCAAACTGGCATATATTAATAAAATTTGTGTTTTGTCTTGAACGAACAATGATATTTCTTAACGGAATTTACATAGCGTCTTATTTTCATACACATTATGAATTTCATGTTGACTCGATTGAGCATTCAAGGCTTTTTTTACAATTTATTGGCAAACAAAAGTTAACTCAACATAATACAATAGAAAAGTACAAATATACCGGATATATCCAATTATTTCAATATTTGTATGCTTTTAAATTAGTACATATACTTATATAAAAACTAAAAATATAGTTAAATGCGAATAAAATACGGACTCGTTTAATAACTGGTCTTGTCTTGGATCTGTGTAGTTTCTGCAAACAATTACGTATATAATACGTGTTTTAGCACTAGGCGTGCAAGAACCATCATAATTTTTTAAATCTATTACATAATTTCGTAACATTTATTGGCCATATAATAATTCCCGAAGTTCACGCACAGTATATTCAACCAATCACGTGAATGCGAAATATGTAGTTCATAAATTGATGCAACTCTGATGAATCTACAAATCCGTCCAATTAATAGCAATAAATATTATATTCGTTAATTTCAATTATTTTAGTGGTTTATAATTGTGTATATTGCTTGTCTTTAGAAGCAATGCGAATATCGATTATCAATACTGATAAGAAAATAACACAGCAAATAAAATTGGAATGTGCACGTCGCACGATCTTCTTTGGCGATCTCAAAACTAAATAGTTCAAAGATCATTCATGTATTAGCTTGTACATATTATAATACATCTATAAACATTAATCACACACATGAAACACGCAAGAGATAACATGCGTTAACAAGGCAGTTAATATTTCAAAAATATATTTAATCCGAGACCAAAACCAGCAACAAAAAATAGTGGGTACGATTTAATATGATTGCCGATTGAATATTTAGGAGTTTTTAATTAAATTATTCACCAAATCCTTTTGACTTAAACCAGACAGATATTTTTTCCTCATGAATAAAGCCATGATGCTTTTGCGAATTCGAAGTTACGTAAATAATTAAATAATTAAGATTAGTGATTCGGGTTATTGGATCAGAACAACGATGATAATAAGTAAGTAAACAATAACAATTAATTGATAAGATTATTATTAAGAAAGAACATTTTTGTAAGGATCTTTATAGATCCTTCACAAAGATCTGCTTAATTTTTTTTTAATTGGATAAAATTTCCCAGTTTATTTAGCCTTTTTGCATAAATTAAGGTAAGCCATAAAAGTTACAATTACGTACGCTGAACAAAAATAATGAGTATTTTGTTTTTTATTTAATTTTTATTTGCTGAACAAAATTAATAATATTTGACAAAATGCATATTTTCTTGTAAATTTGGTATTTTTGTTTACATTGAATTTGAATTTAATTAAAAGCACAATTAAATGTAAACAATAAACAATAATCACATTAAAAAACTGACCTAGTCCCACTTAAATAAATTGGGACATTTAAAAAAAAATTGCCATACAAAAATACTTGTAAGCAAAAATGGTCTGATCTTTTGAAAGAATGTTCGAACAGCTTTCTTTGAAATTTGAATTCCTTTAAGAAAATTGTTAAATGGAAATGGATTAAGTAAATGGAAAAATATTTGAAACAGAATACATATTTCCATTTAAAATACACACGTGGCAGCAAAACTTTCATTTAATTTAAATATTGAATAGACCAAAATGAATGTATTCATAATTGAATATGTGGTCAGCAAAAATGCGGTTTCTGTGCACATACACGCTTCAATTAATATGCAAATTAATGGGATGTTTTGAAACGCATATACCCTCAATCTGAAGCATATACTAGTGGGACGATGCTTTCAAGGTATAGGTGGTGCCGGTGGGTTGTGACTTGTGGTTTGCTATGTTTCCCATAAAATTAAAGACGTCTGATACACAATAAAATACATTATGCTACGTCAATATGGACATTGAGCATATGTAATATAATGTTGGATACCACAAAACTCGTATACGAGAGCATGCGACTTCTACTATATTTGAGAAGACTTGTTTAAAAACAGACATTTTGACGCAGTCTACATAAATTTACTATACTTATGCAGCACTGAACCAACAGACAAACATAGGTGGTGTGATTTGAGGAATGAGGCACACCTTATAAGCAATTCGTTTTGCCATAAATTTTTAGTTATATCTAAAACAGCTTTGTTAGAAGAGGCTGTCTCAACTTAAGTCATGATAAGAATTGTATGAAAACGTGTAACCAAAAGCAAAAATAACTATTATGTGTAAAAATAGGCACATATCATATATTTTACAAGTGACTGCCATAACATAAATATTGTTACTGGAAATAACGTATGTAAATGCGTGTGTTGATCAAAGAGCGTGGGTTACAATTTTTTTTCATATAGGTTGTTGCTTGTCATTTGCATTAATGATCCGAAAATAAACATATGCGTATATCTTAAAATGAACAACATATTTCAGCCTAGTTACGAGTATATATAAGTCGGCATCAATATTTTTAGTAATAAGAAAAAACTACGCTGCGAGATAAAAAAAGTAGCCAAGAAAACGTATACATTTTTGAATAATTAATGAAACTAAATAATTTTTCTGTGGCAAAAAATTCCAATTTCATTGAAGCATAAATTATTTTTATTAGGTTTTTTAATCACCAATTTGTAGTTGAATCGGTTATTTGAGAAACCCTATTGCACAGTTCAGTTTAATGTAAAGTTTATAGTATATATAGCAATATACCCTAAATTTCTGTATGTATCAATGTAGCAAAGACTTGAACTAAATCAGACTAAACTGTTTAAGGACTAAAACATAATATTATATTATATTGAAAACAATACATACTTTTTTTTATATGCAATATTGAAATTTGTTTGTACTATATGATGTAAAAACACTTACCGATGACTGTGTTGTCGTTTCCATCCATAACCATTTTCATTCGCTAAATTGTTACTGGATGTAACATTATTGCTGCTTATTAAATTGCTGTTATCAACAACATTTACATCAGCACTTATAATTGAATGCTTATCATCGCCACTACTGCAATCTGATAATTTTCGTCCCGTCGAGTTGGCACGATCACGTAACTCTTGTACGGTAGCCCTTGGCTTTGCCGGATACAAATGTTCAAATGCATCTTGAGATATCTCAGGCATGTTGTTTCTTTATCTGTCTGCTTGTATTATACTTTTTTGTTCTGTGTATTTTTGTTGTGTTAGCTATTTATAATCGTACACAAACAGCAACCGTCTAACCGTCAGCGAGACACTAAATGATGATGAACGCAACTTAACAAAGAAAGTGACTTCAAACTGTGGGGTGGATATGGTATGTCTTTTTGTGTTGACAAAACTGTCATTCACAGCTAAAATTGCACGAGGAAAATATTGCGTTGTTTCGCTTGTGTCTATATTTAAGAGCCACACACTAGTTTCTGCTATTATACACATCCAGGCAGTAATTATGGGTATTTGAAGAATTTGCATATAACACGCGCACTACCTGTGTCGCCCAATATATAAAATATCTACTCATATACACTACATGCGTATTATTCAATTTGTCACTTTCATTCAATTAATTGAGCGCGCAATTACATTATTTTGCTGGTGTAAGTTTAAATTGGAATTAACAGAATTACGACAACGTGTCGCCGTAGCGCAATTGATAAAATAACTTAACAGTTAATGTGTGATTTAATATGGTTTCGCAGGCAACCAACATGCAAACTTAACACTGAATATACGCAAACAACGCGCAGAAGTAAGTAGCGATCACGATCGTTCAATTTTAAACTTAAAAAACTTTTTGATTGTGGGTTCCAATTATTGCAGCACCCACAAGCATATGAAATAAAAATCTTTTTTTTTGAACTGAAGTACAGTCACAATAGACGTTTTTCGTCGTTAATCGCCTTATCAACATGTAGTTGGTGTATTAACTTTAGTAACGACAAATATAACGCAATTGACGCTTGAACATCTCACAGACAACTAATTCAATGTGCAGTTCAATTATTTAATATTATGTGGTGCCAAGCATGAGTCGATTAAAGACGGCGAAGAGACAGCAATATATAGCGCCCTTTTTCCTTTGTGGTGATAATCGCAATTCGAACCCCCCCCCCCCTCCTCCCCTCTCCCATTCATTTCAATGATTAAATTGGCGTACTCTATACAAAATGATATACATACAATATACATGTACATATAATAGAAGGAAAGAGAGTGCATAATATACATCATTTAAATATTATATGTGAAAAAATAAAGAATATGTGGAAAGAGATAGGTCTAATAGATCATCATCAATCATCAGTTACATATCATCAGCCTTGAACTGGGATCAAACATCGACATCGATAAAGAGATGTGGATTGTGAGTGCAAAGCGATCAGGATCGGCACCACGATTGTTGTTCATTCAACTCTTTTATATGGCACACGCTGTCATGCATGCATGCATTTTTATCAAATCGGAACTTTTTTGGTTGGGTGCTAAACATATTTGTAAGCGGCTTTGGCTATTACTTATATGTATTCGTATCACAATTGAATACAAACAAGGATTAAATCAACAACGCAATGTGTATTTAACTCAGCATCTTTGTCTTTCTAAAGTATAAAGATACGCTAAATTTATACAAAATATGAAAAAACATGGCTTGATTTGTGGGGCACGTCATATTGACATTGGAGTAAATATATAGTTAAGATGGTGGTGTCTGAAATATGAAATATACGACCTTGAATGATAAATGAGAAATGAACATTTTGGGAAAATATTAAGGAATGCATATCAATTGTTCAATTTTATTTAGTTTTCTATTTATTGCTTACAGTTATAAAAGAGATTTTCAAAAACCTCACATTTCACTCAACATTTGAAACATACATAAAAAACTACATCGCGGGAGAGCAAGGTATGAATTTATGTACGGCTGTTGCTGCAGTAAATTTTTTTTTGAGGTATGAGGAATGTGACCTTGAAATTTTACCTTGAATTTTTGTCCAAAATTTGTACTTTTACTGAGATAAGCAATAATGCAGAACATCATAGTAATTAGAACCCTAAAACAAACATTTTCTAAAAATATTTTACTATGAGAATATGGCCATAAGTTTTTACATTTTGACCTTGAAATGTTTAGCAAGTTTTCTTATCATATAAAATCCATCAAAAATGTGATCAAAATTTCAAAAATATTTAGAATTTCTGAGATACAAATAGTATGACATTGAATTTTTATATCAAAATACATATACCTTAATATGTTCTGCGAATTTTTGCATTATAAAAGACGATGTGAAAGATTTTCTTTTCCTGAGATAGAAGATGACACTACATCAAACATGTAGGGATTTACCGTTAATGCAGTTTTGCTTACAATACCTTTACGAATAAACAATTTGAAATTGGTCAAAATTGTTAGTGTTGTTTTTGAGCATCCATATATTATTTAGTCGAAAAACGTTTTTTTGGTGATAGTGTATGTATGTTCTTAACAATCGAAACGTAATTGCGATTTGCGTGTATAGAACGAATTACAACCTACAACCTACTACTTACTAGCACAGAGAATTTTCTGTGTTACAAGTAATACAAATTCGAAAAGAAAATTATAACCCTCATTGAGATTACAGTTTAAACACGCGGGAAAGCATCACGCAACAATTTGATTTTGGTGCGCAGATTAAGTGAATGACCCGTTTATTTATTTTAATTTTTTCAATATTATATGGTCTATTTACTTTGAACTCTCAAGCATCAACGCGTTGGCATGCAATGAATATTCTTATCAGCGGCAAAAAAAAAACAATAAATAAGGCACAATTAAAAAAGAATGTGCTCTTTGCATTTATTTTTGAAATGTAATGAATGGAAACATATATACATGCACAACTTCACACAATATGTTCATTGCAGCAATATATTTATCAAAATAAGAGTATAGAATTGATAATTCGTAATAAAATATTTTAAGGTCGGACAATTTCATTTAAAAACCTAATTGAACGTTATTTGAAAGCAGTTATTGTTATGGCATAACAGAAAGCAAATTTTGTCGTCTTTTCTTTAAATAGGTATGTTACAACCTTATAATTGACATTCGCAATTAAATAAATTGTGTGTTGTTTTATTAACTAAAATTGATTGCCAATAATTAATTGTTTTATAATTATTATTAATTTGTCATTGTTATGTGTGTTATTCCACAAAAAAAGAAGCAAAAATTAAAAATTAAAAAAAATTCGCCATTATAAAGAGAAAAGTAGCGTTAATTTATATCAAAAAAAAAGATAGAATATATATAGAATAAAAAAGAGCAATGCCCTATTAAAATAAAAGCAAGACAAACCAATTAGCGTGACTATTAAATCTCAAAATTTTAAATGAGCTCCATTAACAGTAATGAACGAATTCAATTAGTCGCATCCGATTTTTCTTTGTGTCCATTATGCTACTTAAATGTTTAACATCACAATGTGATGTACAAAAGCTTAACTATACCTAATTTACAAATAGATGTATTTAAAATGGACGGACAGAAAGTCAATGCGCTTCAAATGTTGTCAATATACAATACATAACAGGAATATCGATTCCATTGCATAGTAAAATAATTATGCACTCATATCTGTAATAGAATGCATTTAAATTGCAACTTAACAGACAGGGTTATCTCTGGATAATTGTTTTTTACTCCAACAATAAATAACTATTATTATGTGTATTGTGAGTTGTGACCCGTTTTGCATTTAGCTATACAATCATAACAACAAGATGCTTCTGGATTGAAATTGTTCTTCGTATTTCGATTATGTTCCAACTTATATTCAATCAAAAATCAATAGAATCAAGTAAAGATTATAAAATTGATACGATGAAAACAACAATAATTAGTATGTTGCAATATTACAGATCTGTAAACATTTAATGTATTCTAGGCACTCATATTGTGCATAACTTGTTTTCTAGTAAACTGTAATATTCATTCTTGTTTATTTTAAAATTTAATTTATGAGTGAAATGACTTCGAAGATCCTATAATGAAACATTTCTAAGATGCTTTAATTAACAAAAACAAACACATTAAGCAATGACGTTTTGGCCTTGCACACTAATTTATAATATTGACTTAGTGCTAGATCGAAACTCTGGTACGTCTTAAGATTTTAAGTTAACTATTAAAATAATTCCTTTTTTGGAAATATCCTTAAGTATTGATTGACGGACATATTTGTAGGTATACTCTACAGATACTATGTACATATATACATTTTTTTTAATATTTATATTAGTACATATTAATATGCACAATTGGTGAACAGTGCACGTAATATATTGCATAATACTATACATATATGATCAGTATACTGTATTACTGTATGTTTATATAAGCACAAAATCACATGTATTCAGTTATTTTTGTAGAATGTTGATTCGGAGACGCCACGTTTTAACTTGAATTCGACATATTTATAACTTTAGTCCGTAGTAGTTATGATAAGTTACACGTGGAAATGCAAGATGACGTGCAACGGTGCAACCAAATAGGCGAGGATATACTTTTTATATCCTCGCCTTTTCGAAGTGCAAAAATCATATAAAAATTGTTGTGACAATAGTGCAATGTGCAATTCATTTTTAAAAATGTTTTGAAACATATACTTGTAAGGATCAAAGCAACCATCACCGAGATTTAAATAGATTAATAATAAAAGTCTGTCTACGTTTAAAGCCGCATTAATACTGCAGTCTGCATTTAAAAAACAAATTTAACACCATACGCATTTCATGTTCTACAGACTACAGTCCCGCACCATTCACCAATGAAGTTTAAAAGTAGAACATGAGTAAATAAACCAAACTCTAGCCACGGTCACAAACATCCTCTTGTATGTGAAATGTGAGAATAACATGCACAACATGTGAAAAAATCAATAACATATGAATACAGATTTGAATTGTATGACGATGTGCAGTTATTTATTTCTAAATTTGAAACAAGAAGAGTACAGTTTTTATTGACTCACCTGTGCGCCGCTTTTCGGTAATATTTTTTTCCCTGAAGGCTGCTTTCTCCGGGTATTGAAGAAACCGGCGATGTTGGGAAGCTTAACTCTTCGGAGTTTTCCATTATTAAGCAATGTGTTTTTACTATTTAATTCCACCACCTAAAAGGCGAAACCAAAATCAATTCAAAAGTTATCTCTAAGCACTCTTATCTTGAAGGATAAACGTTAAGGAGTGTTTAAGCACTTTATTGGTGATTACTTAATTGAAATGTTTCTTATATTATCAAGAAAAATGGGTCACATAAAGATAAGAGTGTGAGCCATGAACGCAATAATAAATTTGCATCAATAATGATTAATGATGATAAGAAATTTCACACACGTACGTATGTTGTAACGTACTTGTAACCAACACGTCAGATAAATTGTCTGTTGAAAGGATTTCAATGCATTTGTATGGCTTTCAGATAAATTTCGCATGCTATATATGCTAAATGGTGCACTATTATTGCACATAATTTAACAATGACACTTGGCCGGCATTCCAGCATGTATTTTTGATTAGTCAATTTTTTTTTAAATTTAATATTGCAATTAGTAAAAAATTTACCTCTAAATGCTTCACTTTGGTTTCGGAACTAATTTTTATGAAAACAAATCACACTTTTTATTATTTTTCTTTTGTATTTTGAAAAATCAGTTCCTCCTTCACAATTTTTTGTTACAAATTGAAAGATTTGAGCATAAGATTGCAATTCAAAAATTAATTAAATGAACGTACTGGTTAGGTGTTAGGACTTCGTTAAAAAAACTTCGCGGAAAAATTATTAACATATAATATTAATATATTGAAATATTATTTTGTATAGTAAAAATTTAAGAACAGCGGCCGTAACTCTACATTCGACTCAAATAATTTTTGTAATGATAATTGAGATTTATTTTTATTTTGTTACTGATCAGCTTTGCAAAATCATTGATCTAATGACAATGCGACAACCAATAAGAAACATTGATTTGGTTGTATAGTCAGAAATCATCATTGCTTAGAACTCGGAAATCGCAATTTGTAATGGAAACAGGAGTGCCAATCGTCAAACGTTTAAAGTATGAGCATGCGTTTTGGCAATAATTTACCTGATATATATATTTAAATACAATTCCCAATATATTATATGATTAATTGTCACAGTGTTTTTAAGTTTATTGCATATGAATATGTTTTTGTACTTTTAAGGATTTTTATGAGAATAAAAATATTTCTCAAATTTTTTTGGAGAATAAGTCTCAAATAAGTGCATGCACACAGGCGTTTTGTTATAACGTTTACATATACGTGATATAGCGCTTGAGATTCCGTTACGACCACTCTTTATTCGGCAAAATCTAAGGAAGCCAATAACTGCTCTTATGCTTTAAGTAACGGTTAAAACAATTGAAAATTAAATATTTTTTGTCTGGAAAATCAATAAAAATATAATTTTGTTTCAACACATCAAAGTAGTGTATTAATACTCATATAAAAAGAAAGACTTTTTTTAAATCTAAGATTACATATGAAATTAAGAGTGGTTGGTTCATGGTTGGTTAATTGGGCATGATTCTTAAAAATGATTAAAACATTAAACGTGGCAGCAACGTCACCACAATTTCTTATTTAATGAAATAAGGTGATTTGTTCATTTGTATGCAGCTTTAGGGTCAGCATGGGACGCATTTGGTCTACTGGACTGGATATAATAAAGAGCAGGACTTAATCATGACGTGCTCGCCCAATTGAATTGCATGGGGAAATGTCCGATATTTTATTATGCGAATGTTTGTTGCAAGTTGTGAGTTGATTCGTATATGCGATATGAGTTTACATGAGTTATGAATATTTAGTACCTACGTCCTACAGTGCCTACTCGTAAGTCGTAACTCGTGTAACGAGATTTATTTGTGTTGAGTGATGAGTGATGACAAATAGGATTTTGTGAGTGATGTTCCGTTCATTTCACGCTGGAAGTACACGATTAAGGAAGTCATTTCGTTGATTTATTATACTGCGGATGTAGTGGAATAATAATGAGTTAGTATTTTCGACAGATTTATGTTGAATTAATTTGAAAACTGAATAATGATTAAGGGTTAACTATATGCATCATGTTGAAATTTATATAATTTTAGATTTATTTAAAATCATTCCGAATATGATTTAGGCAAATATGCAGTGCAACTTCAAATTACATATATACGAGAAATTGAAAGTAAATCCATTTCGGAATTCGGGCCAGACGCACATTTATATAAAAACAACTTATGGCTCATTTATAGTGGTAATTAGTTATGTTGCTTGCAAGCTAATTTTGTCACACTGCTTACATTTTTTGTAAATTAACAAATGAAAATTTAAAAAAAAACTGTAGTGTTCAATATCTGTTTATTTTACCAAAAACTAATCTCATTTACAAGTACCATAGACTACAGTGTATATGATATATCAACAACAATGAGTTATTGCCACAAAGTGTAATAACCTGCACTTTAGATAAACATAGAAAATATCTTGACATGAATATTGAATATAAACACAAAATGAGCTGCATATAAATCATGGTCAAGTTGTTGGCGAGTAGGAAAAGACAAGGACATTATACAATGTTGATTAGTTTTATATCGCGATGATCTTTTATGTATACCATACATACAGTTAATATCACCACTTGGGTGCATGTAATTGAATTATTGCACACTATGGTCTATCTGACACTGCAGGCAGATATAATTGGCGCACCACGCCCATCTTGCAGTGTTATGCAATTTTTCGCATATTTCATTTGTGAGTTGTGCAGCAAAACTTGGCCTCATAAAAACTAAAGCGACTCGTATCATTGATCCGCATGTCGATTGTTAGTGAATAGTCGGGGAATGCATTTTTGCGTCTTCAAATGTGCTTTATTATTAGATATTGCAGCTTTAACTGACATTCAAAGAGTATCCATAGTTAATAATAATAAGTTATGACTTCAAAGAAATGTATATGGTATATAATGTATGTAATGCTGATATAAGTTTAAGATTTATTCATTGGGAAAGTCATGCAAATTATTGTAATTAGGATTTTTAATATTACAAAATACAGCTATTAATTGATGTGCGATATGAAAATGTGCACGGGAAAATAAATTCGCAATGAAACACATGACGCGTGCAGCCATAAAATGCCCGCCTTTGAGTATAAATTTTAACTCCTACTATATTGTGCTGCGTTTATTCTTTTTTTTTCACTTTGTTTAGTTAATGCCAGACTTATGCAATTATGTGCAGTCTCAAATACTCGTATACCGGTTCGTACCGAGATTTTTTATAGGTGAAGTTGTCAAGTAATTTTCTAATGGACCTAAATTTGTCAATTCGGTATGAGAATATATTGACAATAACAACTTTTACTATAGTTAGCTAGTAACTATATATACATATATTTATGGACTATACAGTGTTGAATGCTGCATTGGTCGCAAAATGTCATGCAAAAGAAAATGAAAGAACACGTTCATTGTAGAGCCCTATCATTAATGTGCAATTGAACTTTTATTAAATTGAGTAACTGAATAGTAACATATTGTTATAATTCTTATAAGGCTACAGCTGATGTTGTTGCATTCATTTGCAACTATCTTCCCACATCTACAAAGCAGCTATAATAAGTTTAGTTGAACTAAAAACAATTTAATGAAATAGGGTTATTAAAAAAAATAAAGATGGACAAAGTTTAGGCAGATTTATTAATAACACGTGATAGCTCTTTAAAATGGGCCTGTACAACTATAAACTTCATTTTTATTGAATTTTAACTACAAACGAACTTAAATATAGCTGCAGTACTGTATTGTAAATATTGTATGATAAAATGCAACAGAAAAAGGATTATTATTATTATAAAAAGTATCTTTCTGCAAAATCGGAATATAAGTTTTCTCCTTAAAATAATACTAAACTAATATTAAGCACGACAATATTGATGTTATCAACGAAAAGATCTTTAAGTGATGTTTCTATAATACAATATTCATTTAAAAATGGTTTCAAATTTGTAATAATAAGCTACCAAGAAACATTGCTTTCAACTAAATACAATGCTGAATTGTGTCCACCGCAAGGGTGATGTTGTAAATAAGTGTTAGATCTTGAAACTTTCTTAATTAACTTATACATACTTGTTACATAAATTAATACCTTTGATAGACTCACTCAGCACTCTCTGAAGCATCATTAAGAATTGTGCTCAGTGCTGCAGTGTTTCTGATTATATGGCAAAAAGAATTGATGGCGAATCTAAGCGAGATACTTATTCCATAAGTTTGTAAACGCCACAGGATAGCGTTTAAATCTTGCCTTTACACAGTGCTAACTATATATTGGTACTTCGTAAATTAACAGTTGAACCATTTATGAGGCTGTAAGCAGTTTTTGAAACAATATCCATTTCAAACGATGAGGCTGTGTTGTGGGGAAAAAATTGCTACGATAGTTTGAATTTCTACTGTTTAGAAGTTTCTAAGTTTAATTAGAGACTGTCCATATTTTTAACTCAAAAAAATAATAAAAGAATAAAATAAAGCTCTTTTAATAGATTTTAAGGTCATGTTTAACACACCAAATTTTTGTCCACCATTTTTACATTTTAATTCTCGAAATTTGCATGTTATATAACTTAACTCATTATACTGTACTTTTAAAAAGTTTTTAGTGTTTTTTTTTTGTCAAAATCACACTGAAATATTTATTTTTTCGAAAAATACTCGACCTGTCAGCATTTTAAGCAGACTTTTCGAAACATTTCCTTAAACATGCCGTCAGAAACACACAGCACAGATCACATTGCTTTTATTTGTATGCAACAGCCCATATCCTTTTGTGTGTATATTCGATAATATACTCCTCCAAAGTTAAACAACATATTCAGATCACGTTCATGATTCCACATAATATACGAGGCGTTTTATCTTCAAAGTTGAGTTTCATGAAAATATCAATCTTATGCGGTATACACATTTTGATCCTTACATGCTCGGTTGTTGCTGATTCTTTGTGAAATACAATAACATGTGAAAGCACGCAGTATTCATCTAACGAGCGTATAAATGTTCAAAATATTGTGCTTCAGCTCCAGCTCCCACCTACACATTGAACATTTATTTTGCCCTTGTGTTGGTACTCAAAGGCTATAGACATTTCCTGTGACAGCAAAAGTTCCATGAAAAGGTACATTATAAGTTAAATATAATTGTTTATATTGCCATTCAATTTTCTAGAAATTCGTTGCCATGGGTTTTGTTTCAACTTTCATTATCTTTTAATAATAAAGCTTAAGGGGTTTGTTTACGTTGTGATTTGGTTTTGAGTTATTATACCCTTATTGAGAATTAATTTCTAATACAAAAACCATTCAAGATATTATTTTTTGCATACATCTCTTGAACAGTATTTTTATCGAATTTATTTAACAATAAGTCAAATCACAAAAGTACAATTTTTACTGTCAAAGAGCAGGAACAATAATAACTACATTTTTTACATTAAGAACTTTTAATTGACCACATACTTGCTTGTTAAATAATACTTAAATATTTCTCTGAAATTGGATTTTTGCGATACCAATAACCCAGTAGGAGATTAAATCAGAACCAAATCCATCTTGTCATTATTATTTATTAAATTAATTCCAAATTAATTGAAGCACATTTAACTTTACCAACATTTTTCACAAATATTCCAGAATTTCAATCATAAATAAATGTAATACAAACCTGCTTTTACACATGTATCATATTTCATGAGACTTTAGAGAAGGCATGTAATACATATTTGGATTTTCTTACAAATTGTTTAAGGCATATAGCGTCAATTATTTTGCACAATGTTAGATAAAATCCAATTTGTGAAACTGAGAACGAATTCAAGTTGAGTATCGCACAGATTGTGGTATATTCACTTTTTTTTGCGAGAGATAAATTACATTTAGCAACTCACAAACATTTACAATCACGTTGAGAGCCTTAAAATAAACCCTTCCTTAAAACGAGTGTAGCGGATTAAAGTATCGTAGATAGCCGCATATATTGTCTGTCAATTACCAGCAGGGCAACAAATATAAGCTCATTTATTTTGTTTGTAGATTTAATGGTCCTGATACCCCAAAGGACTTGTTCTGTTAAAGCATTCCGCATAAATGCCTAAATATTTATAGCTTTAAAAGCTTAAAGTGGTTTGTACTGAAGCCCAAACAAATATGGTGAAAATGTAATCAAATATTGTTCATCTCGAATGGATAAAGAAAACATATTAAATATTTATAATTTTTATTATATATTATTATATATTATATAACTACATGCATTTAAGGTTTAAGGAAAAAAATTTCAGGGAAAGTCACATTACGAAAAATTTAAAGCTTTTTCTGCTTTAATTTAGGAATTATTCTGATTTGTGATGGAGTAGAGAAAGATCAAAGAGAAAGATCAATTCAAATTCTAAAGAATAATACTTACGAAATATATAATAACAAATGAATTCAGGATTTCCAATTTACTAAAATAGATAAAACAAAAACCATTAAACTCTGTTATTATCATATTAGGATAGCATTTAATCTAAATTAAAAGTCATTCAACATATAATAATGTACAATAATAATATTAAATATGTAGGCCTATATAACAGGTGATAGTATATATGTACCTGCAGTGTTTATTTATCCCAGCGCCCAGCATTCTGCATTTAAATGCATTCACTCTTACAATTCAAGTTTAGTTGTGAAGCATGATACATGTGAGCATAGTACAACACCATTCATGTTGCAGTCATGCGAATTGTGCGGACAACCAAATGCAAAAGTGCATGGTACTTAGGATTTTCTATAAAAGACAAATTTTTGCTGCAATGTAACTCAGTTTCAAATTAACATTGCGCTAGAGAATTTGTGTTTTAATAAAATTTTAAGCGTGATCGTTTTTCTATTTTTTTTCGCAATATTATGGCATTTAAGGTTAGATTGCACTTGTGGCTAAATTCTTAAACAACTGAGTTGAAACAGTAATTTTAAACGTTTTCATTCATTTAAACTAGGCATTACTAGTTGCTTCATTGGCACTGTGTGTGAGTGCAGGTGGTCCTGCATCGTACTCAATTTCGGCACAGAGTGGTGATCATGGCTCTGTGGGTAGCTCACAGGAGCACACAGTTAAGGTGCACTTTCCATTATTCAGTGATTGCCCATTGTGACTTTAGTAATATTTATGTTTGTTTGTGTAGGGGCTGTACGGCCAAAATGTCATTTCTCAGTACTCGAAGGCAGTGGATACACCACACTCAACGGTGCGTGTGTCAAGCTCAAGAACCAGTAATGATGCTCTCGGATACCATGGTATGTTCATTTAATCTTTGCATAATATAAATATAACAACCATTTTATTTCACCGTCGTTTTATCTTTATTTGGGTGAAAGTTGCCTTATTCAATGTTAGAGGGATTGATAGCTTTCAACCCCTAAAATAACCAAACTGATTGTAAAATAATTCTAATAAAATCGTGTGATGTCACAAAAAAAAATAATTCGCTAAAATATAAAAAGCCGTGAAAATAAAACTGTGCATTTCATTAAATATGCAGACAACAACGAAAATTCTGATTGTTGAACCAAAATTAATAACAGTTTCAGTTTGAAAAATATATTTATTAACAACTTTTAAAAAAAATTTACATTGGTTTAAATAATTAATGTTAAATTGGGTTCTCCCAACGGGTTTAGCCCTTATTTATATAGTGTTATTACAATTATTAAAAAAAATTGAGGATTATATCATAATTTTACATTTTACAAAATTAATAACAACCATTATAATAATAAAAATCATTGCGCCTGCAGTTATACAACAAAAAAATTAAGTATAATTAATATATGAAAGCTCAAAAATTCGGGATTAACGAGTTGCACTTACGCATTATTACTAACAAATAAATTAATGGATTAATGGAGAAGAATTGGGAAAAACATGTTCAACCTCCTGTATATTGTCCACAATTTCAATTAAAATTAAATTCTGGCTGTTAAAAATCCACCTCACCCATTATTTGCGATGCACACATAAATATTTGCCAATAAATTATTAGATCAGCATGAACAAATCTGTCAAAATGACTCATGTAAGATTTACAATGGGTTGAAGTATTTATGCGTTACCGAATTCATCATTAATTACATAATAAAACGCAATTTAATGTGTACGCCATTTGAATCGTTTACAGTTTATAAGCTTGTTTATGTATCTAGAGATTGTTACCTATGGGGATCGGCCCCACCTTGATATGCTGCATGGAAAACACGTTATTGATGGAATCAGTACAAATGCACAACATAATGAATTGAACGAATAAAACCTACGACTTTGGTATTAAAACTGCAGTATATAAAACTCAAATTGCATCGCTTGTATCTGGCCAAAAATAGAATTGCGCGAATATTTGAAATGCATTAACGATGCCATATGTTGAATGCTGCACCAACATGCCTACGTACATAATATGTATAATATAGTTGGTGAAAAGGTCGCTCCACTTTTACTAAAGATATTTTGTATATTGTTGGTACGAAAACAATTTATTTTCTGCGCGAATTTTAAAATAAAATCGCTTGTTACATTTATTTACGAGAACATTTTAGTATAAACTAGCGGAACCGGCGAACGTCGTCCCGCCCCAAAACCCATAGAATGCAAATTAATATAAATTTTGGATAACATTTTACACATCTTTCATTAAAGCACTCTGCCGTACTGTGTAATAACTAATGTGTTTTTCAAAAACCTCAATATATAATGCAAAATAACATAGTAATTTCGCTTTTTTGTTTTATCTTAGTAACATGTTATAATTTTTGTATGGTTTCTCATTTTCCGACATTTTCAACTTTTCCGTTGGATTTTCTCAATTTTTTTTTATCCACGAACCTTCTCCTAGCAATTATAAACAATCTCGCAGGAGGAAGTATCCCATTTGGTTCAGCCGTTCTCGAGTTAAAAACAGACATCACTTTTTGAATTGATTTTTATATACCATAGTATATAGATTCCATTTCTCGATTGTATTCTCCCTTACTCTTTTTGATTGCGAAAAAAAAATTGTTGCAGGTGGAGCCGTAGGATATGCTGGCCATGGGTATGGGGCTCCAGCCTTAGGTTATGCAGCGCATTCCTATGCAGCGCCAGCCATCAAATATGCAGCTGCTGCACCAGCTGCTTATGGATATGGGGGGCATAGTGGCTACGGTTATGGTGCTCACGGATATGCAGGATATGGAGCCGCACCAGCTTTAGGGTATGCCTCACATGCATATGCAGCACCAGCTATTGGTTATCACGGAGCATCAGCATACGCTGCCCCTGCTATTAAGTACTCATCGGCAAATGCTGTTAGCTATGCTGCACAATCACTTGGGGCACCTTCTGTACATTATGGCGCTGCTCCAGCTTACGCAGCTCACAGTTATGCTGCACCATCCTATGCAGCTCATAGCTATGCTGCACCAGCTCATGCTTATGGTATGGATCGGATTACAATTTTTTCTAAACATCTTAATTATTTTTTGCAATGGCATGCCATTTTTTTACTGGAAATATATTTTGCGACACGTTTACTACGGGTTTCCAGGAATAATCGACGTGCGTTTTAGCACAAAATTTTAAAAACAAACTTGAAACTTTACTCCATTAAATATAACCCATTGCGTATTTTAAATACATATGTACTTCCCAAAAATATTAAAATCACAAACATAACTATGGCATGAATCTTTGAATCAACTTTTTATTCCATTTAAGCTGCACCTTATTCCTACGGACACTCCCCACTCGCCATCTCATCACCATTGGCCCACCACGCTATCGCTTCCCCATACGGATACAAGTAAGTAAAAATTTACAAGTTTCGCTTAGTTTTAGTCATTTTAATGTTATAATATCCTTGAATTGGTCTGAAATTTTTTCCGAAAGTTAATTTTGCTTTATATAACTGTAGAGAATATTGCTCAATTCTTTATGTCGCGATTGTTGGAAGGAGAACCAATAACCATGTTTAACGACTATTCTGTATCAGTGCATTGGAATGACGGAGTCATATTTACACCCTCACATTATATTAAACACTAATTTTATTTATGGATGTAGATGTGGGTACATACCTCATTACATCCTTAATTTGCGGCGAAAATTAAATTTTGCCGTATGCTGATACACCAACCATTGTTAGGTGCATAACTTATCCGTAATGAAGAGTTCTCAGCACGTGAGAAGAATTTTCTATTATTATTTTTTAAGATTTGAATGCGACAATTTTGTCATTTCATGCATTCCTGTTGGGTGTAAATTATCAAACTTATGAATTGGTACAAAATGCTCGATATTAACACTTTGTGAATGGAGAAAACATCTGCTCTCAGGTTAATTGAGTGAATCAGACTCAGTCACTCACCATGTGTACCAAATTGAAAATATTCCCATAAATGACATCACGTGATCGAAATTTCAAGAACATCCTTTACCGCATGTGGGCTTGTATTGAATTTTTTTGTCTAAAACACTTGTAAGGTAACAGCTTTATTTTTAAAAGCATTAAAAATTAACCATGCAGTGATCCAAGGTTAAACAATACCGAAGATTCTGCGGTAGTCAGTTTGTGTGCAGGGATTTAAATTAATATGTAATTATAATAAAATAATAATTGTAATAATAATAATTAATTAATAATGGAAGTATTGACACGTGAGATTGATCTATTTTATTATTGTTTTGGATTCACAGGGCAGCAATCGCCGCCCCAATGTCTACCGCATCGGTGACTGGTCATGGTGTCAGCTATGGATGGTAATTAAAGGACTGATGCTCGACGTGTTCTAATCCACATTCTGTATTATATTCATTTTTACATTATTTACTTTAAATTATTAAGAGCTGTTTTATATATGTAAATAAATTATAAGAAACTTAAGTGCAATTTTGTTCTCATTTCTCATCACTCAGGCGTTAGGTGAATTATATAATAATAAATATTGTTATGATATAAATATAAACCCATAAATGCAATGAATTTGATTGAGCACCAAAATTATAAAACGCAATAGACTGTGAATACCACTCTAAAAATATTCTCTATGACGTAAATAAACAACAGCGACGTCATGTAATACCTTAAATAGACATGAATAGCCGCAATGATGTCCTTTAAACAATAGCATGCAAAATGTAATGTAAGTATGACGGCAATGATTAGGTTGACGTGCAAGTTCAAAGGACAACCCAACACTGGATTATTTTAGAATCGCGATAGCCAAATAATTACTTTGACCTTACATTACATATAGACCCAATCGATTAAAAAGGATTTTATGGGTATAAACTTATGAGCTTTCTATATATCTAAAGTTCAAGCTTATTGACCGTGATATTTTTGGAACCATCAGGAATACATACAATTTACATGTATTTCAGATTAAGCTTCTGCCAATTTCAAACATTGCACATTTTAGAATTAATCGTTTGAAGCGTGTACAAACTTTCGAATAGAATAAATACTTATTCGAGTAATACAAGACTGCATAATGTTATATTTCCCAGATAAGAATAAAGTAAACTTCAAGTGGTGGCTTTGACGCTTTAGGTACATAATTGGAGTGTATCCTCTGTGGAGTAGAAACAAATAAAGACAAGATGTTTTGTTGACAGTCATGGGAATAAGAATCCAGAATAGAATTTTTCCTCCCGCTTGTTTTAAACTCTTATTTTTAAAAATCGCCGAGTGTTTTGAAATTTTCTTTTAGTAGTCTATTTACTTTTACTGTTAAATTAAAGTTTTGTTTACAGCAAAATATTTGCAATAAGATGTAAGAAATAGGTGAAAGAATAATAATTGTGTAACTATAATTTTTGGCTCTCGCTTGGCTATTTAATTACATACGCGTAATACAGTGTACAGCAAACTAATATAGCCATATTGTGATACTTATATTTTTTAAGGACACTTCAAGGGGACACACTTTTTGAATGCTTAAGCATCATGTAGCAAAATAAGAGATATAGTTCTTATTTTAATATCTATTTTATGATAAATCATACTGTTGTAGTAAGTCTGATCCGCTTAAATCTCGCTTCAATACCATCCAATTGTATGCGGGTGCGGGTTTTGGCAATAAAACAAAACCAATACACATATCTGAAGCAAATAAATACTCGTATTATTGCACAATTTGTACCAATAATAAATATAAGCATATTCTGTAAATGCACCCATAAACACTACATAATGCACATTCAAAATTAATAACACAAAATGCAATCTCCGTTACATCATTCAAATTCTCATTTATGGTAATAATATGATTTCAATAAATTCGTACTTGTTATTTTGCAGTTCAAAATTAATTTTTGTTACTTTCAAAAATAATTATTGTTCTAACATTACATTTCGGTGGACTTTGATTGATTGAAAATTACATTGATATTTAATAATACGTATGAATTGAAGAATTTGTGGTTTAATCAAGCCACTTTCATTATCACATTATTACAACGTAATGTTCATATTATGACTTATTTTAACATTTAGATAATATAATAGAACCAGAAGAAAACAATACAACATGATGAAGAACGTATACACAATTAAAGCTCACAACTCATATCCGCATGGCCAATGTCTTACTTTCCAAACAATTGAGTTCGTATTAAATTTGTAAACACGTCCGCGGTGTGACCATATTGGCTGCAGGATTCAGGTGTGCTGGTGTTGACTGTTGGTATTAAAGAACTATGGGTGATTGTGATTGGAAACAACAATCGATCATCATTTTATTCAAGAGCAATTGCGCGTGTGTGATGTATCGGCATAAGTACAATAATTTTTGCAATCTGCACACAAACTTTGACCATGCTTTTGCATTTAAATTTGATTTCAAAGCACAAGCAAAATGTGACTTTACAACGTATCCAAAGCTATAACCAATTGCTTGACATAAATGTTGATTGTTTTAATGTACGATTTTAGAAATTATAGTCAATTGACTAGTTACACCGAATTCCGGAACTTTAAATGAGAATTATAATCGATCTGTTTACTATAAAAGATTTAAAATTCAAACTATGTGAAATAGTAATATTGCCAAAAAATCTTTTTAGCGGATTTAAATTATCCGTTATACCACCCAATCATTTTGAACTAATGATTTTTTAAATCAGGGATGCTTTTAAGATATCTAAATCAAGTTGAGTGGAGTTTTTTTTTTGCTTTTTCACTTTGTCAGGAAAAAAAAAAAGATTTATTTCCTCACACATTGACAAAACATTGCAATATGAAGTGCACATATTCCCCCAATTGATTATTGTGTAACGAGAATTGGAAACAATGTATTGAATAATTCAGTTTTGATGCATTTTTGCATTGCATAAGAGCGAAATATTTATTAACTGTGGTGTTACCGTATTGCGTCCAATGTTACAAATATTGGCAAGAGAAATTGCTTTCTATTGATGGAATGAAGTTAAATAATAATGAAATTATGCAAATGCATACCGAAATTGTCGTGGTGTTGCAATGTTATACGCTATACGTGTATCATCCACATATGGCATATGATTTTGAATATAGGAATAAAGAAAGCGCAGCTACTGTTGGCATATTCATTTCGCTTTATAAATTAATATTAATTACCCGAAGTACGAGTATGTTTCCAAATACTATATTATAAATCACTTGTGAATGGACACCATGGCGCTAAATTGTTTTATTTTTTTATCAACTTGCGATTATGCAAATTTTTATTAACGAATTTCATGTACGATTAGTTATAAAGCACATACTATAACATTGAAGCCTTTAAAGTGTCATAATAAAATTGTAAAATATAATCCCTTTAGATTTACACTGAAAATTGATGAAAATTGAGTAAAAGATTAAGAACAAAAATATGACATGCGTATACGTGAAAATGCACAAAAGACGCCATCGACGATTCATTGAAACTTACGTGATTTAAAACAATTTAAACGTTTTAAAATTAACGTGCTTTGATTGCTAACAATTTAAACTATATAAACTTATACACAGTTTAATTGACTATTTACCTGCCGAATAAATAAATGCGGCTAAATTCAAAATACAATTGTCTGTAAGTAATTTTATTGAAAGTAATCGTGTGGGGATTTTGTTGAGTACTACGCAAAGCAACAGCGAAGTAAGTCACGCGCTCATCGAAGATTTTTAAATTTTGGGTTACTGTCAGTTGTCGCTCTCTTCTGTGTTAATATTGTGTTCGTTTATTCGGTCTTATTGGTGTGAATTTAAATGCTAAAAGCTAATATGTTACTCTTTTTTAAATTTATTCTCTTTCTGCGTGCTTAAAATTGACAAGATTATAAAGTCTTGTCTGAGCGATTACTTTCTTTTTCTGATACTCATTTCTTTTGATTAGTATCAATTGTGAATAATGGTTGGATAGCAGTTCAACGCATTAGGTTGTTAAGGATTTTTAACTCAAAAACAATACTTAACTACAAATAACTCCTTGCATGATTCAGCACTTAGATAAATTAGCATTGATCCCATTGTCCCCATTGTGGCATGCTTCAAAAAGCCAACAACAATTTCTGCACTCCACGAAACATATTACCATCTAGTGCCCTACTAAAAGATAAGCCGCCAATGCATATACACATGCAAAATTAAATCAAAACACAACTATACTCCCTACGTCTACCAGGATTATAGCCATTAAGTGTAAAATTCTTGGAAAATCTCATGAAATTGCTTACCACTTAAACTGGCAAATATGTCCCACAGGAATATAGCTCCAGAAGTATAATTATATATTATTAATAAGTTTATAATCACGTCATGGTTACGCGTTTGTATTTGGAAAACGGAAAAAGAATGAAGCATGTCAAGGGCCGATGAACTGAGAAGCTTTCGTAGAAGAGTATTGTATCACGGGATTGTGGAAATCACATACAAAATATACAAATGTTTACTTAAAAATCAGCAACGGAAGTGAGTTCAATGAATCTATAAATATTTTGAGTATTATACTAGGCATTATCTGTGATTAATTTTGGGTTTGTTCAACTTACAAGCGTCATCCTTTTGTGTAGGAAAACAAGTGTGTAAGAACGAAATTGTCACATTCGATTTGAAATTTATGCAAAAAGAGAAACAACACGAAACAGTGTACAAACTTTATGGGACCGAATCTCTTCCATCTTTGATAAAAAAAATTTTTTATTGAAGAACGTTTTTTAGACAGGACGTCAGTTCATTGAGTATGAGCATATTCAATATTGATTGGTACTGACGCTTGATTGATGCCAAATTTTTTGCTATTGTCATCAAGAAATTTTAGTTATAACATATTATAGAAAATCGCCCCTACATTCATATGTGCTTTTTATTTATTTTATATTTGTGTGGGATTTTCTTTAGTGAAAGGAAGTTTCCAATTAATACTGATGAGGATCGGGAAACTAATTTGATTGATTGTTGTAAAATTTAAATAAAACAGGTGTTTGACTTTTATTTTCAATTTTTTTTCGATTGTAAATTATTTGATAATTTTACACCTTTTCTGAGATATAGAATATGTGACCTTGTAATTTTTTAGTTTTGGCTTTTTAATTTTTATATATTATGAAGTAACAAACTTTTTTCCGAAAAAGTTGGGAATGCAAGAAATAATATTCTTCTTGGATCGTTGATAATTTAAAAAAAATGGGAAAACGGTAAACCATGCAAGTGCTTGCAACATTTTTCCAAAAGGAAAATTTAAGTCCTGAGTATTTTGGAGCAGCAACTTAAATAAAACGGTATGTTGTCAACTTGTTACTATACTTCAGTCCTAACATGCGGCATACAATTTTTTTTTTAACATCAGCCACGATGTTGATATAAAGAGTTATAAAATACTCTTCGCTCTACATCGCATTAGTTGAAAACTAACACGAACCTCTTGCAGTACAATCGAAGCATGTGTTATGCAAGAACCCAACTTCGACAATTTTATTCGTTCATCTTTTTTTGAGAATATTGTCAACACAATTTACATAAACAGACACAAAAATATTTTTATTTTTATTTTTTTTGAAATATGTCACTATAATGTTTCATAATACAAAGTTGTCGGATTTGAAATGGGATTCATTTTTTATTGTTACCGAATGTTCATTTAAGTGATTCACATGCATAGTTAGTCGACGTATTGTTGCTCCATGTTGTTTGAAAATGAAAAATGCTAAATTTATTGCACATATTTCAATATAACGAAATTATTATAAAATGACACTATAAATTCATAGGATATTCGTATGAGATCATTTAGGATTAAAAGTTTAGCGAAATCAATAAGAAAAGTTGTTGAGAATGAAATTGTTATTAAACGCACATTGATATGATTTATTTTCATTAGATGAACACCGGTTACAATTGTTTTTAACCATAAATCAGTGCACTTCCTTACCTGAGTTGGTTTCTTTAATACATTATAGTGAAAATTTTTACTAAGATGGTGCAAGTTCTACTTTAGGCTTTAGGATAACAGGGGGCCACATAATAGGCAGACATCATGTGACATCGAAATAAATAAAAAAAAATTGCAAAACTTATTTTTGTATCACTAACGTTTTTTTCTGAAGAAACCGGTAATGGAATAAACTGTGAACACAAAATTGAAAGGGCCTTTTTTTCTTTAAAATTTATACCATTAGGTAATGAAAATAGTTGCAAGAGCACATAAATTGTTTCAGGACAATTGTACTCTCTTACTATCTCAACTGTGAAACTGAGTTTCCGCTCCATTAGAATCAGTTTATAGCATTTCCGAACAATGGCGTAAACAGAATTTTTGTTAAAAGCAATTTTGTTTTCGGCGGAAATGCATTACATTACAATATACTTATTGTAAGAAATTACAATACCATTAAGAAAATTTTGTTAATTTTAAAAAACAATCTTTTAACTTATATATCTGGAGATATAATTACCGTTAGCAAAGAAGTATTTGGAGACACAAAAAAAAGCGACAATGAAATTAAATCGCATATGACGTAGGAATCCGAAGTCTTAAAGTTATACTTAAAGTACTTTCCATTGTCGCACATATTACATGATCCATATAAATTCGCTCACAATGTATGACAAATTCCGAAATGGGAATACTGAATACTCGCATCTAATATCAAATGACAGTAATAACCCGGAGCAAATCAGCCCAGTGCTCACCCGCCTGTCGCATCACAGCCACAATGCGCCACCGGAAACCATATATTTACCTACGTGTGCGGTGTGGATACACTGAAAGCATACATGTGTACCAAAGAAATCACCACAAAAAGCGTCACAAGTCACAACACAATTTATTAATGTGCATACGCGGTAAACAATTGTAAAATGCTGCACTGTGCTGAGTTTCAAGTTTTTCAGTCAACGACATCAAGCTGGATTCATATATTAAATCATAGTTGTGTTTAAAAGACACAAACTGTAAATGCGAATAAAAGTGAAAAAGTAAAAGTTTAGACCAGCTGTTGTTTTGTTTGTTTGTTTGTGTGGTGGCGGTGGATAAATAATAAAGTTTAGCGAAACTTTGGCATTCGTATAGAGTGGGGGTGGTGTGAGCTTCGAAAGGATGAGCTTTCAACTGGCGGCTATTTAACGATTGTAACTGCACGGTGTGGTTATCATTTGTCATTACAGTTTGTGCAATAGCGGTTTCAGTTTTCTTGTGGTTACAGTGACTTCTACTAAAATATTTTAATTTCGATAACATTTTTTATACAGTTTGTAATTAAAACAAGGTGAATAGCAATTGCAATTAATTCTAAAAAATTGTTTGTGTAAAAAGACAATTTAATAAATATATGTAGTTCAAGTAATGTGACTTTAAAAACTGTGGTTTTGAATTAAAAAAATTTATGTGGCAAAATAAACAGAAAAATATAAACAAAAACCTTTACTTTTTACAATTTTCCATTCGAAGTCTTAAATTACAAATACTATAGTTTAATGTCCGCCAATTAATTTTGTTGCACTACAATTTTAATACAACAAAGAAATAAAATTTTATGAAAAAGATAATATTGTCAACTTGTTTTCCGTAGATGTCAAAATATTTCATTTTATCTGTGGTAATTGTGGGCATGGCAATGGGCGCCCCGCAAGTATCATTCCGCCATGACGCTGGAACAAATTCTTACTCTCTAGCCACTCCAGGACATACACAATCATTTACTCGCTACTTTGGTGGTCATTCTCCCAATTTGCTAGAAGGTGCCCAATCCCAACAGCAAGCTCAAGTAAGCCTCCTTCAATAAGATTTCTCAAACACTATTATTCTTAAAATGACCACTTTCAAGGCCGTCCCTGCAACACAAGCTATCCAATACCAATACTCGCCACAAGGCGGTCAATATGATTTCCAACAACAGTTAGCTGCTGCATCACAAAGTACTCAATACCAACCACAACGAACAAGCTTTTACCCACAGCCAGCACCACAATTGCAGTCGCAGCAGTCACAGCAACAGGAAGAACAACAACAACAGCCTTTAAGTGCTCAAGATTTTACTGCATACTTTCAACAAGTAAGCAAATACATATTATGCTTTTCAACAAAATTTAAATCGATTTTTATTTCGTATGTAATATTTTTCAACAGGTACAAGAAGCACAACAGTTAGCTCGTCAACAACAACAGATTGCCCAGCCACAGCAGCAGCAGCAGCAGCAGCAGCAGCAACAACAACAACAACAACGGCAATCCCCTCAAGCCTACAGCAGCCCACAAGCAGCGTCCCAATTGCAACAGTCAAATGCCCCATTGCGTCTTTCATACTCACCATCGAATGAGGTATCACAGGTTAAATTCTCCAGTAATGGATTAAGTTACAATTTTTAGAATAAAAATTCTTGGAATAAAATAATTAAACTGCCACATTCAAAAATATTTACTATTCAAAATACTGTTATATTATTATTATTTATTTGAATTATACGATGATTTATACACTGCGTTGTCAGATAATAATTATTTAATGTCTTTTAATATTACTACAGAAATAAACCAATCTCTTCAATGATGTTATACATACTTCGGTCTTTGCATACATTTATTTTTAGAATCAAATTACCCTTTCCTTTAGATAATTGTAGCTTTCTTTCTTTTTTGATGATAAAACGCAATGCTTCATGCTATTCATGAGGTTTAATGCTATTGTTACGGAAACAATGACCTTTTGTTGTACACTTGAATAGGAAAAGAAATGTGTCGAAATTTTGAATATAACATAGATCAAAGAGTAGGGAAGGTACACTGCAAAGACGTGTTACAGGACACGCATTTAAGCAATCTGCATCTCGTACCGTAATTCATTTCAATCAATCAACGACTAAGGTGAAATTTACTGACGAAGAGATGTTTTTGATATTTATTATCTTCTACAACCACCACGCTATTATACGCCGGGCGCTATTTGAAAAGAAGGCAATGATGTCATTTAACATTGTTGCATGTACGAAAAAAAAGGTGTAGCAACTTTAAACACTATTTCAAGGTTAGAATGAGTTCAAAGGCCACAGTTTATTAACTTGTTTTATATGTTTAGCACATTCTAAAGTCCTGAAACCAAAATATTTGCCAAAATTGCAAGATCAAAACTATCAGTGGCATTTTTCTTAAAAAATGTAAGAACTTTACATTGGCTGTTGTAATCGCGACACGTTGTAAGCCTCAATGTGTTTTAAAAAAATGTAAGGTACGAACGTACGTTCAAGGAAATACAATAATGTTTAAAAAATAATTCAATTAAAAAAAGAAAGAAAATTGATTCAAATACTATTATACAATGCACACTTCCGACTTACATAGCATTAATCATGAGTTTTAATAAGTTGTCATGAGACAAATTATAATAACAAGACTCATGTTACAATTACAAATTAAGTCAAACGACCAACAATATAATCTCTGCACATTCAATAATAATGTTGTCAAAACATCCATCCCTGTAAACACTTACATTCTTCATTTATGTATGAAACGAATTAAAACAAAACAGACACTCAGTAACAACTAACAGTTGAAGAATTAAGCACTCGTGATCCCCCAGATTAAGATGAGAGATCGACATGGAGCTACATTGCTTTCGTGGGCCGTATTTTGGTTGAATTACAAGTGTGTCTATTGACCATTCATGTGGAGATTTTGCATTTAAAGGACAAAAATGGACATTTGTAAGCCGATATGGTTTTAGATCACCGCACGTGCAAATTAACCTTCAACGGAATGACACTCAATGTCAGGAAATTAAATTTCCCAATCAAGTACGATTGTATGAATAATAAGCATATGTATTCTAACGCGAACCGGAGAAAAAATACAAAAAGTCAACAATGACGGTCCTCAGTGAGGGTGATATATATTAATTTGAAGCAACAAACGGTTATATAACATATAGCTATAGGATTAAAAGTAGTCCTTGAATTGGATTGTGGTGTTGAGATATCGCGATGAATGTTATCAGACCCAACGTGATTTTCAATAGAAGCGTGAAATGAAGGACAAATTTAATGTTTGTGCTAAAATGGCGTTTGGAAGTTTGTGTACTGGCTTAGAATGGGACAATTAATGCCTTAATCTTAAAATGTTTTGAATAACAGATGTTGGCACGTGCCTACACACAATAGGTAGGTGGAGACTGTTTACTGAGTGGAATAAAATGTAGCAACTGGCAGCGAGATAAGATATGATTAAACTCGTTGCAACTACAATCAAGTCCCAATAACACATCCATATAGCATTCAGAACACAGGAGCTGCTCTAATAAAAATAAATAAATTTGGCTCTTAGTCCACGTTCTGCAATCAAATTATTATTCATAAATCCCAATATTACATACCATTTTTAATTGTATTCTAAACGAAACAGCAGCAGTGATTCAAATTGTAAAGTTCATCATGCCAAAACAAAGTCCTTTGTAATTGGAATTGATATTTTATTGTTTGCAAAGGATCGTTCCACCATTTAAATGATAATTACACGCTTATTATAGTTATATTATACAAGTAAGTATATTGTACGCAGTGGAAATCGAGTCTATATTGGCCGGAACAAAAGGACTTCATTGAGGGGTTGTGCTTCTTAAAGTTGGAATCCACTTTGCTATTGACATAAGTGTTTATGTAGATGAATGGAACTCTTCAGACGCACGGTCACGGAAAAAGCTCTTTTAAATCATTCGTAGTATTAAAGGTTGTAATGGAGGGAGAAAATAGATTATAATCTCTCTTTACGAGTATTTTTAACAAAGCCTTTGGCATTCTGCAGGACAGATATTTAGAAAAATGTAATTCAATATTCAAAAATGCAACTCGATTTTATTTGTACATAATAAAACAATTTAAATTGACTTTAAATTTTAGTTGAATGTTCCACAAAATCTGATTTTAATGATATTTAATTGGTTATTCATTACGTTTTGGATTACATCTTATTAAATCGTTTTTTTTTCGTGGACCGTGACAATGCTTCTTGGTTGCTTCTGATTTTGTTACTTGGTTCTTTAAATTGATCGAAAATTTTATTCCAATAAATAAAACTATCTTAAATTGTGTTGATTCCACTTATTTTATATTTTTTATCACACCATGCTAATTTAGTAACATGGACGCGAAGGCTAAAACATTCTACACCTGTTTTGTTAGAACCATTTATCCGACTAAGAAATAAATAACTTTTATCATTTTTACTGCCAAGAAATGCAACAATAACAAAACACATTCACCCTTTCTTTCAATACACGCAAATATGTAAAATTATAATTTACAACTGATTACCATCGCTTTAATGAGGTATGTAGTCTATTGGAAATTGAAATGGTTCATGTTTAATTTAAGTTATTTTCCTAAGCATAATATTTTAGGTGTAGACTAAAGGCTAAAGAGGCTTCGCTTTAATATTTACAATTTTACGTATACATGCTCTTCAGAAAGGACGTATTGAATGGCTTCTACATTCGCACATGCGACAACTACGCATGTATTTCGATGAGACCGCGTCCTTTGGAATATTATTCAATATATTTACCATGCATATAAATGGGAAATAAAGCTAATTCGCCTGGAGCGCCATGGAAACGACCCCAAAAAAAGTAGAAAAAATTCTCCCGTGCGGTTGCTGACACACAAGAGTGAATCGAATTAAATGCAAACAATCGCTAGGCGATACGCAAACACTTAAATGTTTTCTCACATAGTTACAGGTTCCTTGATGTATACGTAATATAAAATTGCCGTCATTTCACATTTCTTCATTGTTTTTCGCCTCATCATTCTATCTATGGGTATAGATCATCGAACGCGTCCAAGCGAAACTCGCACACATCATGAGGAAAATCACTGCCAAAATAATCCCTAATAAACACAAATTGAGTTTGAAAGTTATCATTACCGTGTGGGATTCATTCGGCGTTGCGACGCGACTTGACGTCTTCATTATATCTATGTGCAGCTTTTATCGTCGGCCTTCGGACGAATTACTCACCGCACTTTGAGCTTACAGAAGTTTAAATTCAACCGTTGGTAAACCAACAATTTAACATAAATTTTTAATTATTTCGCACCAATCCTCAATTCTTTGCTAACTTTTCGACATACTGTTTGATTAAATGACGAATCATTATTATTTTTCGGATGTAATATGCGGATCGGGACGCGGCGGAATCTCGCAGGGATAATGGTGATTGATGCCATATTGCCAATGAGAAAACTTTTTGTTTCAAAAAAGTGTTAAATAATAAAAATATTGTTGGCCAAAATTTAAAATATTGACGAAGACTTTTCAAGAGTTTTATGCTGCGTGAAAGCAATTATGATATTCCTTTCAAAAATTTTACAATATATCATTGATGGAAAATAATCATCATAATTATGATAGGCGATAGCATAATTTCAAAACACTGCACATTTTGCTGGTTCATTTGACGACGCGACGTAGGTAGCAGCTTGAATAAAACTATGTTTATTATTTACATACGTGGTATTTTGATCATTTCGCTCTTTCGTTTAAGTACTATATATAAATATTTTGTTGACTCATAATTCGAGCCTTCCATACCAAGCGGGTCAGCATTAAGTACTTACGTGCGTTGTTTCACTGTGCCCTTATGCAATTTGAATGTTGCACTGTGAAGTTTGATCAATAAATTGCATTATAAAATATTGTCGTTGACTTTTGTTCGTTGCTGTTTTAACAGCGCAGTTTATTGTGTAATTTTGAAGAAATTTCTAATAAATTTTTTTTCCACACTTGTTATTTCTTCGTGCTTATAAAAATATGTCCGGTTATTTTCGGGAGTTAGAAAAAGAAGCGTCCGAGCTGCTGTCCCGGGAGCCAACTGGTAGCACTGCATCACGTGGCAAAGATGTGCTTGATCGAATACATGAGTTAAAAAGGGATTTTAAAGAAGTTCACGAATACTTTTCTAATGAATCCATGAAGTTGAGTAAAATGTTTAACAACGATATGGAAGCCCAAAATAAAGCTCGACCATCTGTAGATTGGCTTAATGATTTGGCAAGGACTACACGAGAATTGAATGAAGCCTATGATAAGATAAAAGCCAATCAAGAGATGGTGCTCGAAATTCAAAGTGACATTGAGACGTATGAAGAGCAAGCTATTAAAAACCAGATGGCAGGCATCTTAAAAATGGAAAACAATGCATTGGAAATGTTGTTAAAAAAAAAGAAAATGAGTGACATTAAGGAATGATAGCTGATTTAATAAAAAACTTGAAATTATCAAATTATTTATTTATTAGTTATAATCATAATTATACATTTATTGAATTAAAAAAATGTATTTGGATATTTATTTATATTTTTAATTATTTTCAAATCAAATATTTTCACGATTATAATTTTGATTGATAACAAGGACACATATAGCAAAAAGTTAAATTTATTATAACTAATATGTGAATGACCAATCTTTAAAGACTCATTATTCAGTTGTAGGAAAATTTAAGTATAATATAATGACCGGTGGCTATTTCTATAGAGAATTAATGTATAGTAAAAGCTATTGTGGAAATAAAAATATGTTATATAAATTAAGATATGTGGATTATATCTTTTATTATTATTTTTCTAATATAATAAAAAAACTGGTGGTAATTGAAAGCAGGAAGCTTTGTTTTATTCCAAAACAACGTTTTGAAGTAAAATAATAAAGTTCAAAAAGTTGAATTAAAAGCAACCCAAAATGTAACCGTCTACTGTTTAGGGACTGATTCACATTTCATGTTCGTCTATGGTAAGCCTTTTATTGTTAAAACCCCTTTCAAAAAGCATCTAAAATTACCTTTTCTCATGGGAGATTCATTTACTGCTGTAAAGACCTTTTTCGTCATTAGAGACGGTTTTTCGTCCTTTTTTAAAATAAATATTTATTTACACTTTGCAGTTATCATAATTTATGCTGCATTAAATTTATAAACTTTTTTAAGATCAATACAATTTTTGGAAAGTCACAAAACGGAAATTTTAGGTAATGAAACTTTAAAGTATTGCACAGGGTTCACAAAACTCTCTCTTTAAATAAATTCAAACAAATATTATTGAACTATAGTATTATAACACAGACAAGTGAGTTTAGATTCTAAAACTGGAAAATGGAAAGGTCGAACAGATTTAAATTTTCATGTATGCATGCATATATTGGCATTCAATATACTACTAATATATTGTGCTTCATCGATTTCATAGTCTAAGCAAGTATTTAAGTTTAGTGAGTGGTGCAAATAGCAATTAAGTTGCAAGGATTAATCAGATATTACGTAAGATTATTGTATAATACAACAAGAACATTTTGATAGTTTTTTAAAACAACAATGTCTTCTGATAGTTCTTCTTCAGTTTAAATATAAATTTCTAAAACAAAAAGTTTTAAAATAAATAAACTGTTACGAAATCTTTTATACAAATATTATCGTAATTCTCTTATATGAAGCAGTAGTACTTGTAACATACTTCGAAAATGTATTCTAAGTATTTTTTATTTTAAAACTTTTCAATATAAGCATTTTCATTTCGCAAACTTTATCCGCATTATTTTAAAAGCTTTTAATAAACATTTCGTTAGAATCGATTTCATCACTTACACTGATACAATTCTATATTTGTTCGTAAAATCGTTTTATGTTCAGTTTTGTATTGGTATGAATTCATTTGTGAACGTTGTAAAACTGAACAAAGAACTAAATTACTACCTATTTCTCCACCTCTTGGCTCTTCAGCACACTCATATAATGAAGATCTAAAACTGCGGCATTCCACTTTTTTGCACGTCGGCGATTAATCAATTTAGATAAATTAATCGCGCTGACATGCTAGACGAAAAATATTAAATAATAAATAATTGTAATGCGTAGAACTACAAATTCTCCCTATTACAGACTGAAAAGAAACTTCAAATCCTTCACTTTTATTGTTGTTTTAAAAAATCAAATAAAATAATATCATAAAATACAGAACAAAAAGAAAAAAAATTGGGCGTTGGCTTCCGAATCATCTAAAATCCAAATAATAATCCACTTACAAATATATATATAGTGTTTCACCAATTACAAAAATTATAAGCATTGTAAATAAGTTTTAGTAATAATTACTCACATTTTATCTAAAAAAGATCATGTAAATGTCCTTCCCATATAGTAACAGCTTGATTGTAATTATAAGTGGCAATGACGGATGGTTGTTTGTGTTACATTATACATACTCGGTTTTACTCTTTTTGTTTTCTTCATTTATTATTTCTGTGTGAGTTGGGTGAACCTATCATTCAAATAGTTTCAACAAGAGTTGACAACATACGAGTCAATATACAGTAACTAACTTATTTCGCATTATGATACTTCTAAGTTCAAGCCTTGACTGTACGATGTTAAAATGTATAAATCATAAACTAACGTATAAATAAATAAAACGTAGAATGTTCTATGGAAACCTTCTTAATTCGAGTATAACGAAATATTGATTTTTGCTAATTAAATATCAGCAGTCATTTATCATGCATGTTAAAAAAACTACATCGCAGGGAGAGCGAGGTGTGAATTTATATACGACTGTTGCTTAACTACATTTTAATAAAGCTTTTCGGAGATATGAAAAATTTGACCTTGAAATTTCTTAATTTTGACCTTGATTTTTGTCCAAAATTGATACTTTTATTGAGATTATCATAGTCTAAAACACATAGTATTTGAATTAAACATTTTCATTTTAAAAATATGACCTTGAATTTTCAAAATTTGACCTTGAAATGTTCAGCAAGTTTTATTATTTTATTTATTCCTACAATAATGTGAAAAAAAAATTTCAAAAATATTTAGGGTTTCTGAGATACGTGCGCCGTACGCCCTACGTCGAACCTTGAAATTTCCGATTTCGACCTTGAAATGTTCAGCAAGTTTTTTTGTCTCATTTAAGCCTACAATAATGTGAAAAAAAAATTTAAAAATATTAAAGGTTTCTCAGATATAAAAAATTTGACCTTGAATTTTTCGATTTTGACCTTGAAATGTTTCGCAAATTTTCTTATCTTATTTTATCCTACAATAATCTGCAAGAATTTTTTTGATATTGTGCAAGGTGGCTGAGATAGAAAAGTGGGGTTTGTCCTTGTCCACCCCCTTTTTCGCCAGAAGGAGCATCTAGCGGGATATAGGATATATGCAGTTTTGTTTAAGATACCTTGAAGATTAATTGTTGTGGAAATGAAAAAAATCGTAGGACCCATTTTTGAGCCCCCATACGAAAAAAAATTCTTTTGTCAATAACTTGACCTTGAAGGATCTAACCTCGAAAAATCGAAGATCCTATTCTTATATTTTTGTTTAATAGTTTACAAAAAAATTTCATACAAATCGGTCCAGTAGTTAGAAGTTTTTTTTTTTCGACCATTTTTCTATAGTACGGCGTACGGCACACGGCACACGGCGTACGGACGCACTTTTACACATTTTTTCTAGACCACTTTTTTGGACTCAGGGGGTGTCAAAACGAGTTTCTGCATCATCAACTTTTTTTCCGAAAAAAGTCGGATTACAAATATTTCTATATGCCCTTGGGGTCGTATATAAATTAAAAATAGATTATTTACTTAAACCACGCGAATATTTTGCAATATATAAGGTTGTCCAAAAAGTCTTGCGGTTTTTCCGCTAGTTGCCGCTTCAAGTGCGTAATTCTAGTTTTATTCATCGCATCTGGCAATACTATACCTTTTTGGAAAGCTCTTTTCACGCGCTAACACGTGCTTGATTGACTGTCGTTTCTTTTCAGTCGTTCATGAGTTATAACGTCGCAAGCATGGAGCAAAACAAAGAGAAAATACGGCATATTTTACAGTACTACTACGATAAAGGCAAAAATGCATCTCAAGCCGCTAATAAAATTTGTGCAGTTTATGGACCCGATACAGTTTCTATTTCCACCGCTCAACGATGGTTTAAACGTTTTCGTTCTGGTGTAGAGGCGGTCGAAGATGCGTCACGCTCCGGAAGGCCTGTCGTCGAAAATTGCGATAAAATCGCTGAATTGGTTGAAAGAGACCGGCATAGTAGCAGCCGTAGTATCGGTCAAGAGCTGGGCATGAGTCATCAAACGGTTATAAACCATTTGAAGAAGCTTGGAGTCACTAAGAAGCTCGATGTATGGGTGCCACACGAATTGACGCAAAAAAACATCTTTGACCGTATCAACGCATGCGAATCGCTTCTGAATCGCAACAAAATCGACCCGTTTTTTGAAGCGTATGGTGACTGGCGATGTAAAGTGGGTCACTTACGACAACGTAAGGCGCAAAACTGTTCCCAAGCCTGGATTGACGGCCAGGAAGGTTCTTCTGTGTGTTTGGTGGGATTGGCAAGGAATCATCCACTATGAGCTACTCCCCTATGGCCAAACGCTCAATTCGGACCTGTACTGCCAACAACTGGACCGCTTGAAGGCAGCACTCATGCAGAAGAGGCCATCTTTGATCAACAGAGGCCGAATTGTCTTCCATCAGGACAACGCCAGGCCACACACATCTTTGGTGACGCGCCAGAAGCTCCAGGAGCTCGGATGGGATGTTCTTTTGCATCCACCGTATAGTCCGGATCTCGCACCAAGTGATTACCACCTGTTTCTGTCCATGGCGAACGCGCTTGGTAGTCTGAAGTTGGCCACAAGAGAGTCCTGTGAAAATTGGCTCTCCGAGTTTTTTGCCAATAGGGAAGCGAGCTTCTATGAGAGGGGCATTATGAAGTTGGCATCTCGTTGGGAACGCATCATCGAACAAAACGGTGCATATTTGACTTGAATCGCATTATTGTAACAAATTTTATGAACAATTGAAAATTCATTAAAAATACTGCAGGAATTTTTGGACAACCTAATATTATTGATGTCTACGAATAAATAATGTAAATAATTATGTATAATTAAAATCTATGTATAAATAAATCGCTATAAAATTCATAAAAAATAAAGTCATCTTAATATTAGGACATTGAAATCAAATGATCGATATAAGTAAATGCTTTAAATCACCGCTGGAAACGAATTATATTTTTTAAAATCTTCGTGAAAAATTCATCGGGTTGCAATATCTGAAAATAAACAGAAATAAGCAAGAGAAAATGGCAAACTAACACAGGAAAATTGGAACTTATGTCCTCAATTATTACAGCAGGAATGGATTTCTCGATTTCAAAATAAAACAATAAATACATTATTCAATTTCAATGTAGTTTTTATTGTTCTCTTAAACCTACACAAACATTTAAATTTGAAATCCATCAAATATTTAATATGTATGTACTGTTTGAATACAGATAGAATAAAAAATCAAATATTCAGCCCTATACACTAATTAACTTTAATTCTGTTTCTATTGTAATTTATGCTGCAGATTTGCATTGAACTGTTGAATATACGTTGTCCATTTTCTTATATCACATTAATTAACGTCAAAAAAGATACGTATAATTATTATAATATGTGTATGTGTTTATTGTTTTATTGAAATATTATTTTTCACGTACCTAAACATTATTATATTATATTTAAAAATCGATGTTTATTTCTGTATTCTCCAATTAACACAATCAGATTGAAAGAATTTAACAGCGTTTTTAAAAGTCATCACACTTTTCATGCAACTTTTATTTTGATTTGTAATATATAAGTTCATTGCTGATATATTTGTTTTATATGTCTGTAAATCTAAAATTAATTGTACAAGTTTAAGGTTTATTTATAATATATTTCATTTAAATCAATTTTTGGAAATGGTTTTTTAAATTGGATTCATCTTTATCATTATTTTACTAGATATTTTGGCACAAAATATTTCAACAATTGTATATGTATTTAGTTTGAATGTAACACAAATAACTAGCTGTTATTAATTGTTTGTTTTGATTCCATCTTCTCTGGACGGACTTATAATATCCCAAAATATACAATTATTATGGTTACTACAACCATTTCGTATCTAAATCCGTATTCTGCTTCGACTTTTAGGTAATCCCTTTAAAAATTGAATCCAAGTTCATGTACACCAAAACCGTGTCCTCACTATGATTACGATTAAAAAATCTGTTCAAATATTTATCACATTTCACAATCTATCAAAAAAGTATTCAAACAACACTTTACAACTCTTGCGTGAAAGAGTTCTCTCTAAAATCTCCATTCGCCGTTATTCGGCGGCTCTTCATTGACGTACGTGACGAACCACTGCCTCGTGTCCTCGTAATTCGTGAATCCCTTGGAGTTGTATATCGTTGCTCTGAATCATATGCTGAATCTGCACAAGACGTCAGACTGTCACGTTTCGTGTGTTGCGAACTGTGCGAGCTTTTACGGCTACTAATGCGTGACGCTAAAACATCACCAACCGCTGTTGTTGATGGTGTGCCTGGACCACCCACCGCCGCATGACAGCTAGCAATATTTGAATAATTGCTAAAGTCACTGCCATGTAACGCAGCCACCTTTTGTTGTGTCAATCGACTTATGTCCGGCAATCGACGATGCGAACCCTGTCTTGATGCACTGTTGTGCAACGCATCCATACGTTTCTCATGCTCTATCATCTCTTGAATGTCCATGCTTCGCTCACGCTCTAACAGATCAATTATCTCCAAGTCACGTTCCAGCGTACTCGTGGAATCCTTGCGGGAAAATGCATCGCGTTCGGATGCCAAGTCACGGCTACGTCGGAAACTTGGACGTATCGGCGTTTGTGCGCTTATTGCGCTGCTGCAGACACTGTCACGGTCACATAAGGGCTTTTTGTCATAATAAAGGGCATTTTCATAGTCACCAACATTGCAGTACGTGCTCGATGTAATGTTTGAGCCATTGTTACTCACTGGTGCAGGTGGCACCGGACCCATATATTCAGGTGTCACAATTTTCGGAAGAATCGGTTTTTGTGCAGCTTTAATTGTCTCGAGTCGTTTTACCGTTTTCACGTCACTAATTATTTGAATGCTGGTGAGAGTTTTTTTGTCTGACGAATCATCTATACTGTCACGTTGATTGGTGGAGATTTCTGTAGAATTTTCCTGTACACCAGAGTCCTCGCATGAGGGTTGCTCACTAATTTTGGAGTTTTGTCGACGATTTGATGACAAGCGGAAATACCCACGTAGACGTTCTTTTGCATGTCTGAATAAACACACAATTCACATAGTTTTAGAAAGGAAAATATTACGTTTGGAATAAAATTAAAATAAACACGTACATGATGATCGAAACGAATTGTAACAATTTTGACACAAGATAAACAGTGTTTGTATGTTTTTCATAAGCGAATATGCAAAACAATGTTGTGAGACCAGAAACACGCACAAAACTGAAAAATAATACAATACTGTAAACACTCACCTTGACAGTACCCACGAGCCGTAAATCCACGGATTTATTACACTTGGCAAAAAAGCGATCCACACAAACATCAAGTAAGCCATGTCTAAAAGTGCGGTGTTCTCGTACGTTTCAACTAATAGCATCCGCGCAAATCTTCACCCCAAAAAAATGTACGGATGTTTTATAAGAAATTGCATTTCAAAAATATTGATGAATCGAATTCGTCTGCGCAGTTCATCATCAAATAAAAGGCGATATGGGGAGCTCTTACCTCATTATCATAAGCGGACATACACAAATAACTTGTGTGGCAGCCATGGATCCTAGGTGGCGCTGTGTACGCTTCTCCCGCGTCACATCCAACTCAGCATCATACAGGTCATAGGAGCGCGTCGAACTCTGCCGGGTGGCACGATTGTGATTGAGATTCGATGGATCCTTTTGACGATTCCGAATTTCAGCACGTTGCTCAAACATCATAATGGCAATGGGTCCCTCAGGAGGACGTAGTTCACGAGATGTTCGAATGTACATGTACGCCAGTATGGTGGTGGGAGCGCAATACCTACACAATAAATTAGTAAATATTCTTTATAATCGAATCATTCAAATTAATAGTGGTCATTTGAAAATGTTGATTTTTATTTGGTTAACATTTGGTAAAGATTCTGCCAAAAAAGTGGTTCGAAATTTTTATTTTTTTTTATTTGGCACACAGAACCGAGACAGCTCACTTAATTTATATGAGGTAACCTCGCTTGTTATCTTTGTTATTACATTTTTTGTACGCAATTTAATTTTTAGTTTACTCTGCTCATTTGAATATAAAACTATTTTTCAATAAATCATAACTCTTCGCTACAATTGTTTCAGTTGAGTTGATTGCAGCAAACCAATATCAATTAAGACTTCATGTATCTAAAATTAAGGACACAAAAATGACAAAACAACTTGGTAATTGTTTGCACATTTATAAATAATTAGTTTATAATTGAATAGTTGCATCATATTGTTGCGTCGCCCCAACAAGACAGTTGCGTCGCCCCAACAATATACTGTGCAGGTCGCCAAAGGATATTTAACTTTCAAATACTTTCAGAGTTATATTTGAAAGCTAAATATCATTTGGCGAATTATAGCTACTAAAAAGTTTAAAAACAGTGAAGCCAGAAAGAAACACATTGTCATTGCATAAAGAAGTGGAGTTTTTGCATGAAATAACTTTTGAGGCATACATTGGAAATTAATAGCAGCATTTCCCAACAATTTGCTTTAATTAAAACACTGTGAAATTGAAAAATTCTGAATCCAATTAATTCGTCAATTTCAAAATGATTAAATACATTTATATATATTTATTTATATATTTGATATCATTTTATATGCATATTATTAATTTTTTTTTTTCTTTGAACAATAAAACAAAATAAAAATATATTTTATGCCTTGGTTGACACTCGGCAAATAATTCTGTATCAGACAATATTAAATGTGTGTTTGTAAACACTGAACTGGCTGGCTGTATGACGTATAACAAACAAATCTCTGATCTTCAGAATAAAAAAAAATCGTTTTGAAAGGATATGACTTTGCGGACGATTTCGTATAAAAAGTGTTCTTTCCATTGGTTTGAATTTGAATAGCCGAAAGCTGAATAAATATTTGAAAAAGTGTTTGTGCTGACATTGCTTTAAAAACCCATTGCGTTGATGTATAAAAAATGAGATGGAAAACAAATAAAGGATCGCAACTCACAACGAAACTTGCTTTTTTAACTCACATTTTGGGAATTGGCAATACTCCAATTTTTTCACTTAGACACCTTAGGTACAGTTAAATGGGGGTTGATGTTTCGGATAAATTTAAAAAATTACATTTTGTTGGACAAAACGAGCTAATACTAATTAAACTAAATGTAAAGTCTGCACAATGGGAGAAAATAAGATGGGGCATGTAAAACACCATGGTTTACATTCTCAGATCATCTATTTTTTGGTTTCTTATGTTCAACCTAATACAAAAGCTTGAAATTAATTAGTTAAATGTTAGAACTTTAGAACGCAGAAAACACATTAGAAGAGTTCGATAATAAAATTTTAAGTGTTAAAATTGAGTTCTCAGATTTAAACTAATAAAGTTAGTGTTTTTAAAGAATTATTTATACACAAATCTAAACACTTTATTAACAAAATTTTGAAAATATTTCTAAGTAAAAAATTGAAAGCAAAATAAATGAATTGAATTAGCTTTTGTTGGATGATAAATATAATATATTCACAGAACCCATAAAAAATGTATTTGCAGTTATAGTGATTTAATATCATTTAATATCAGTTGATTGAAATTAAAGGAATTAAATATTTAAGCTTTTAAAGAAAGACTTTAGTAAAAACGAAGTATGTGCTTTTTAATGGCGTAAAATGAGCCGAAATAAATGGAAATCATTATTGATTCAATGATTATCATAAATTATGTTTCCTTATAAGTACTTAAAAACATTTTTTCGCTCAGACATATAAAACCGCAAAACGGAGGTTATGAAAGCAATATAATTTGCAACAAGTTATTAGCCTAATGATTGTTTATCTTGCACTAACGAGCCCAGAGTATTTAATATTAATTATGGAATTATAATTTCAAAAATGGCACGCAGTAAAAGAACAGCACCACGCAACTGGCTTCTTTTGTTGATTCAGCAATTTGTGACATTGTTTATAAAATGAGGGTATTTTTGTATAATTCTTATCCGGTTTACAACATAATATGCAATATCGACACACATCCAAATGAATTATGCAAAATGTGCGAAATATTTATTATCATCGTTCATAAATGTGGTAACAATAAATGCTTAAATTTTTTTGATGCATTTAAATAAATAAAATGTACAAATAAACGCATGACGACATTTAAAATAATTCTGGTTCAATTACATATACTTTTTAACATAATAGACATTGGGTGAGAATATTGCAAAACGCTTCTGGCTTATAAACATTATTTAAATCATAAAATGGAAGGTAAAAATGTCACATGTTTCAAAACAACGTTTTAAATTCCGCATTTTGATATTTGTATATATTACTCTCATTGAATACAATCGAGCATTACAAACGCAAAAATGAAAATATCACTCACATGATTACAAATAATCCCCGCATATATTCATGCATGTCATCCACCAGGTTGACTGCACAAATTCCAACACCGCGAAAGTTTTTCATATACAGCTGTGAATAAAAAGGAGGAGCGTGAATCTAATTCATATTATATTGTTTCACAATGCACAGGCAAATTAACCTTATCAGCAATCGCATAGGCACATCGCGATGACACTTTAAAAAATCAATTTTGTACTTACCCCCAGGTCGAGATATGTTATGTAAATTGGATAGGGCAATGCTATGACCATGCCTGTCAGCCATGTGGCACAGCTGCACACAAATGCCGGCAATCGTCCCTTAAGTGGGTCACTCAGCCATCGCATACGGTCCCAGGCGATTAGGATGTGTGTAAGGATGGCCACATGCAGAGGAATGTCCTTTGAACACATTACACAAATGTCAAATTTTGTAAAACAAAAATTAATTTGAGGTTTCAGGCAATGTTATTATTTAACGATTGTCATTAAATAAGAACTTTGTCCATCTTTTTATTTATTGTTTGTTTTAATTTTTTATTTAATCTTTTTCAGGTTTATACTCATCCGTCCGCATCTATTCATATCATTATCACCATTTTAGTATGTACTAATTGCAACAACACGTTAATCGATAAGAAACTTAGTAGTAATTCATAGTATCTATGGCATATACGATACTGTACATTGTATAAAGCCCAGTCTGCTGAATTGTAATTAATTTACTAAAATGCGTAATGGATTTAACAATGATGAACTTTTTAAAGGCTATGGTTAAAGCGGTATAAGAAGAAATATTGTACATTTCACGGAATAACACAGACAATCGTATAAATGCAAATCATAAAAGCTCCTCAATGAATTATTCATCGAGGTATTATTTAGGATTTCTTTTGTTAACGAACACTTTGTTCAAATTCAGGAAAAACTGCATCTTCTGCTATGTTTAAGTATTTCAAAACAACAAAGTCCATACATTATTCATGTTTGTATATTTTATTTACCTACAACATTTGATTAAATCAATGAATATATTTTCATTGATTCGGGAGTTTAAAAAAAAGATGTGAAAAATGATATAAGTAAGTATGTGGAAATAAGTTTTCACTCAAAAATTCAAAATTCAAAATTTTTTATGAAATTGATAATTTATGTATTGCAAAAAAAAAGTGTTGAAGAACAATTTCCAACAATTTTTGAAAGTCGGTGAGTCAGGTTAAAAAAGAATTCGAGGTTTAATTATGTACTTGCCAGAAAAACAGAGACAGAAAATTTACAATTTAATTTCAATAAAAATGCATTTTCACAAATAATTAATTTCATGGAAAATTCCGTTTTGTAAAGCCATTCGCAAACTACTGCGTATCAATTGTTTACATCAACCGTCAGCTTAATAAATCAATAATTATTATCAGGAGCAACGTGGCGCGGGCGTCAATTTACATTTGTACGTAATTATCGACAAACTAACAAATCCTTGACATAATAAATATTGTACTTTGTGCCATTGATAAAAAGATAAAAGTTTCATGAAATTGATTGTGTCAACTGTCACAATATGTACATATTATTATTATATTGAGTATGCGGATTGTGGAGTGAAGAGTGAACACCAAAATACAATATGCGAACGGCAATCTAATAATAAAATGTCGGATGCTTTTGAGCCAAATGCTTCACATTAACGTTATCAGAACAAATGCTGAAATAAACGTTAAACACATACACGAATCTTTTTTTCCTTCCTCTTTGTATAGTTATACTGGATTATGCACACAAAAAGGATACACTAAAAGCTCTTTGTAAATTATATTTGAGTTGCCAATATATGACGTTTTAATGGAATTTGATTGGATGTCAAAACAGGATGTCACACCATAATTAAGCATAATGGATGGCAACTTAACATATCATTAGACAACTGCTGTAATACTTACAATGTAAGTTAATTTTTGGCCACTGTAAAAGGACATGCCAATACAGTGGCCCAGTTAAATTACAATGGACTTTGCAATATTTTAAAGACTTATAATTACATTGTAAAAACATATCAGTCGAATTCGGATCTTTTTATCGTATAGTCACAATTTCAAATTCATCCTGATTCAGCCTCCCCGTTTGTTATCCTTGAAATTGAATTGTTTCATTTATATTACACCTAATGCGGGTATTTGAAGGAAGGTTGGGATACAAACAATTGATTGCAAAAAACGGTATATAACCTCGGCATATAACCGTGATGGTGCAAATTAGGTACTGAAGTCGCATTTCTTATGTCAGAGTGTGTATTGCTGTGGAAAATTATAAATTGCGCAACAACAAAAAGCAGATCTTTTTACAGGCTTTTGATGGGCGCCATTAAGTGTATATATGTCCATGTATTGCTGAATTATATTCAGTTGACTTCGGCTGCGGCAGTAACAAGTGATTAATGACACCCAACATATCCAAGAGATGTGGCATTTGTTTACAACGATAAATGAAAACGACACTAAAATTTTCACATTATCTCGAGAGCCATGTCCTGCCGAAGCCAGAATACTCGAGTCGGAAAATTGGCGGAATTTCTGCCATCATATTGATTAGTTTGATTAAGCTGTTTGTTGGAATATCGGTAATAGCTGCTGATTTTAGGAGATATCCCATGAGGATATATGGAATAGGAATTGGGGTGAGTACTTGACAACATTGTTAGGATTTTAATGTCAATGGCATTGAGGAATTTCTTTGGCGTATTAAATCATGAAATTTGTAAAAAAATGGTACGATCAATTTAATAGTAGAAATGTTAAAATTCATCCATACTTTTAAATTGTTGAAAATATCACCATATAGACACAAATACTTGGAATAAGATAGATTGAGGACGTGAGTCTCTATTAAATGTATTTACATTGTCCATTGTAATTATTTCTTATTATGAGATATTTTATTAGATACATTCGATACTACTGATTGAATAAACATGCACATTAAACGCATAAACATTTAACATAGTTGCTTCATAAATTTTAAATTTCCAATTTTTATTTATATTTACCAATTTCTATTTCATTAATTTATAATTTTACCGATTAAAAATGGATGATGTTTTCTCAGTAAATATGCAAAAATATTAATAAAAATTGTAAATGTTTTCATGCATTTTATATTATTAATATAATTGTTATTTCCAAAAATTTTAAAAGAATATTTATTTTAAAGGCAATGATATCCTGAGTTTAAATCGCAACATGTTGACATTTCCGTTCAATTTAATATGCCATTTATTTATCTTTCTTTAAAAATGTTTTTTTTTAAATCTTAACTATAAAAATTAAAACTCAGAATTTACATACAGTCTAAAACGTCAAATTTTAGTCGTCTATTTCTATGTATCCTTAACTTTTATATTGACAAGATTACATATTGTCTTACAGAACCTTTGTGCCTTGTGAACCTTATAAAATTGTTTGTTGTACTTTTTCTCAAATAAATAAATATTCAACTATTTACAGCTAATCCATATATATTTCACCAAAACCATAAACTGAAACATATAAGAGCCTAAAACTTAACACTTTATCGTCAAAAAAGGATTTATTATTTGAATAAAAAATACATTCATGCGGCCATGCCTCTATAGTGACAACTGACAAGTTGTAAACATAGTAAAAGAAATCAATAATTATGATTAATAATTGATAAGAACTACGTAAGGGTATGGTGGCATAACAGAATGTGTATATGTATATTCTTCCAAACCAATGGACTCATTTTAATGACAAAGTAAATATCTCTTTGTGCTCGTGTCTAACCCAATAGTTTGGAGTTTCATCCAACCCCACCTCCCTTCATAATTCCATCATGTTTTGTTGCAATGATGGAATGTTTTTGCGTTTCAAGTTTGATATGTAGATGAACAATGATCAAATGTAAATTGAAGGGCGCAATTTCAGTTGTATGTTGTTGTGTAGTGGTCGCTTTTAAGACGCTTTACATATTGGTGGTCATTTATAGCAACCACGCATGAACCTAACTTGCATGCATTATTCAAAACATATTTGACCCAATTTACAGCAATGTCTTTGCTTTGTCAATTTAATATCTGATAAGTCTTTTGTGAAGAATAATTATCTAACTAAACGAAACAATTGAAAATGCTGTATCAATATTTGCAGGAGTAAATCAATTGAACCGGAATTTGTAAATAATGCAACAGTCAAATGTTTTTCAATGGATATGATTGCATTCAAATGTTTCGGGAAAAAGCTGATAAAACTAACTAGGGCAGTAAAAATTTGGTCTAATTTACCAAAAATAGAAAATAAAATAAAATCGTTGTTCTAACGGCGTAATTGAACATCGCTCAACAGTTCGGAATTTGAATTGCGAAGTAATAATAGGCAGTTGAATAATAAATTAAAAATTGAAATGAAACGCATAATACTTGTAATAAGTATAGCAGAATATTTGTTACGCGGCGCGATGCGCACCGGCTTCGGCGGTTCTATATATTGGTGGTCTGGTGTTGTTTCGGTAAACAAATGCCAACAAAATAAATTTCAGCTATTAAGGTGTGGTGGAAAATATTTTCTAACTTTTTTCATCGCAATAAAATACTTTTTGACCTTGGCTGATTGCTCGTTTGCCACCGTTGGAAGCCGAACATGGAACAACCTTAGACTAAAATGTGTATTTTAATAATTTTTCATTCCGTCTTATTTTTTAAATTATATTTAATTTTAATTTTAACGAGCAATTACGGATTAACTATAAAAGCAAACACACATTTGTTAAAATAAATATGGGCAATATCAAGTTCTTAAATGATTTTAGTTCCTTTATATAAAAATAAATGGCACAAATAATTTTCAGGTATCTTTTAATCTTTTTAGAATTAAAATAAGATCTTAAAAAATGTATATCTTAAGCGTGAGTCAACCTGAGCATGAAAAAACCTTGATAGAAATGTATTGTATGATATATGTTTAATATAATTGAAGTGCCTACATATGAAATTAGGAAGAAAGCAAATATTCATTCTCTGTGGTAAAATAAAACCAATTATACTTTACTGATCGATCCAATTACCTGTAACAGTGGCAAAAAGAAGCACAAAAATTGTCCGAAAATCCAGAATCGCAATAGCAGAACACTTAATGACATTGGCAAGACGAAAGTACATTGTACAAAGTAGCAAACACTTAAGTTAACGAGAAATGCGTGAGGCACTTCGCGATATAATTTATAACGCATTACATAAACAATGACAGCGGCATTTGTGACAATGCCAATCACAGCCAAAACTGCATACTGAATTATGAAAATTGGATACACCGTAGCGAACACTGGATTGATGCTGGGCTCACTGTAATCATGAGTATCGTTGCGATTTCCTGTCATGTAATGGTAGATGGTTTCAAGAAAATGAGGAGGCATGTCCGCGATCTCATCCTCAATTTCCTTTTGATCACGCATTTTCACAAGATGAGTTCAATGGTTAATGTGCAATTATTAATTCATTAACTTCAAGTATTCCACTTGCGCTGCGATGAGTGCCATGCATTGCCTGTAAACAAGAAACGTATTTAATAATATGTATATAACAGTATTTTATTGGGAGTGCGGGCAGAAGTGATCTGTAGAGGCTTTTTATATTGTGCTTTATTATATAACAAATTAAATCATGCAAATGATGGGAGCAACCAAAGAAAATGATAAAATTCAATTTAACAGCGAATTATGGCACAAAGTTGATATGGAAACTGTTACATTGAGAAATGGAAATGGATCGATGCAGAAAGTCGATGTTTTTCACACACACACACAGACGCATGCAAACATTTTAAAAACGAAGCTCGTACTTCCTACAGATATGTATTGTTTAAACCAAATTTTTTAAATGTTGTAGCAAAGAGATACGATTTTTCACGAACCATTTTTAATTTTAATGAACTATTACTGATTTAATATTTTACAACATAATAATATTCATTTTAAGTTTGAATCGATTCATACCATACACTGAAAACACAAATTACACTGAAGAGATATTTTATGAGAATCACTTTTTTTTAATCTGTGTAATATTGTCAAACTTGGACTTATGCATACTTTCATAAAAATACCCTGCAGCAATCATACTTGTGTATTGGTAAATAGAAGCGCGTTAAATGTCCTTTTGATACTGATACTTATAAAATAATGGCGTGTAACAAGTCTTATTATAGTTATTGTGTAACTCAATAGGGATTTAGCATGACACAATATAATAAGGCCATTATATCGATGGTTCACTAAAGTGTATCGTGTAAATAGTCTTGTTTCAAGCTTCAAACCCGCAGGGTAACAGGACAGCGAATGTTTATTATGAAACTTGAAGCTCGCTTAGTCACAAAGCAAATGGCGTACATTAATGTTCAAGAATTTATATTTTGAGTAATTATAATACTATTACAATACTATAGAATTAATCAATAGCAATTAAAAACCTTCAAACAATGTAGGTATGATATAACAAATTAATGTGTTGGAAAACTGGTAATCGGACACCATTTTTTTGCTCAATAAATTGTGCGGCTGCAGGAACAGAATAAAGTTCATTTATTATAAAATTATTTCTCAAACCATTTTCTGCATTAAATTTGTTTATGTGCACGAACAAGTGAAAATAATTTTGCATTTTAGATTTTGAGATTTCGTTCACATAAAATACATTTTTAAAATTGTTTTTATACATTTATTTTATACATGTATCCTGCGCGTGCCAACAAACAACTAAACAAAAGAACGTGGGTTAAACACATCGACATTTTAAAAATGTTTTCACTTTTTGTTCAATATCTCGTAGGCTGTGTGCCTGACAAAAACAATTAAAGCTCTTGTTGAAGCGATTTGAAGTTTGGATGAGTTCTGACATGAAATTTAAAACGTACATTGCACATTTTCATTTTTTATTTTATAATAAGATTACGTTGGTGTCAATAAATTATTTGGCATGCATAGGAGCTGAAAAAACATTTGATTTTAACAAATTTTTGAAAATTATTTTTATTACGATTCTAATTAAATTTATTTTCCTACTTATTTGCATTCATTTTGATATCCCATTACATTACACTTTTTCTATGTACGAGTACATTAAAGGTGAGACTATTAATTAAAATTGTATTGCTGACAGAAGAGTACAAATTCTATAGTGAATGGGAAATAATGGAATATACATGAATATATCCAGCCGAGTTCCGTAACTGAACTGCAGTTCCGACTTCCGATTATCTCCATTAGAGTGCAAAATTTTTAAAAGCAAATAATATGCCAGTAATTGCAATGTTGCGTTGTTTTGTAACAAGTTACAAATTAATTTCATGCAGTCAACAGCGTCCGTTTCAAGTACTGATTTATATGTTCAAGCTGCAATTTAATAAAGTCGGAAGGTAAAAGGAAAAGAAAAGTATACCCATTTAAACCATTTAAAAAGAAAAAAAAATTCTTTAAAGCAAGGGAAGTCTATGCGTGGAAGACAATAAGAACATTTTGTAACTTTTACGATTGTATATACAATAGATCATAGAGGTAATAGAATTAGTAACAAAATTCGGTTGCATTGTTATTTTGTAGCATGGTGACTGTTGCAAGCTGTTAGTTTAGTTTTAAAATCTTTTTGTTTCTCGTATTTGATTTAATTATTTATAATGTACATTCAGACCGCCCTTTTGCATTTAGACAAAACAAAAACGTTGAAGTTATTATTGAAATCAAATTGTACGACGTACGTACTAAATGCTTTAGTTGTGTACTAATTTTCTAACCGCATGTAGTACTTTTGATTCTTCTTTTCATTTTTAATTTATTTTTACACGTTGTGAAGTATGAACACGTGTGCCTATGAACTCTATTTAAATATTCATTAACAGTGCATTTGCACTGCCAAATTTTATATGGGGATTATCGAATTCGCACATTGAAAAAGACATGACATTCGTCAATTAAAACACTATGTACTAACAATGAATAGTGTGGGATCAATTAGACGAAGGACTCAGGATGAAAGCGTTTTCCTGTATTTCTTATGAAATATTATTTTGAAAATTAATATTACTTATTCACTTTTTTTCTAGTTTATTTAAATAAAATAATTTGATTTCGTACTTGCAAAAAATGTCTACCATTTTAATTTTCCATTGTATTTCTCCATAAGTATAATCAGATAAAAATTGGTGCCCAGAACAGTTATAAAAGTGTCATATAGAAAACATATTTCACGGTGGTATTTAATGTGGCATTATTTTAATTTACATGAGACAGTTAATGCTTCATCCAATCATTCAGACAAGCCTCCAATTAAAAGACTAATGACCATGCCACCTCTGCATGGTCAAAATACCGCGGCCCTTTATATATAACTGTGGGCAGGTTAGACTTTTCTTTTAATACAAAAAGACATGTTTTTGTTAAACAGGTGAACAATTATTTTGCCGAATTAATTATAAAAAAATGTTATTCAAAATTTATCGAAACTTTTTTCTTCTTTCGATTATGATCCAGTATTTCGCTGGAAGATTTCATTATTTTTTACTTCAAGTCAATCATATTTTGCTAATGAATATTATGCAAAATGAGTTAACTTTTGACGCTGGCCAATCATTCTTTTTGTGAGAAATTTTCGCTCCATATAAGGCAATTATAAAATGTGTTCGTTTATTAATTTTGTACCTAATGGTAATACGAGTACTCTAACGCAATTAATTTCTTATAATCATCTCAACTTTTTCCGAATTAAAATGTTCAAATATCGCGTTTCCTTAGAATTTAAAAAATCTAAAAAACAATATTTCACAAGTTGAAAACTCTTCGTAATTAATAGAATGTGTTTTATAGCAATTTAAATACAGAATTTACTTATTAATTTACAACCAGTTGTTTAATTATTGGGTTTTGTTTAAAATCTGTTGTTAATTTGAATTGAATTATTTATTTTGTAAACAACTTTGAAATCAAGAAATATAAATAAATATTCTTCTGTTCATTTGTTAAGGCTAATTCAATTGCCAATGATTTATAATACAACAGAAGACCGTAGTGTGCATTTTTCTATATATGACTGCAGCTTAACATACAATTCAATAATACATTTTAGAGATATGAAAAATGTCACCTTGAAATTTTTTTATTTTGGCACTGAGCTTTTGTCCAAAATTGATAAAATTGAATTTTTTTTATTGATTTTAGAACATCATACCCTAGAACAAAGATTTTTTTTTTAAACTTTAAACTTGAAATTTTCAGTAAGTTTTCTTATCTTATTGAAAGCTACAATAACGTGACGGACAATTTTGTAAAATTTTTGAAGTTTCGGAGATATCTATACCTTGAATTTTTCGATTTTAACCTTGTCGTATTTGGTAAAACTTTTAAGTTATAAAACACGTGGAAGATTTGTTTTATTTTTGATCCAGATAATAACCTTGCGATGGGACTGTTTGATTTGCAAATTTTTGTAACTAAAATAAACACGGAAATGAATTGGTTTTGTGAATATTGAGGAGCTTGTGGATAAGCGAAAGGCAGTTATCTGAACATTCTGGATAAGGTATAACTTTATTTGTTTACATTTTGATCTCAAAATTTTAAACAAAGTTCTTTATTATAAAAGACTGTGTTAGAATTCTTTTCATATTGTGTATCGCTAACTTTATCCCGAAAATGTTCCTTAATTTTAAATCGTATATAAATGGGTGCCACAACATTTATAAATACAGAAAATGTTAATCTCTCAACATTTTGTAAATATAAGAATAATTGATTAGGTAATAATATGTATGTATTTAATTTAAAATGAAAAATATTGCTTTTTTTATTTTATAAATTGATGTTGATTTTTATGATTATTATTTTGCGAATCAACATAATTGATATTTGCACCAAATGATATTTAATAAAAAATTACCAAAACATTTTAAAATCTGTTAAAAATTGTGCTGTAAAAGGCAATTCAAGTTTCAAATGTGTTTAGCTGTTTACCGATGCTGATCCTTTGATGCGATATTTTTCAAAACCTAATGCACACAATGTTGTCGTTACCCGTTACCCATAAAGAAATAGAAGTTTACGCTAAAAAAGCGTTTGGGCGTGAAAGGGGGTGAAAAAATTTTTTTCCTCGGAAACATATTTGTATAGTATGCTTTATAAATATCTTTAGAATATTATTTAGCTTTTACCATTAACGGTTGCCATAATATGACAATAATGGTCGAACGATGCCATCATTTATTATATCTGCCGTACACACTCGTTTCAACAATATTCCATACTGCAGGGATTAGGGATTTTAAAATCGAGAGTAAAAAGGATATAGATAAGTGTTTACGATTTTTTTTTGATGCTTGGGAATTTTGATATTTTTGGATTAATGTTACACGCACCTGCACTTCAGTTATGTAACGATTTTAGTTAAAAATTGGAGAATGAGTACTATTTTAATGTTTGTCCACAAATCTTTTATTTATTTTTTTTACGTGTTTAAGAGTTTTTATTCATAATAAGATTTTTTTTAATTTTTAACTTCTATTTGACTCCTAAAAAACATACACTGTAATTTATTTATTTTTATTTAAATTTTTTTTTATGTCACTACACGTTAGATTTTAATGAAGTTTTCCACTAAAAAGCGTATTATACTTTTATTATGTATTCACATTTTAAATTTTTTTAATGTTAAAATCGTTCTTTTCAACTAATTAAAGAATAATAATAATGAAAAACAGCACGACGGTAAATAAAAGCTATTGTGACAAGCTTTCTGACTGGTGGTCTTTCAACAACACCCGTTCGAAGCAAACTAATTATTTCCACAGGAGCATAGACACATCCGAATTCCGAGTCATATGCCAATCTGTTGAAAACATATCGTACGCATGTGCAGAATTGTTCGGGTGCTTTACGCGCATAGCATGGAACAAAAAAAATTGGGAGGCAAATTCACGAACCTTAAGAGGTTATCCACGGGAGTCGGGACGTCGACATGCAAACAAATATTTGCAGTATATCTGTGAAACAAATACGAATGCATAATTTACATGTATGTATGTATATATTTACAAGATTAATATAAAATCGTAGAATACAAGTTTAAAAGAAAAAAAAACATAAATGTAAACTTGTTGTGTACCGGATTCATTGGATGCAGGACTTGCACGCAGCCTACTTCAATAAGCATGGGATGATCACAGGTGGTTGGCGTCATTTTGTGAAGCTTTTATCGTGGATATATTATGGTGTTAACGTTTTTTTAATCAACGTGGTAATAAATTATCTCGCACTTATGTTGAAGTACGTGAATGCTCTTAAAAAGTTATGTCTATTTTTTAATTGTAAGGAACAAATGAAAATGGTAGGCTTATAGCGATTAAAGTGCGAGTGCAACTTACCAAAATTAAAATAAAAAAGCAATCGGCATTCTGCAGTACTATTTGTTTCGTGTAAATCGGTCCATCAATTATTAAAATTATTTAAAACGTTGTGGCAGACAGAATTATAAATAAAGCAATTATAAACAATTAAATAAGTCTTGCAACTTTAAAGATATATCGATCAAATGCATACATATTTGAAGTACGATTTTTTCAACCTCATTCACCGCACATCTCATTAATAACAGAACAGTTGGACTCAGTTCTTTGCCTTGGAAGGTTATTCTTTTTAGTTTTCATGTTGTACACATGAGTTATAACATAGTTAAGAAACAGAAACAATTTTGAATTGTGCAGAATGTTATGATGTTATAAAGAAAATTGGTTGATATCATTTGTTATACATATGTAATGACGTGTGTACTGGAATGTCCGCTCAGTGCATGAAGTCTAAGATATTAACTATGGAACTTGTCAGACAGATCGAATATGTTCGTCTTTGAAATTGTGCATCATTCTGTGACAACGAAGTTTTTAGTTACAATGCAATATTTTTGAATTTCAAAACTTAAAATGCATTTTACTTTTTATTCAGAATATGTCTCTCTTTTTTTGCTTCGTGGTTATTTCAAAAGTTAATAATCTCGTTTGTAAACTTTTTTTATGTGCTGTTAAACCGCTGTCTTACAAGACCTGTCAAATAATGATAACAACTTATTACAGAGATTTTATTTTCTATCTCGCGTAATATATATGCATATTATGCCTGTCAAAGTTATCGTAATGGCGTGGATGTGGCCGCAAACTTTAAATAACATCATACATAACTTTTACTAATTTTTTCCAAATTAACTGATCATAAATATAGTATCTGAACGATGTTATTTGTTTGTGTAGGGATTTATATATGTAACTGGATCATAGGATTTTGTTCTTCTCATTCGCGATATGGTTGTTTGTCTAAACTGTATGGAGTGAGAACTGAGATTGGATTTTTATAAGCACCAACAGTCAACATTAAGGTAATCTATTCATTGTAAATTATTTTGTATGACGATCAATAGCTATTCAATGCATGTGTAAAACAGATGAAAAATTCAAAGAAGAAGAAACTAAAATGCTTTTCTTTTAAATATCATCTTGTGGTTTTTATTAAAATCTTTAATATTTTGGACTTTTTTCTTTGCTATGCTGTTTCTAAGACGTCAGGTTATTCTTATGTGATCATTATGAACTTATGAAGCACCTCGTTATGTGGAATCCAATGGATAATAGAGAATTTAAACATGATGGTAAATTTGTATAACATTAACCAGAATTTGTCTTCCTTATTTAATTTTCAAGAAAATACACTTTATAGGGTATGTAAGGAAAAAATGATCTAAAAATTGATAAAGCACAGAATATACACACATTTACGTTTCGGGGCCTTAATATATTTATATGCTTTATTAACATCACACATGAAAGTAGTAAACACAAACTTCATTAAGTTTCAGTGACTCCATGGAAGACGCAATGAATATACATAATTGATTAATATTCATCGACACGCAATACAGATTAATTTCATGAACAATTAGTATTAAATACTTGAATGGCTTCTAAGTGGTAAGGTCTTTAATGGGCTTTACCTCTAACTGGCGCCTGCTGGCGATAATGCGATGCGAATTCAAGCGAATTTGCAGTTATCGTTTTGTTGAACACATGTTGAAGATATTATTGACTGGAAAGTTCAGATCAATTTTCAATTCATTTAATTTCTCATTTTCGTATTTGGTTTCGACTTATGTATAAAGCATTAATCAATCCATTAATGTGATTCTGAATTATTTCATTCTAAGAGAAAATGCACCAGCGGGGCCCAATCCAAGCCCATCTCAAAATACATGTTTTTGATTTCCTATATACGAGTATTATATGCTGCTCTCAGTGGATCGGGGCGGTGATAAATCTGAAAGGGTTGTCCACGCTCCACTTTCCACTGTCTATCGCACCACACATTTTTGTATGCCGTATGCGTATGGAGGCTTTACGATGACAACTGAATTGAATTAGACTGGTCATGAGGTATAATTTATAATGCTTTGGATTCAATGTGTAGCATATTCAGTCAGTGGCGTAACTAGAAATTAAAGGCCCCCCCGCAATGTTTGCCTGACTCTCAGAAATTAGTTGAAATTTTTTTTAATCTTACTACATAATAAGAATGCATATTAAAACACAATTTTCATAACAATAATATTTAATTGTATTGCAACAAAACATTTTTTTATTTTAAGACATAAAAAATAAAAATCTAAAAACAAAGGTTTCTGGTTAATATTATTATTGAAAATATAAGAAAGAAATTATAGGAAATAATAATAATTAAAAACATTTTTGATGTCAATTATCTTAGATTTTTCAGCCTCAATCGCTAAAATTTAAAACGTAATCTATTTTGCGACATAGATTTTCTTAAATAATTTAGAATATTTTTAACTTTTTGAAATATCTTTCAGCACTAGCAGATGTTATGGGAATTGATAAAAAAAGAATAAAAACGTATATTACTTCATTATATGATGATATAAATCTAAAATGGATGTGGCTTCTTTTATATCGTTGCTAAATTTATGTTTGTATAATAAAATTTGTATTGGGAAAGCAGAACTAATGACGGTATTGTACTTTTGAATTAATCTGTTAGAGTTGGTATCTAATTATTAGTGTTATTATTTAAAGGTAACAGTTTATCAGGCAATAAAAATTATAAAAACTTTGAAATTTTAGACATGCTCCCAAATCGTCGCTGTATTATCCTACAACTATATCTAAAATTCTGTTAAAAACATTGACTTCAAATATTATTGTTTCATTCAAAAATCGATGATCTTTAAAAAAATTTATCGAAGTGTCACTTCACCATTCTCACTCTTTTACTTTTAAATTCAGGCGAAACTCGCAATTGTTTCAATATACTTTTTGATTTATTCAAAAAATTACTGAAATTTTTCCGATATTCATCAAATTTATTTGAAATAGTCCTTTAAATATCATAGGCCCGAATTAAATTTAATTCTTTAGATTGCAATATTTGTGATATTTTTTGTTTAAAACTAAATTTTAACGAAAGGGAAACAACTGTAGACCTCTAAATCAATATTCTAAACATAAATAATATAAACATATAAAATAAGGGTAGACTAAGATTACTACAGTCTGTTGATGAACCGATGCAATAAAGGATACTTTGTTTAACTAAATATAAGGGCCCATCTTGTTAGACGGACGCATAAATAAACGAATATTACTACAATCTGATGTGGGACAAATGAATCTTAAACATATATTTCAGTTTATGATCCTTTTGCTAAAACGAACCTAGCATTTAGCAAACTCGAAATAAAAATCTAAATTGTAACATAGAATATTATATTGATGCATGGGAAATGGGTTATATGATATATCTGAATTTTTTCATAACTGACCAAAACTGAGCGATTTGGTACAAGAATGTTTTTTGTTATTTTTATACGGGCCCCCTGATTCATTTTTTTTTAAAGGGCCCCCCGCGATCGCGGGGCCTGCGGCACCCTAGTTACGCCACTGTATTCAGTCCATACATATGTGCCTGAATGCTGATAGAAGGTTTGAAACCAATGTAACCGTACATACATAATATTATGGTGGAAATTAAGAAATAACGTTAATCATAAGATTTTCTTTAGAAAAAAACAAGGCGTATCATTTGTTTCATATTTACATTACATTAATTAAAATTAAAAGTTACCTTTTAAAATAATGGCCGTGCTGCTTTTTAAAGATGGAATTTAATAACTTTTTAAGTTTTAAATTGTGGGATCATTAACAAACTACCCTGTTAATATAATATGTGTATGTACCTGTACATCACCCATATATTTTCGATCATTACGTTGTTGAACGATTTATTTATTCAATTCGATATGCGTGTCTTCTGTTCAAAGTCCTTGGGGCAAATTATCTTCGCGTTCAGTGCAACCGCTTTACAATATTACTATTTTTACAGGTGATCCATTTCCCATGAATCATCATCCACAGGCTATACGGTAAGTACCCATTTTAATTGGTGAACACCAAATTATTTACCTACTTATAATAATTATATTTTCACAACACATAATAATTGTGTATAGGATCGTTCAGGGTTTGCAAATTCTTTCAGAACTCAGATCTACACCAATATAATTGTTGCCTTCAGCATAATCGCTGACCTTTAATTTTGATGCAAATACAATTATTCTTTCATTAGATTAATTATTGGATTTTTACTGTACATAATATATTTAATATCATAGTTCATAGTTGTCTTTATAAAGCATGCCCATTGGAATGTAGAGCTCGTCATTCCACTATTGACTATATATAATCAATTTACGGTGGCAGCGAGGTGAATATGATATGACCGTTCACACCTTCAAATATAAATTAAATGTATGTTACATTCTCATAAAATGGGGTACATTATAAGTATGAGTCTTTCTCTCACTAAATCGACAACTGGCTACTAAATTTGCCAGATATTCATTTAACCAGATAATGAAGATTATTGGTTTATTTCCTCTACAGACTTTACAGAGAGTTTAATGCTCATTTAAAAGAATTTAATTAGAGATTTCCCCATTAACATTCGAATTTTAATGTCAGGAGATTTCAAGTTTCAACTTTTCTTATTTTTCTATATCTAAAATATCTGAAATAACAATTTGTTTCAAAATTTGTCACCCAAGTACCAATCTCCTCTACAAATTTCATCTTCGTCTATAGTCTATAATCTATATGACTTAATATGAAACTGTACACTACTGGACGAATACTTAAACATATAAACTGAACGACGATTGACTAGTTTGTACATAATTTTCGAAAATTCTAAATTTACCACAAATTATTATTCACCACACTGAGCTTGATGGTCTGAATCGATGTGGTTGCTGAAATGATAATCGCGAATGTGTGTAGATGACAGCACAATCGTTTAAGGTTTTATTTCGATTCGAAAACATCCAAATAGAAATATTTAAATATTACAAATTAACAATAAGAAACCATGTTAAAGCCTTTTTTAAGTCAATTATATTTTAAATAATCTAAATTCTACTTAAAAATTTTGGGGCAGCATATAATTGGTAAATAAAATGTTTATTTACATCGTTCGGAATTATTGAGAAAAGCCTCGAAATTCACTTGTACGCTTCTAGCGCCGTGGTGTTAATTAAGAAAATCTTTACTCAAGCCTGCCGAATTTCGACTTTCATTTTCGCAAGCAAAAAAGCCAAGCCTCGGCCATTTTGCGCTTGAATTCGGAAATGTCAAGAAGTGTACTTTGCTAATTTTCTGTGTAGTGAAATTTTCTTCATAAAAATATTTTTTTCCAAAATAAAAAAACAAATCAGTTAACGTATTGATTTTAATCCAATACTTATTGTAGTGAAAATCAGAAAACCAGTGCACAAAGATGGAATGTAAAGAAGATTTGGAGAATGAGCTGAAGACGAAGAAAATATGCCGGTTCTGCTTGGACCAGGAGGCGCCCCTCACAAACATCTATTCTCGCGAAAATCGCTTGAAAAATACTGCACCCCTACCGCTGCAGATTATGGCTTGTGTTTCATTGGAAGTAAGTTGATTATTTAAAAAATCATATTTAAGGGTTTCTTTATGATAACATGATGATTAAAGAAACAATAAAATATGCCCATTCCCGCTCAATTATGATTTTATTTCATTTCCAATTGAGGTTGTTATGTGCGGTGGTTCATAGGCATAATGTGTGTCTTTGACTAATCCGCACCGCGGCACCGTACATTAACAATAATCAGGCGCGGTAGCATTTTAAAAAGTGGTTCGTTTCTAAATAATTGTGTTTATGGTTCGAATTTTAGATTTTTCTTTTTGTTTCTGTATTTTTTATTTTATTTATAAAGTAATTATATTAATATTCTTTAAATTTGCAGGTTTTTACAAATGATGGAATGCCTTCATTAATTTGCGAACCATGTCGCTTGTTGATGGATCATTCTTATCGTTTCAAGAATATGTGCAAGAAATCCGACAATTCTCTAAAGCAATATCCACTGACTGGTGTATGGCCTTCCAAAATTACGCATCCTTCATACCCAATGAATTTGTATGCAAAAACTAATCCACTAATGAAGCCCGTGGCATCTGTAAAAAGGCGAATAAGTGATGAATCGAGTGTGTCCCATGCAACACTACCACCCATGAAGCAGGTAAAACGTCTCGAAAATAAGCCATTATCAGTAGGAACCCCGAAAATCCTTAATAAAAATCACAGTTCGGTGAAAATTCTGAACAAAAATGCCATTAAGCCACGTCCAATGGAGCCCTGTTTTAGTCAAACCATTGTTAAAACAAGTGATGATGGAACTGTTGAGGTGAACTATGAAATCTTCGAGGAAACACAACCCCATCAAACAGTAGAAGAAATTGATCCAATAAAGTCGGCCACACCCATTGAAACGAACGTTTTTCCTTGTGAATTTTGTGAGCGCTCGTTTCCTTTGCGTCAATTGCTGGAGATGCACGTAAAAAATCATTCGCGTGAACGTCAATTTAGTTGCGAGATCTGTGACAAAAGATTCTTCTCCAAGTACGATTTAGGCAAACATCTTCTTATTCATACAGGTGAAAAACCGTATCAATGTGTGGTGTGTGATAAATCGTTTTCTCGTTCTACGCTCTTGCATCGTCATGAACGCGTTCATGCAGATGAGCCGCATTATCTTTGTCCGTACTGCGACAAATCATTTTTGTCTAAAAGCGATTTAGAGAAACATACTTCAAGACATGAAAAAAATCGACCTTTTCCATGCTCCTCATGCGACAAATCATTTGCATTCAAACAAGGTCTCGAGCGTCATGAAGTTATTCATTCGTTGGATCAGCCCTATCCTTGTGAATATTGCGCCATGAGTTTCAGTACGCCAAGCAAATTGGCACGTCATTTAACTGCACACGCTGGACGACGTCCATACCCTTGTCGATTGTGTCCCAAATCATATTTGTTAAGTCACCATTTGACCAGACATTTGAGATCTCACAATGTGGAATCCAATTCATTTAAATGTTATGACTGTGGCCAATCATTTGAGAATCGAGAACAATTGATATATCACTCTGCTGTTCATGCCACTGAGAACATGACATGTCCATTGTGTCAAGAGCATTTTGAGTCGGTTGATGGAGTAACATCACACATTAAATCCCACACCGAGGGTGACCAGTATGCTTGTGAGTTCTGCGACTTGATATTTTTGACAGGAGATAAACTGGAAAATCACACTCGTCAAAATCACAAGGAGGAGTGCGAGGAGTACGATAAGGATGAGAAGACAAGGGTTATTAAGCGTGAACTCAGTGAAATGGAGGTGGATGAAGTCAATGAAGAGGAGGAGGAAGATATGCCTCCTCCAGCTTCAGATAAAAAAGTAGTACCTACAAAACTGGAAAGGCTAACAAAAGCAGTGCAGCCAAAACAAGTAACCAAGAAATCACCATTGGCGAAGAAATCTCAGCCATCCAAACCAATACAACAAACAGAGGAACAAGTTCGTCGTTCGGCTAGGCCATCTAAGGTAACAAACTATGCCGAATTGATTAAGTGCGAGAAGCTAGACGATGAGGAGGACTACGTAGACGATGAAGAGGAAATAATCGATGAACCATTTGAAGATGACTCGGAAGATGAGTACATTTTGAGCAATGATAATGATTTACAAAATGACGATGATGATGATGATGATATTAAGCCAAAACCTAAACAAGTGTCTGCTGCTAAGCAATTACCAACGAAAGAGACGCCAACTAAAGAAACATCCCAGAGAACCACTTACGGATCAGCATCCAAGGCAAATTCAACGGCTATAAAAAAGCCTGAAGCACCAGTTTCAAAATCCCAATCACCAGCACAGAAGGCTCCAGCATCACACCCATCCAAAACGAAGGTGCAATCAACCTTGCAAATGTTGCCAAAAGGCTTAACAATTAACCGAAAGATGGTTGAAAAGTCAACTAAGGCAGATGAAGGAAAATCGACGGAGTCACCAAAAAAATATACGACGTTTACTTCGAAAACACAACCAGCTGAATCAACAAAACAAACAAATTTAAAAACATTTGTTTCGAAAAAAAATGAGCCCCCGAAAAAAAATGCACCATCACCAAGCGAAAAATCTCCGGACGCGCCAATGAAGCGAGAGGTTAAAAGCCCTCAAGAACAATGCAAATTGGTAGAAGTTCCAAAAAGGCAAGTTCCACTCAATGTTACAGAGAAAAAACCCGAACATTCCTCTCCACCGACAATGAGAAAAGTTGAGCCAGTCAAGCGAACTGCCACGGGCCTAATCAAAAAACCTGATGCTTCTGGATCGAAAACTGTCGAAATGAAGGTTGGCGATCGTATGGTAAAAGTGCAAAAGGTTCTAATGACGAAGGCCGAGGTCGATGAAATGAGTAGACAGGGGAAAATTGAAATGCGTGGAAAAACTATGATTCTTAAGGATTCCATTAAGAAGCGTGCAGCACCTTCCAATGAGAAGTGAGTCGTGTTTTTCATATTCAAGTAAATTTGATTATTTTAATTAGTTATTAAATAGTTATACTTAGGCGTACCCTTTTTTTTGCTTTATTCAATATTCAAACACTTCAATTTACCTAAGTTCTTTTGTGTCACTTCGATGATAATATATGAAACATCGGTGGATTTTTGGTTTGATCACTAAAACTTTATAACACTTGTTAACTTTTGTTAACAAAAAAGTTAATTAATTGTAATATTGAAACCTTTTAATTATTGATATTGACTAATCTTACTTTTGATTTTTACATTAAACATGTATCTTAATACACGCATAATAAATATTTATCCCATAAAACGTTACTGCTTTTGATTTTTTGTTAATCATTTTACTTTTTGTAGTCGAACAGTATTTAGAAAGCATTTCTTTTGTTGCAGAAATTGGTCTTAAATGCCTAGTGATGCCGTAAAATGGTGTTATTTATATTTATTATAATTCGAGAATGGATGGATAAATTTTCACCAATCTTTCATTACATATGAAAATTTTTTTTTTTTTTTTTTAATTTGCTTTAAAGTTACTCAAGTTTTACACATACTGAGCAAAACTAGCCTTGAGCTTTTTTGATCATCTTTGATACTCGCGTATTATATGCAGAATAACATTTTTATTTATTTAATAAATACATTTTTTTTTGTTTTAAAAATTATCTTTAAAATGGATGGAAGGTAAATATATATAAAATATAAATGTTAACGAGTTCCTTATAGTAATTTATATGCTCGGCCAAACAATATCTTCAATCCAGTCAATGTATTCTGCTACTCTTGTGTACACACTGGGAATGTCGGTACCGCAGAATACTCCAAATGAAACAATACCCACTACTGTCGACATACCAACCGAATGATTTATGATTTGAAGTGGACCTCCCGAATCTCCTTGGCATGCGTCATTTTTCATTGGATTCGCTGCACATAGCTGAGTGCCTTCTAGTCCATTTGGTAGGACTCTATTTTCGGGATTATACGACACAATCGTGTTATTGCACTTTTCTAGTGGAACTATTGAAACGTTGGTTTTCAGTAAAACAGGTGAAGTTGTTGATCCAGCTGTGAACCATAAATAAAAAATGTTGGGAGATAAAATTTTAGATAACGCTTTTTGAATATATTTACCAAATGTAAAGTAAGGAAATCTATTTCGAAATAAAATTGGTTAATAAAGAAAAAACTTACTAGCAACTGCACCCCACCCGGTTACAATAAGTTCTGTTGTTGCATCCAGATCATCTACATTTGTATAAATGCATGCCGGTCTTACGTTTTCATTGAAAATAACTGCTTTTGCCAAACGCAAAACTGCGATATCATTGTAGTGAATGGGAGACTGATATCGAGGGTGAGAAAAAACCTCAGCTATCTGAATGTCCTGTGCTTTAGCGCCATCCAAATCGGTGTGAAGTGAAATCTAGAATTAAATCATATTATATCTTGGGAAGAGCCGAATTTTAAATTAACGGGTAGCTATACCTTTCCCATTCGAGCAATTGTGGGTGCGATTCTCACACAATGTGCGGCAGTCAGAACAAATGTGTCCGAAATCAAGATGCCACCACAGTCAAATGTATATCCTGTAGTTCCTACCACCTCAGAAGGACTTCCCAGAGCAACCATGTGTGGAAATTCTCCCAGCTCTGTTGGTATGCCATTTATAATGGTGTGACTGATAAAAGGGGAGCTCAACTTTGTGTAATTGCCACAAGCTGAAAATAATTTAACAAATTCTAATATGTATAGGTTCGTACTTCGTAGATTAAACAAAAACTATACCTTCATCAATTTTTTTCAAATCACGATGTTTTGTTGCGTTTTTGATTGGTGGTGTTCTTCTATGTCTGTCATCGAAACTAATAATTTCATTAGGAATATCTCTGGAAAAACATGTAACCGTAATTTGAAAGGAATAGTTTTAAAAACAAACATTTTTTTTTCATTTATTTAGTATCACAGCATTTTAATTAAAGAGTTATTGCATTAAATTAATATCAATTAATATAATATCTAATTCTTACCGAAATACAATTTCATCTTCATTTTGTGTGGTAAAATATATTGGCTGTTTAGTTGGCGTCATGGAAGGCCGTTTATCTGCACAACAGATTATCTCAAAATCACCCTTAAAATTCAAATAAATGTTAATATTATAAGTATAAGTATAGTAAAACTAAACACACACACAAATTTACTTGTTAAAATTTAAAAAAAAAGTACTAAACTTACATCAAACGAACACCTACTGAGTTGTTCGTGCTGTATTTTGCATGATTTAATACCTTCCAATGCCCATTTGCAGAATCGCAATTCTTCGCAGTACCCATAAGTGTTGTCTTTCATTCGGCAAATACTTCCAACTTAATTGGGGTAAAAGGAAACAATATTCATATATGATTAATTTTAATTTAAAAAATTGTTCTGACTTCTGGCTTAATGATATTTAAATTTCAAAATTGTTAAATCATGGTGCCACTTTCCCTTTAGTAATTGAAACGACGCGCTTTTTTTTTTTTAAAACGAACGAAAAATAAAACAAAAATGGTAAAAAAATAGTCTTAAAGCAATTATTATAGATTGACTACAAAAATAAAAAATTGAGCTTGTCATGTCACCTTTGCTTAACTATTTAAAATCATCATTTATCACGGATTTTCTGTTCCACTTTTTGTTACTTAATTGGCTGTTGTTAATGAACGAGAAACCGCAAACAACAATCCAGTTTGTATAAAATTCGATTAAGCATTAAGATAAATTAAAATTAACTATTAAATACTTAAGTAATATCTCTATAGTTAACGGGAATATTAAATAGAAATGAATATTATTTCGAATTCACTTTGAAAATAAACCAAAAAATTTCAATTTTTATTGATTTGACTACAATTAAAAAAAAAATTTAACATGTTTAATTTTAAGATATCATACTAAATACTAAATACTCAACTCAAGAAATTAATATTTTTTTAGATTATGGAAAGTTCTTTTAAGGCATCCTATCGGTAAAACTTATTATTAATGAAAAAATCTATAGTTCAACGGTCGTATATTTGAACTAACAACCTACCATTTCCAAAAGCAACAGCTTCTGTTATTAATATAAACAAACAAAGCAATATCCAAAAGCAGCAATTTTTAATAACGACTGCCATTACTGAAATTATTTTCAGTTTTTTGTTTTGCTTTTTTGTAAAACTTAATGTTTCTAATATTCCCTTTTTCGTTGTTTCCAATATTCCAGAACACACCCACTGCAGGCTTATTTAATATTTTATATGCAATTTGCAGAAATTATATTTCTCACAAAAAATATAATATTTTCAATGATAATGTATAAATTATTATTTATTAACTTTTTTAATTTTTTTAATAATTATCTGTCTAAATGTCTTCTGGTTTAGATCAATTCTATCAATATACTAGATAATTCTCACAGATCACAATGATTAATAAACAATGTTTTTTTTATGACCACGACACTTCTAACCTGAGTGGCAACGTTCAACTGAACAGTGAATCTTTCAAAACACGTAACTAATTCAGTGTACGAGAAGCACATGCAGCTTGTAATTTCCCACAGATTTCTGGAAATGAAAATGACTAATAAAAATGGCAAAGTCATTGTAAAATGTAAACGTTTAAATTCAGCGAGAGCGTATAATAAAATATCGATTAGTATTTTATGTCTTATTGAATAACTTTGATCGCTTTCATAATCGGAACACACTCGTAGGTATTCGTATCAGCCATAAAGTTCATTAAGACAAACTGGTTGCTGCATTAGACTAAATAATTGTCATATTGATGATTGGGACTTGATTTTATACAAATTTCATTCAGGATACTTAACAATTTAGTCAGAAAATACAATACTTTGAAATTACTAATAACACCACCTCGTAAGCCTAATTTATTTATAAATATATATTAATAAGATAAGTATTCAATTATGATACTGAACCAGTTTTGAGAACAAATTAATTCTTACACAATAAAATTTAAATTTATTTGTGTTTAATAATTACAATTATTTTAAATGTAACAAAAGTCTTTTAAAAAAATTACAACTCCTTGTTTCGGTACAATTACTCCTTGTTTGTTCACGACCACACGATATTTTCAATCCAGTCTAAATATTCCGCAACTCGGGTATGAACACTGGGAATTTTAGTACCACAAAAAACTCCAAATGAAAGAACACCAACGATTGTCGACATTCCGTTTGAATGCTTTATTTGTAGGGGACCCCCAGAATCTCCTTGACATGCGTCATTTTGGTTTGGATTCGATGCACACAGTTGCGTTTCTGCTAATCCGTTCGGCAAGCGTCTGTTCTTGGTGTCGTAATTTACAAACGAACTGTTGCATTGCTCCAGTGGAACTGTTGCGACGTCAGTTTTTAATAAAATTGAAGATGTAGGTCCTCCAGCTATTATTATAAGGGTGAAAAAACAATCCTTGAGTAATCTTTAAATTTTGACAAAATTACGAAACTTTAAACGTAAAGAAGTCTTACAACTCATTGCACCCCAACCAGTTACAATAAGTTCTACTGTGATATCCAGATCCGCCGCCTTCGTATATATACAAGCGGGTCTAACATTATAATCAAAAACGACCGCCCTTTCAAGTCGCAATAGCGCTATATCGTCATAGTGCATAGTAGATTTGTATCTTGGATGATTGATGATCCTGGCCACAGCGATGTCCTGTGGGTTAACTTCATCCGCATCGTTGTAAAGGGAAATCTAAAGAGAAAAACTCACATCCAGCCAAATTGTGTATTGCATTGAATGAATTATTTTGCATACTTTTCCCAGTCGAACGATTGATGGCTCAACTTTAGTGCAATGTGCAGCAGTCAGGACAAACGTTTCCGAAATTAAAGTGCCACCGCAATTAAATGAATATTCTGAGCTTCCATTTTCATTCCGAGTTCCAATGGCTGCCATATGTGGAAATTCTCCCAGCCCGGTTGGAATACCATTAATAATATTATATTGGATATACGGAGAGCTTAATCTTGTGTACTCGAAGCATGCTGCAATATAAATATACGTATTAATTGATAGTAAATAGGAACAAAATACATACCTCTGTCAATTTTGTTGTTTTTTACATCAGGTGTCCTAAGCTCAATTATGAACTGATCATCCGTTTGGGTATAATTCCTCGGTTGTAGAGTGTCTTCAAATATAATCCTATCATTATCAAGATCTCTGCAATACAATTTTGGAAGACAATAGAACAACTAAGGAAAGCGAAAAATTAAACATATGGATGTTACCAAACTAATTTCGTTGTGTAAATTCATCTCAAAAAAAAATACTTAGAATTTAATAATTACAAAATACAAATAACCGTTTAAGATTTCGTGGAAAATTTTTATTTGGTGGTTAAAAATATTCAATTTGATTCAACTATAACGAATAACTGCAGAAAATTTTAAATAATTTAAAATTTGCAGTTCCAAAAAGTTTGTGTTTTATTCCTATATCAAGAAACTTTTTCTTATACAAAATGTAAGTCGATGCGGATTATCTTGACATTTTCAGTAAATATTTCAAAATATTTTTTCCTAGATCATACCTTGGAATTTTAGAAGTGTAAAAATATAATTTATGATTTTTTCAAATTTCATTTTCATTCAAAAAGCTTACTTCAATGTCATTCCGCCATCATTTTGTGAGCTTGGAGAAACTGTTGACGTGACGGGTGGACGTTTATCTGGACAGCAGATAATCTCTTCAGATTTCTATGAATTTTCGCATTTTAGTTTTAATTCTTATAATTTTAGTTCCATAACATTAAAGCAAACTTCTTATTTACTAATACACATACTCTAACTACATACATCAAAAGTGCATCTCGTAAGTTGGTCGTATCGAATTGTTCCCTGCCTAAAGCCATTTAGTGCCCATTCGCAAGATCGTATCCCTTTGCAGTAACCTTCTGAATTATCAGTCATATTACAAATGGATCCAACTAAATTGTAACAAAAATTAGTATGCTTAGTCTTATATTATTGAAGCCAAATTCAATATTGTGTTACTGGAAGTAGATAATAGAAAATTAAATCTGCTAAAAAAGCAAAATAGAACTATCAACCATGCGACTTGGCCTATGTTATACGTTTTATTACTTGTTGCATTTGCTTTTACAAAGGAATCAAGTATGCAAAACAATTCAAGGCTAAATTTTTGTGATGGTGTAAATTATGTTAAGATCTTTTTTCAGACTTATGACCACATATTGATGAGTGACATAGTTAATTTATTTGAACTATGTATACAAAACCAAAGACAAACAATTCAAAACTTATATATTTTTTTAGAATTGAACCCTTACCGTAAAGTTCTGCAAAGGTTTCTATCAATGCGGTAACAGACATAAGCCAAATTAATAGATTTCGAGTACAATACGGTGACATCTTTGTAATGTTTTTTTGTTGATATATGTACCTAAATATTATTTCACTCTGTTGTTCACCCACTGCATTAATATATTTAAAATAATCGATATTAATTAAAATATTACTTATTTAATTTGATATATAACAAAAAGGCACCACACAGCAACATATTGAGACCACATTTTATTATCTACTGACTGTTGAGTTACAGAACATTCACAACTGCCAAGTGCCAAGTGCAACAACATATTCACGTGATTGCTCAGAGGCAACTGGAAATGAGATTAATAACGATAATACTCGTACATTTATTAGTTATTAAAAGTAATTATAGGCAACAAGAAAATTTCGGTCTAGTATTTGTGTATTGTGAGTTTGTGTTGATTGATTATTAATTATTGTTATTATCCGTATAGAAATTAATCGCCAAGTTCATTGATGCAACGAAATAATTAATTTTCCCAGCCAAACCCATACACAAATACCAATTTTTTTTTTTGCTTTTGAGAAATTAAGGTTTACAAGTAATCAATAAATATTCACTATTTTCATATTCGGCTTTATTAAAATTATCTGTGTGCAACAAACATATAGGGTCAAATGTTCGTCGATTACTTTAATTGTAGCAGATTTCGCATGATTTTTGGAACCATCATAGACGGGAAAACCTTTAAACTGTCATAATATGCTTTGAACAGCATCATGGAAAATACAAACCTAAACTCTATTTCAAAATTTTGTTATGTGGCACACTTCTAATTCGTTGATCAAATTAGCCATCATAGACTTAAAAACACAGATTTGTGATTTTATTGCAAAACTTAGTGCAAAATTATTAAATTTATTTCAGATATTTACAGTTTTATGTCTTATCGACACTTTACATGATAATACGAAAGAATGTTTTTTTTTCTTTAAATTAAATTTAAAAGGCTTTTAAAATATGAATTTTGCGAACTTCAAGTTTTTCCAAATTTTGTCATGAGTACACCCGTGAAGGCTAATTCGTTAGTTGATGTTTTGAACTTGTACATTCACGGTAGCTTAAAAGCAAACTTTTGTATGCCCGTAACGCTATTACTTGAAATTTGAAAGATAGGAAAATCCATTGAAAAGCCGGAAATGAAAAAACTAAACTGATTTTTACACTTTGAAAAAAATTGTAATCAAATTCTATTAATTCAGTATCTTTCCGCAATATAATATCGTTGTAAGTTTAAAAATAAAAATAAAACTAATTTTGAATTATACAAAAAATATGCTTAAAAAAGTATTAAGTAATTATATTCAATTCCTAAAATGTATATACAAGGCACTTATTTATATTTGTAATTTCTGGAAATCTAGTTTTGCTTATTATAAATAAAAGAAATATCGCTGAAAATTTATATGACCATTTTATATGGTTGTTGGCCAAACAACACCCTCTATCCAGTCAATGTATTCTGCCACTCTCGTGTACACACTTGGAATATCAGTGCCGCACAACACCCCAAATGAAATAATTCCGACGACTGTCGACATTCCATTATTGTGATATATTTGAAGAGGGCCCCCAGAATCTCCTTGGCAAGCGTCATTTTTCTTTGCATTTGCGGCACAGTACTGTGTACCAACTAGACCGTTAGGAAGTCGTCTATTGTTGGCGTCGTAGCTCAATAATGAAGTGTTACATTGTACCAATGGAACGGTTGAAACTTCGGCTTTTAGCAAAACTGATGAAGTTGGTCCTCCTGCTAGAGAATAAATAAAACACCAAAAACATTAAATTTAAATTTATAAATAATTAATAATTATTTCGTAAATGGCTTACAGGAAACTCTACCCCATCCAGTCACAATAAGTTCTACTGTCGGTTCCAAATCTTCTAACTTTGTGTTGATACAAGCGGGTCTCACATTATCATCAAAAACGACTGCTCTTCTCAGACGCAAGAGTGCAATGTCATTGTATTGTTGTGGGGACCGATATCGGGGATGTGTTATGATCTCAGCTATATCAATGTCTTGGGCTTTTGCGCCATCAGCATTTGTGTTAAGCGAAATCTGAGAACATAAAGTCATTAAATTTTTTTTTAAATCACGTATTTTAATATATGCACTTTTCCTAGCCGGGCAATGGAAGGTTCTATTCGGGTACAATGTGCTGCAGTCAGAACAAAGAACTCTGATATTAAAGTTCCACCACAATCGAATGTATAACCCGAAGTTCCAACAATCTGTGACGGAGTTCCAATGGCTACCATGTGCGGAAATTCTCCTAGCTCTGTGGGTATGCCGTTAAGAATATTCTGCTGCAGAAATGGACTGCTTAACTTCGTGTAGTTGCTACAAGCTATAAAAATTAGTAAAGTAAGCTTTTAATTTAAGATATTTCAGATGGTAATGATAAACCTTCGTCAATTTTGTTCACACTTGTCCGGAAATTTGATTCCTCTGATGTTACAGTCGATGGGGTCGTCCTTTGGCTGTCATCCAAAACAAAAATTTCATTAGGAATCTCTCTGGAAAAACATGTAACAAGAATTTGCAAGCAAGCATTTAACGATACATTTATGTACAAAAACTGAGTTGAAAATCAACTTCTTCTTTTTTTCAAATAGACAAATCCCATCACCTTGTTGGTGTGATAAACCCTCTGCCTGTTCTAGGTGTGCTTGTTATGAAACCTGGCGAATAGTTTTGTATAATTGGAGAAGAGAATAGAGATTGGTTATTAAGAATAGCTTGAAGTTGTTTATATTGCATCAAATCCAAATATTGATCGTTACCAATACCAGAGCCACTACTACCATTGTCATCACCCCCACTTGGATCCAGTACATGAAATGCTGCGTTCGGTCGCAATGTTGTTGCTGGTGTCGTTTTACGGTGGTTTGACCTATGAGTAGAAATGAATAACGTCGATTTTGTGACGAATGTTGGTCTGGATGACGTGGTGATGACAGTAGTGGGTCCTTGCAATTATCATTTTCCAAATATTGTATTAAAAATTAGCAATGATACAGCCAATACACATTTGTTAGTACCTTTTGAGTTTATTGCCAATTTCACTTAAATTTTGTAAGTTTTGTATTCCTCATTTATATTAATGCAGTTATTTAGTTTGGATTGTATTTTTTTAAAGCATTCATATAATATACGCTACTTGACTACAGTACATATTTACTTTTAAAAATCAGTTATTTATAACCTTGATGAGACAGTAAAGCTGAATTGATCCATCCTTTTTTTGAGAATCAAGAAAATGAATTATCGGGTATTTTACTTGTGACAATGTTTTCATGTTTTCAGCAGTCTATCAATAGTTACAGTCAATATTAATTTTTTGCTACCCAATAATGTGATTGAATATAAAGTACTATCTACAATAATTCTTAACTTATAGCATTCAGAAAAAGAAAAGTTTCAAAAAAATTAATTGTGGCGTTGAAAAACATCATTTTTTGTTTGACAATTTCAGTGATTTTGGCAATAATATCGGGATATTATAATACTGATTAACTTCTTAACACTGAAACAAGATAAATGAAAAATACTTGCTTTTAGGTTTTTGTAAAAAAAAAAAATTTGAACCCAAGAAAAAGTTCAAAATCAAAAAATAAACAAGTGTTTTTAATTCCTTTGTATAAGTCAGTGCTTAAATTAAAGTAATTTTTCCAATTGGATAAGTGTAATATGAAAAGGGGGATCAGTACAAAAACAACCTAACCAATTTTATGTTTATAAAACTGTTGAAAAAATATACCGTGCTTCAACAAATTATTATATTCTTTAGCTATACTTTTTAAAATTGCGTTAATTTGAACTTGCACTGATCCCCTCTTATGGGGAAATAAAATCATAAAATGGAGTTACTCTACTTGATGTTGGTAATTTACTGGGTGCATCCCATGGCCTTTCTTCGTCACTTGATTCTCCAGAAATTAAATTGTTCCTGTACGTGTTAATATTAAACTGTTTTTTTAACCACAATTTTAAACAAACAAATATATTGTTAGTAAGAATGAAAGAAAAAATAGATTCTAAAGGGCGTTAACTAACTATGCATTTACAATTGTAAATTTTGAAGAAAGGAGTTATGGGATGATGAGTGCAAATCAGCATGAGGTAGATACCGATTAAACTTACCGGAATATAATGTCACCGTCACTGTCAGTAGTAACAGAATGCGAAGGCCGCGTTGGGTTTACGGATGGACGTTCATCTGCACAGCAGATAATTTCGTTTTCCCCCTTGAAGAATAATATATTAATTAAATAAGGCATGACTAACTATTCGAATGGAACACAACATTCTTCTACGAGCAAATACGTATTTCTCAATTACGTTGAACTCACTTCAAATGAACACCTCTTTCGTTGATCATAGCCAAATGTTCCCTTCTCTAAGCCGTTTATAAACCATTTGCATAATCTTAGTGCTTTGCAAACACCATACGTTTTGTCGGGCAAAAGGCAAGTACTTCCAGCTGAATTGAAATTAATATTTTAAGAAAATTAAGAATACTGAAATATTTTTACAAATCTGAAAAAGTGAAAAACTGCGTAATTAAAGTATTTGTTAATTTTTTTACTAACCACACCCATCAATAAAAATTGTTTTAATTTACAAAAACCACAACTGACAAATCCGCGCCAATTTAATACCAAAATTGCGCAAGGTCACGATTGACATGGGAATTTTTCCGGTTCCATAATAATTAACGTTAGTCATGCACAAGAAGACCATGGTGAAATACATTGAACCCGCATCCTCTGTGGTTAACTGAGCAGTCAGCAGATTTCATATATAAGTAATTGTATTATATATAATACAAGTATATTATGTTCTGTGCAACGTCACTCTTTGTGTTGCGTTTGAGCTGATTCGTTCTATGACTCTGATAGACGGACAGTGAATGGGTAAGTCCAGTAAATGACCTTAACCTTCGACTGTAAGAGGGAATGAACTATTCGTAATATTATTTTCCACAATTCAGATCAATTTTGTTCAATGGTTGTGTCATTTAAGTTTTAATTGTGTGATATTTTTGGTGTATCAATGCGCTATATAAACTTAAAAAATATCCTTCACATGATTTTTATATTCAACTCATATAAATTTAAAAATATGACTCACATTTTTAAGAAGTCTCAATGCTGACGGTAAATAAGTTACACTTTCTAGACCCTGACACAGTTAATAAATGTGTTCGTATATGTACCGCAGCAGGTAATGTTTTGATACGAAATTTAGTGAATATTGAAGTTTATTGTTTGGGCAACTGCTGATAACAAAACATACTCTTAATTTTTTGAAGCTTCTAATATTTGACATAATGCTAACCCGCTAACATTCAATAATATCTTGACATAGTTTATAATATTTATTGTAACGACTAAGAATCAAGCCCTTTTCCCAGTTTTCTTTATTTCGTATTATATTGACTACTCTATAATTTTGTTAAAGATATAAATAGCTTCTAAATATTCATTTAAATTTGATTTTCAAGCACTTTTGATTGCCTTTGAATTTAGATATAAAATTAGATTGAGTCCACAAATTTTCCTGACACATATTTTTGTTCATTTTCCATAACAATTAAGTATTTAGAAATAATTAATTTCTGTAGAAAGTCTTTTTTGTTTAAAAATGAATTGATTGTGCGATGTTAATTGATAACAGAAAAAAACAATAAAAACTGTTTTTCCCTGTTGAAGTTATTATGATATCACTACAGCTGCATGTTATTTAATTTTTACATTCAACTATTTATATTATTTCAGAACAGATATTTATGAAATTTATTTGCTCGTATCAATTTGATCGTTGCAGTTTGTCATGCCATAGTTTTTGCTTCAGGTGAATATTAACGAATTGTAAAAAAAATTCTCTGTAATTAAAAAGTCATATTTTCAAATACTGGTTGAATCAATGACATCATTTTTATTCTTTCTTTTTTTTATTGTGCAAAATCGAAATATTAGGATTAATAATTTTTTACTAATAACATATGTGGCTCTAAAACTCTAACTATGTGTTACGATAAGTTTGCCTAAAATGATTTTATTGACACTTTAATTAGCAAATCAAGTCACAAAAAATTATTGATGAATTTTTATGAAACAAACCCATTCTTTTTAAATCGAATCTTAAGAGTTCTTGTGATTCTAACCCTCAAACCATCTGTTAAATCACAAATAAAGTTGTCTCATAAAACACATAAGTATGTGCTTACAGAATACAATTATAATCACAAAGATAAGAATATGTAAGTCAAAAGGTTACAATATGACTCCAGCTTATCTCTAAAGCCGAGGATTCTAAAAACAGGTCAGCATATCAATGAAACATCAAATTGCTCCAAATTCAATGTGTGCGCTGCAGCTCTTGAACGGAGCAAATCTTAATAAAAGTTGCAAAAACTTGAAAACCCTACCATAAAGCTGAGCAAAAGCTGCTGGCATCAAGATTATGACCATCATCAGCCACACCGATGAAACAAAAAGCTGAAATGGTGCGGTCATCTTTGTTGTTATTTTTAGTTATATTGTATGTGTGTTTTTTTTTTGTAACTACACAATATTTTCTTAGTTCTTGTTCTTGTTCCAACACAAATATACACCGGCAGTCAGCACACACCAAAGCACTACAACTTCTTATTTTGCAATCACTGGCTGTAATTTTGTTTGTCATTCATAAAGACTACTAATTGTATGTTTAACAAGAACAAGACATTTTTCGTATAATAAAACAACACGCAATATACAAATTATTACTATTTACTTAAAAAATTTAATTTTCACAACATCACGCAACAAAAGTTATATTTTACTGTTAAATAAATTGAAATATTTTAAATATTCAATGCAAAATTATGTATGCGGGACTAGGCAATATAAAGATTTAAGCAAGCAACCTCACACCGTTCAAGTTAAAACCACAATTGCAAGTGACCCTACATTAAAAAGACGGCACATCTCTCGATCGGGCATCGCGAATCAACTGAGCGAGGAAGACCTGACTGACGATTGTGATTTGTGGGCTTTGCTGTGTCAAAATTTGTATAATATTATGTATTGTGTTAATTTTACTTGTATGTTAAATATTTATGTATGTGAATGGAGCGAGCTTTTGTGTATAAGTAATATTGGTTTTAATGAACAATTTTGTGATTTTTTTAGTAAACGTTTGGTTTTATGTTGTATGCAATATGAACTATAACTTTAAAAGGGAAACTGTACGTCAACAAAATTAAGTGGTGCTTGACTTGAGAACCAAATTTATCACGAAATGTAGCTAAACGTCTTACCACTGCATGAAGCCTGGCCTGGAGGCATGATCTGGTAAAACGAGATATTCGCACACATACAACTACTTTTAAGTTGTACAGACGTGTATACTTGATATTGATGACATCGCGGCTTCTGTACAACTTGATCGACCACAACAAATCTCATTTAATCAACACAGTTAATATGACGTATATAGAATATTGTAAACAAATGGTCCAGCCATACATGAATACACATTCGATTCAGTACATTAACAACAGTGGCCGAAGATATGTGATTCCCCATGAGACCGCAGGCACTGCAGATTGGAATGAATAACAAAAGTGAAATATTCGTCACCAACGGTTGAGTGAAGTGCATGTATGCCGGTGAATAAATTAGCTAGTCTACAATATTTTGTGTGTATTTTCTGCAATTTACTTTTACCATTAACTTTGAATGTGCTTTACATAGTATAATTGTGAAATTTACAAAAGCGTACCACTTAATTTATTTGATTGACTTGGTGATGAAGGTTTCTGAGATAAAAGTAATATTTTTTAAAATTATTTTCGATAACTTAAATATTTAATTAATTTAACCTAAGTGAATGATAAACGTAATGAATTAGATATTTGTGCACCCACAGCACGAGCTCCAAAACTTATAGTTGATAAAGTGTAACTAACCAAAGTACTATTATCAAAAAACATCAAAGGAAAGACGCGAATTCACCTACTACTTACGTTCCGCGTACTTCATTTCTATTGTTTTATTTAATATGAAAATGGCATCATTGTATATAGATATCAATTTAAATACAAATACTTGAATACTACGTGCAATTTTGTAAATAAATGTTATTTTAGTACCTTCATCAATGCTTCATAGAACTCAAAAACGCATTCACAAATATGGACTATTTGTAAAATAAAATTAATTTAAATAAAATAATTCCTATTTTTATTTCGGCGAATCTATTACAATTCCTAGTCAATGTGACAAAAGGATTCTAATTTTCTGATTCCGTGCATCACTGGTTATATGCTATAACATGATATTGCGTAAACAAGTAATAAAAGTCTATCAAAATAAATTTAAATTTTGCATACACTTTGAGAACCTAAGGCTTTGTTATAAGTAAAAATCAAAAATGCAATTACAATTTGAGCATAATATACCGGTATTTATTTGTGTAATGTAACTTTTTTTAAATCAAACAATTTCATTATGAACATGTTACTGTTTACCGTAAAGATACGCTACGTAATTAAAGTATCTGGTGCCGAATACTTGGACCACAACGCTAATTCTACGCTGTCCAATGCCACCCGATGAAATCCACGCATTTCCTACATTTGATTCTTGTCCAAACAGAATGTACGCATAAGTCACGACAGCGCCAACTCCGCTTGGAGGATATGACAGATCTAGCCGAACATTCTGCGGTGACGACCAAGTTTGTTTGTCCGAGCTAAAGGCAATAAGTGAATCACCAGAAATTCGGGAACCTGCTTCGTATGTCAATAATTGGCGAGAATCAACGCTGCGCTTTAACGGTGACAGAACTGCATCTGGAAAGGATTTCTTAAACTCTTCAACATCTTTAACTACGTAAACTGTTGCATTCAAAGAGTACAACCCATCGACACTATCAGGTGCTGACGGCGCACTGGCGACTGAGCAAACCAAAACGGCACCAAGCACAAAAATTGCACTTTTCAACATTTTTATAAAATTTCTATATTTTTATTTTTATTTATTAAATGAACGTTGTTTCTATTGAATCGCAGCGATTCTAATGACATCCTTTTCACGGAATTGTAAAGCTTTTATAAAGAAAATCTTGTTGAAGTTTGTTATCATTTATTATCAGCTGAATTCTAAAATACTTAAACAGAAAATGCAAACATATCTACTGAAATATAGATTATTAATAGTTCTAAGTACTTATGACATGAATCACTACTTCGCGTTTACATTAACACAAAAAAAATTTATCTTCCTAAAATTTATTATTAACAACAAGTCCACGCAGAAATAAAATTTTTCAATGTTGATCTTTTTTCTCAGTGTAAGGCTTTACAAACACTGGGATTTAGCTTTAATGATGTCCACATTCGGAAACAGTTATAAATTATGTGTTCCTTAATACACCATTCATTAGAATAAAACGTGACAAAAAACTTGTAATGCAGTAACTTGCAAAAACTGTTTATTGAAGGTTTTTTTGCCCTTCCATCCTGCTGTTTTATAACCTCAAAGGTATAAATTCTACGTCCGAAAAAGATCTTGTACAAGAAAAGAAAAATTTTGAACAATATTTCCCTAATAATTAAATTTTGCCATATATTTTAAGGCTTCACTATTTATATCTCAGACACCTTAAGAATATAAAAAGATTACTTTTAAAGTAATTATCCCTTTTGATTAGATTCAAATTTTATAAAAAGTTTTTAAACACCTACATAAACGTATATTTTATTTATTTTACATTAAGTCGTGATAAATTCGCACTTTCATGTATTTTTTTTTTTGTGAAATGTATCAAACAATTAAAATTATAGCATTTATTTAATATATGTTAATGTTCAAAAATTCATATTGCACAATTTTGTGCATTTAATCAAACGAAGTCATAACCATAAATAAAAGCCGCGTAATTAAAGTATCTGCTGTTATATGCTTCGATCACAATGCGAATTTCACGCTGTCCAATGCCACCTGAAAAAATCCATGCACCTCCTGCATTTGATTCCATTGAAACTGAGAGGTAAATGTACGACACGATCGCACCAAACTGTCCGCTTTGAGGATAAGCCAGATCCACTCGAACGTATTGGGCTGATGAATAATAATTGCTGTCCGAGCTAAAGGAAACAAGCGAATCATTACTGAGGCGAGATCCCGTTTGGTATGTGTATAATTGGCGAGCAGCAACGCTGCGCTCTAACGGTGACAGAACTGCATCCGGATAGGATTTCTTGAAATCTTCAATATTGTTAACAACGTAAACGGTTGTGTTCAAAGGGTTCAATTCTGAGGCAACTGAGCAAACCAAAAAAGTACCAAGCACAAAAATTACACCTTTTGACATTTTTAAGATTCTGTATGTTTTGATTTAAAAAGATTAATTGAAAACTATTTCTTTTTGAAAAGAAGCGGTTCAATTGGTATCCATTGCTTTGAATTAAATAGCTTTTATACAAAAACTGCATATTGGACATACTCAATTCGTTATCATTCATTATCAGAAAATTCTAAAATGCACACACTTAAACTGAATTTTCTCAAATACAAATAAATACTTGACCGTCTCCTGTGTTTTTATAATATGCATGTAAATAAAATAAATTTTTCTATAATTACATAATGATATAGTTCTAAGTGCTTTTGATATGAGACACTATTTCCGTTAAACGCGGGTCCACTTCAGTTTTTAACAAATTAAACAATTAAACCTATGAATTTACTGAACCCTTTCAATTTCCCGTTTTCTTACAAAAAAATTGATCATCGATAGAACAGCTGAAGAAATCAATTTATAATTTTTTGAAATCTCTCATTTTTGAAACAAAATATTGTTGAGGAAAATACTTGTTAGGAATATTTTAGCGTGTTGTGCCGTGTAAACAGTTAAACGATGTCATCTGCATTTAAAAAAGCTAATCAAACTCTATTATTTTATTACTACCCAGTATGGTTGTAATAGTAATTTTTTGGAAAAAAATTTAATGTTGCAGAAACACGTTTTGACACCCCCTGAGTCTAATTATGTGGTCTTGAAAAAATGTGTCTACAGTGGACGCTCACAAATTAGACTATTTAACTTTTTCTAAGTTCTAATTTCTGAACGTTTTTTTTTAATTGAACAAAATGTCAGAATAGTAAAGAAAGGACTTTAGCAAGCTTAATGCGATTCGAAATACATAATGTTTTATTCAAAATATGGGCTAGATCAGAAATTCAAAGAAATTTTTTGTTTTATATGTATGTTCTTACTCGTATATGCGCAAAGAAATGACGTAAATAGCAATGTACAAATAACAAATAATTTCCGTTGGTTTGCATTAAATCTTTATTTTTCATACAATAGTCTGTAATGTTTGATTGTTTTTTGTTTTCATTAAATTTGAAAGTACATCCTTACGGAGGTTTGCACCATCGTATTAAATTATTGACGCTTTTGATTACTGTACATTATCAAAAGTAAATAGCCTTTGAATTGGACGTAGTTCCGGGATTCACCTTTTTGTAAAATATTTTAAACAAAAATTCACCAATAAGACGCGAACCAAAAAAAACACACTTCGAATTTTGGAACCGTTAATAAAATAATTTATGACAAATACATTATTTTACATCTTTTTTTGTCATCGTCTATCTCAGAAACCTTAAGCATCATAAAAAAGTTGCTTTCACGCAAGTATAGCCTATTATAATACAAAATTGCCGAATACGTAAAATCACAATATAAAATTTAAAGGTCCCACTATCTATATCTTAGAATGCTAAATTTGTCAGTGTCCAAATCTGTAAATTATTCACACCGGTCACATAATTAATGTGACAAAATGATTCTAATTTTCTGTTTCTGTGCTGCACTGCGCGATATTGCGTAATAAAAGCTAATTGAAATATATTCACTTTGAAAACCTACTACATAATTTGTTTTAAGTTAAAAATGAAAATGCAATTACAATTTGAGCAAAATATAAAGGTATTTATTTGTTTCCTTTTTCAATCAAACAATCCATCATTATCCAGTGTGCACATGTTACCATTTACCATAAATATATGCCGCGTAACTAAAGTATCTGGTGCCGAATGCTTGGACCACAATGCTAATTCTACGCTGTCCAATGCCGCCCGACGAAATCCACGCATTTCCGATATTTGATCCTTGTCCAATCTGAAGGTACACATACGACACGACAGCACCATCTCCGCTTTGAGGATATGACAGATCCAGCCGAACATTTTGCAGTGACGACCAATAACTGCTGTCCGTGCTAAAGGAAACAAGTGAATCACCGGAAATTCGGGAACCAGCGTCGTATGTCAATATTTGGCGAGAATCAACGCTGCGCTTCAACGGTGACAGAAGTGCATCCGGAAAGGATTTCTTAAACTCTTCAACATCTTGAACTACGTAAACTGTTGCATTCAAAGAGTACAACCCATCGACACTATCAGGTGCTGACGGCGCACTGGCGACTGAGCAAACCAAAACGGCACCAAGCACAAAAATTGCACTTTTCAACATTTTTGGAATATTATATATTTTTATTTTTATTTATTAAATGAACGGTGTTTCTATTGAATCGCAGCGATTCTAATGACATCCTTTTCACGGAATTGTAAAGCTTTTATAAAGAAAATCTTGTTGAAGTTTGTTATCATTTATTATCAGCTGAATTCTAAAATACTTAAACAGAAAATGCAAACATATACTTGAACAATTTTTTGAACAAAACATTTTTCTCTACTAAAATAATGATTATTAATAGTTCTAAGTACTTATGACATGAATCACTACTTCCGTTTACTTAACACGTCGAATTTTATTTTCACTTACGTAACATAGCAATAAGCTGGCATATTTAATCAAAAATTTATCCTCCCAAAAATTATTACCAAAGTTTTAAAACTCAACTTCTTGTCCACGAAAATAAAATTTATCAATTTTAATCTTTTTTCTCAGTGACAATGGGATTCGAGCTTTAATGATGTCCACCTTCTGTAACAGTTATAACTTATGTGATACTTACTACATCATTCATGCGAATAAAACTTTGTTAACGGGACATAAATCTTGTAATGCAGTAACTTGCAAAATCTGTTTATTGAAGGATTTTTTGCATTTCCAGCGTGCTGTTTTATAACCGCAAAGCCCAAAAGTGAATAAACGTATTAAAAACGAAAAGGAATGAACACATATTACATTTTGAAAACTAATGGCAGTAGTATATAACATGAACTATAAATAATGTTATAGCATACGAATTGTACGTCTTAAAAAGACCTTAATATAAAATATAATTTATACAAGAAAAGAAAAATTTTGTACAATATGTATATTCCTAATACATTAAAAAATTTGCCATATTTTTTAAGGTTTCACTATTTATATCTCAGACACCTTAAGAATATTAAAAAGAGTTCTTTAAAGCAATTCTTCCTTTCCACTCTTTCTTTTTTAACATTATGGTTAACATTCCAGGGTAAAAATAATCAAACAATTACAATTATTTAATATGCATATGTTAAATGCAGAATTCATATTGCATAATTCTTGCATAATACTTGACCATTTCCTTCGTTTTAATAATATGTATAAAATACATTTTAATTTTAATTATTCAAAATAAACCCCCTGTAAGTAAACAAATGTAAATAAAAGGACAGGAAACAATTGCAATATATTACACAAGTCATGACTCAAACCAAATGCATTGAATTGAAGCATTTCATTTCCAAATAGCCCTATCGCGCATGTACAATGTACATTGTACACACACCACCTCAGGTTATAACTTATACGTACATACATGTGTGGGTAAAAATATGAACATAACCACCGCAAATAGCTTCTAGAACATGTAATAGCCTGAATCGATGCAAACGTGTGGTTTCCGGAGTTTCGTATAGCTGCTACTAATTTTCTTTTACAATCATGACAGAATTTCAGTGTGAAAGTGGCAAATTTCCACCCGGATGGGATAGCAAATATGACCCGAATACTGGAAAAAGGTATTTATGCAAAACAATGTGAAAATAATAAAGTTAATTCATGGAAAAAGTGCCAATAAATTTCGTTCATTTAAAGAGAAGTCAAATCCTTGGAGGCAAAATGGCGGCCAATTTAATTGCTCAAATTAAGAGAATTTCTAGGGTATGAAATGAATATGTGGGTTAAGGGGTTGCATAACAAGTTACAAGTGGTGCTATGTACATGTGAGATTATAAATTGAATGTGATGAATACGATATTATGTGAATGAAAATTAAAAGAATTTCGAGTATATACTAGACACGTACTTTAGGGAATTGGGTCGTGAATTGCCTACCTATAGAAAACTTTTTTCATATGTGATTATTACCAGTCATTAAGTATTTTGTACGACATACCTACATGCATACATGTAGGCGCTTATTTGAGATATTTATATAAAAGTTTTTGGATTCTAACAAATTATTAATAAGTATATAAAATACATATATCCATACATATTTGTGTATTTTGTTTGATATTATGATAGTATGTGTACACATATTTACGTGTTAATTTTTAGTTTCTACAATCGTCGAAATCTGTAAAAAATTCATTCATAAATTGACTGTGTTTTTGTTGATTAGATAACAATTAGAGTATAAATTTGTGACGTGTTTAAGGTAAATATATTACCAGAGTAAAGTAAAGAAAAACTTATTGTCGAGGGAAATACTTGTTAGGTATAATTTAACAAGTACGTGTTGTGCAGTGTGCTGTGTGAAGAGTAAAATTATGTCACTTACATAAAATAACTAATAAAACACTAATGTTTTATATTTGCAGCTACTACATAAACTACATTACAAAAGCCATGACCTTAGAAGACCCACGCCAGAGATACCGGCAATTACAAAATGAAAGGGTTTCTACTGAATCTATTCCCTTGCAGGTAAATTGTTCGACCTTGGCACGTTGATTTTTGATTGTTTGTTTTATCAATGTTTTTTTGTTGTATATTTAATAATTTTCTTCACACCTTAATAGTTATTATAATATGGGTACTCAGATTCCTTTCTGACTTAATACTATGAAGTAGATAAAAGTAATTTTTGTATTAATGTTTTTAAAGCCCGTGCATGGATCTCCCTATCATGTGTACCCCACCAGCAACTATCCTGCTGTACAAGCCTTCCAAGCGCCAGTAACTGGCCTACAAAGTATGTCAGCAAGTCCTCTTTTGCAAGCTAAATTGCAGCAGCAAATGGTGGTGAGTTTACGTACAATAAATTCCATTTATTTAGTCAAGTAAATTGTTGTGGCTCCGATTGCAAATTTATATTTATTTTTTGGAAAAATCCTAAAATGTTTCAAACTTTAAAGGACTATTCACCAATTCTTCGTCACGGAAGCTATGGAAGTCCTAATACGCCACGTTCAGTAAGTCGATTGGCCAAACAAAATATCCAAGAAACTTCATTTATGACCCAAGCCGACACAGATGCAGCAGTCGCGAAAATAAACACCATGTTCCCGACCGCCAGTGAAACTCACATTCGATTGCTGCTCAAAAAGTAAGTCAACATCTTGATGCATATTGGTTTTGTGTTTATATAGCTTAATTGCTCGTCATTTACTAATCACACTAATTTCTCTTTGATTAATCACACACTCGCTACTTGTGTCAATTGTTGCGCTTCTCTTCTCTAACAATTAAATCCATTAACACTAAAATAAAAAATAAAAAAACAATACACAAAAACTACTGGGAACAATGGACTAACTCGAAAAGATATTACAATCGGGAAGCAGTTGTAATAAGTGCGCTGCAAGTGGAGAAGCATCCCCTAACAACACCAGGACCCTTTACCACACCACCGCCACCGGGACGTCATTTTCACTCAACTGCTCTCGGTGTCAGCTCCATATTCCAAATGACACCACCACTCAGTCGCTACGAAGTACTAACACATAACTCTTCACGCACTGGTAGTCCAGTTCCACCGCGACCAGGAAGTGTTGCCAGTGGTAGTTATGCGGGTTCGCAACGGGTGAACGAAAACTATCGCAACTCACCACGACCACATTCCTCACCTAAAATGAAGCTGAGGTTGTTTTTCTTTTTTTGCACAAACTGAAGATTTGGATTTTGTTTCTTATTGTTTGAGTGGAACATTTTTTTATCAGTATTTTCTGCAAAAAATACTTTTTAGTTAATTAATTACTTTTATTTGATCAAACAAAATTTTGAATGTTTTTAATTTGAGCTTGATACAATTTATTAACTGTAGTTTAATTAAGTTTTTTATATTATTATATTATATTACATTATTTTTATGTTATTTTAGTATTTTACTTATACACTCTTGTTTCCAACAACTTCTAATATAAATAATATATTTCAGGTATCTGAAGAGCGTCTTTCCGAAAGCTGATGAAACATTGCTGCTGGATATTCTCGCTAATTCTGAGAATAATGTCCAGATTGCATCTGAAAAGCTAATATCAATGGGATATACTAAACGTGATACATCCGCACCACGTCTCTCTAATAGACATCATGCAGAGGAGAAACGTGATCAGGAGCGTCGAGATGCTGAAAAATTGATTCCGTTAAAGCTCAAAATTAAAACAACTGAGGATAAAAATAAAAGTAATACTTATTATTCTCTAAAATCAGATCAAGATCAATTATTAAATTGTGAATTTTTAGTAAAAGCAAATCTACAACAGCAATACGGTGGAGTAGCTGAGCGCATTATAACAATGGCCCTGGAGAGTGTTGACTTTTCCGAAGATAAGGCCGGCCAAATATTGGAAATTGTATTACGAGAGGAAGGGGACAAACAGACCGTCAATGATTCTGAAAAGACTACTGCAGCGGATGATACCATCAGTATTGCACAAGAAGCAAATGAATGTGATGACACTTTAGATGGTGGCAGACGAGATGAAGCACCAGCAAAGCCGCAAAGGTATATTTCAATTTGAAACTTACTCCTTTAAGTAATCTATATTCTTCAATTATTTACAAAGATAACAGTTTTACTTAAAAACTGATTCCCTTAAACAACAAGCAATGTTTTGTTGCCATAATTTTTATTTTCTCTCGTTTATTTTGCACACGAATGCACCAAATTTCGCTATTTGTTATTATTGTTACTGTATTCTTGTTGCATCCTGTTGAATAAGTATACACAACGTTTCTTCCTCCCAAAACTGCAGAATCAGCGTCAGGCCTCTATCGCAATAGCGAGTGCATGCATCGTTAAGTGTTATTATACATTAATTTATTTTTATTGTTTTAAATTTAAATATATATTCGGTGTTGTATTTTGCAACATGCAAACCTCAAAATCAAAAAAAAAAAACAATCCAAAAAAAAAACAAAAAACAAAAATTTGTCACACACAGCGATCAGACACGTAAACCTACTGAAGCGAATGGATCATCATCACCATCCTCCTCATCATCATCATCCCCATCGTCACAAGCAGCTCGTCCAATTGTTACCACCCCAGACACTGGCTCCAAGTCCAAGTTTGTTCGTGCTAAGGCTAGACAAGAACACGCAAAGTATGCACAAAAAACAATTAATCAGAAATCAACAAAATTTTTAATAATTTTTTAATTATTTTAATCACTAATACAAAATTATGTTATGTGTACACTTTTTAAAATCACTTCAAAAGTATTACAAAACTTTGTTAGAAATTATATTGCATAATAATTGTTCGGGTGGTGGTTTTATTAAGATTAGGTTTGTTAAATTTTTCTGCCCGTCAGTTTCTAAATTAAAGCGACATTGAATATAATTTAGCAAGCGGGCGGACTTATTTGAAAAATTACGATTTTACGAAAACCACGGTTTCAATCGACTTTCTACTTCAATCATGATAAAAGTGTGAATTCTGGAACCTTAAATATTAAAATAAATTATTCCCATATTAAAAATTATCTGTGCCATATTTAACTATCAGCCTTATTTTAATTTTGTAAAATTAGGTATGAAATAATTTTGAATTTGAATACTGCTTATAAATTAAATACCTACTTAAGGCTATTGAATTGTGTTTAACCCACTTAGAGTTTTGAAGTTGCTACCTCCTATATTTTAGTATATTATAAACTATTAATTATTTGTATTATTGTACTCACCTACCTCACTATATACATATTAAATTAATATTTTATTTAAAATTTTACAAATTTAAAAATATTTATTTAAATCATCTATTCTTGCAGGTCTATTAATCAAGAGGTAATTTCCAATGGCGTTAAATTATCGAATTTCCAATCAGTTATTGAACGGACACAAGCAAGTGGACATAATGCGGAAATGGTTAAGGGCCCGAATGATGAATTGTTACTGTAAGTTTTGCATTAATATTTTTATTAAACATCTTAATTTGTAATGGCACCTAACAATTGTAATTAAATGCAATTTTAAGTGTTGACTATGTGACATGGAATGGAGCAAATCCAGATTTAGTAACTGGACTAAAATGCCATGCCAAAGGTGGCGACGCATTAGCCCGTTCATCAACTGTGGAACGTTCGTACGCGCCACATGGTGCAAATCAAGAACTTTGCAAAGGACCACAAGGTATTGCAAAAGGAAGTATTTACAATAAAATCAACAATCGTATGCCAGCTAATGTTAAGTGCAACTAAACATGATTAAACATTTAATATTACGTATATGAATATTTTAACATTTTATGCAATCTTACATTCTTTTTACCACTATGTAACTGTATATGACTTAACTAATTATGTGTAATTTAAAAAAAACACAAACAATGAATCTAAAGAAACACAAAATAAAATTTACGTGCCAATATTACAATTAAACTCATAATCGATTGCAAACTGTATAAAAACTCAAAATCATCAAATTCAAAATGGTCTAATAGTTATATTGTAGCTAAAAGTAAAATAGTTAAAATTCAGTATTTCAAAAATAGAATGTCTTAAGTCAGTTAAAGTCAACTCAATGTACTTGACGGTTAATTAATATTGATAGTGTAAAGTCTAGATTAGTTGTTTGGATGTTTCTGAAAAGAAAAGTGTATAAAATGATTTTTTTTATTGCCGCATCTTACACTAAACAGACATGTCACATGATTGATATAACAAAAGTATATTTTTTTCACAGACATTTTAAGTCGGTACTATCTTTACTTTTATTATGGATACACTACATTTTCATTCACATCCTTTGTGTATTAATGTTCCAATCAGACGTGTTTAATTACAGGTAATGTAAATTATTAATGAACAGTTTAAATAAAAAAAAAAAGGATTAAAACGTAAATTGATAGCCCCAAATTAAAGTTCATTATAAGCAAAATGAAAGAAACCTGCGCTGTACCTGTTTTAAGTGTTACATTTTGAGTATCTTGTAAATTATGTACAATATTTAACTTTTAAACTATGTACTACCAATTTGAATCTATTTACCAACTATTATTCGTTTTCATAACATTTGGTCACAATTCCAAATTAACTTTTATTATAGTATAATAGTGCTTCGCGATAACGATGACGCACTTTTGTCCCTGGGTGTCCAGGATGATTACATAAATCCCACACAAGTTCATATGATATACAATATTTACTAAAAACCAAAAGAATCATAATAATTGTTCCATATTTTTGTAATAATATTTGAATGAACTTTTTAATTAGCATTTAAGGCAAATTTGTATTGTGTAATTCCTTCCAAAATTGAAGTCCCTCCTTTTGTATTAATTCAAGTCCAATTAAACATGTGTCACGTCCTTGATCGCATTGTCCCAGGCAATCAGATATATAATTTAAGCCCAGCAACCATTTATTTGTTGTGTCACTTTTTTATGTATTTTTTAATCATTCTTGCCAAATGTAAGGTTAAAACGATTTAAAAATGTTGATTAATCCTTCTGTTGATTTTGAATATAATTTGATGTTTAACTGAAATAAAACGCATCTTTTTGCAAAGACTATTACAAATTGCGAGGACTCACACATATTTTCAATTAACTTTAAACAATTTAAAAACAACATCAAATTTTACATTAAATATTTATTGTAGGTATGTATTTGCAACATAAAATTTAATTATTAATGTAATGTTTTTCGTGTAAATAATAAAAGATAACAGCAATTTGTTCACAGAAAAAAAATAGACGCATTTCCATTTGTTTTCCCAAAGAAATTAATATTAATTAATAAAACTTAATTAAGAGAAATGAAGTAGCTCACAAATCATTGTTTAGACTTCGCCTTCATTTAGCAGCATATTGGGTATGCCTTCGGCAATTGGAAAAATTCGTCCAGTCTCCGGACACTCAAGCGCACCCTCAATAATGTCAATCTCCATAAGAATGTGATGCACCTTTTCAAGGAATGATTGATCTGCAGTATTAGCATCAGACAGCTCAATAGGCAATTCACTGCCACATCCCACTTCATCGGCTGCCAGTTTTACTGTGGGCCAATCCACTCGGGTCAATATGCGCCCCATGAACTCGGAGTTGAAGTCGGTTTGTTGAACTTCTGTTTTAGTGGCCTGTAATTAGTCGGATTGGATAATCGATTTTTTTATTTACTTAAAATGAACTCTTAATAATAATAATTTGGAATATGTAGGTTATGGGTATTTTATAAAATACAGTCAATGCTCACTGTTAGTTTTAAGGGAAATCCCACTTTGACGCCTTTTATGCATTTGGATGTAAGAAAGTTGTATGTCAACAATTTCATCTTGAAGATTTTGTTTTCGTCCTAATAGTATCTAATAACTAAATATACGTAATTTATGTTTATTTTAAAAATTTCAACACGCGTCTGCTTTTTAATTTATGAAATAATCAATTGATTTCTTTGACGTTTTCAACATGTGTTAGATATATTATGTACATTAAATTTTCTTGATTCGAATTTTATTCGAACTAAAACAATTCATTTTCGAATGACGTTAAATTAAAAATATATAATTAATTGCAATTTTTCATTATGACAGTCGATTTTTCATATATACATACGTAAGTTTTTAAATTATATTATAGAATAATAGAACACTATCCAAAATCAAGTTAAATTTTTTTTATTGCAAATATTCAAGGAGAAAAATAATTAATTATATGTGATTGTAAAAAGTAGTATAGTATGTTAATTAGAAAATTTTGAATTTAGGTGCAATCGTTAACACTATCCTCTGCAGCATTGTCCTTCGCTGGAGTGTCGAGTAAATCCTTTGAAGAAATCATACTTTTATCATCTCCATTTTCTGCAGTTGCTTCACCTTCAAATTCTCTTTTTGGAATCGATGGACTAGCAATCTCTAGCAAATTGTATTTCTTCATTTGTAGGTACTGTGGAATAACACTTAGCAAGCACAATCCCTTAATGACCTCCACAATAATCGACACTTCGGGATTCTTTAAATTAACACTATTTTTAATGTTCTTGAATGCCACTAAATCAGCCAATTGCTTGATGACATCTTCGCGCTTCACATCGTTGTTATAGCGATGGTTAAAAACGATGGAATAAGTCTTGGGCTCGTGTAGAAAATACTTGTCGAAGAGCACACCAGCTGCGTCTAGAATATCAGACATTTTGGTACGGCACACCGCTTCAATAGGGACCAACCGCAACAAATGTTTGGTTTTTTTTTCTTTTGTGGCAAAAATGTCGGTTACAATTTTGTAGCCCAATTCAACTGGATCAGCGAGAGTGGTTTTAATGAAAACAGTATTCGTTGCACCACTATCAACGGAATCAAAACGATTCGGATTTGCTCCCTTTTTGTCCTTTTGACGCACACTATCCAGTGCCTTCTGCAGTTCATCCTCAATGCAACCAGCATCATCAGTTGGTGAAGGCTCAACTAAATCAGATGTTTTTGGTTGATCTTGAAATGGATTTTTTTTCTCCGTCAGTTCTGCAGACGTTTTGACTGCTGCTTTGTTTTCACTTGGACCATACAGTTGGTCAGCATATTCGTTAAGAATATTAAAGCTTTCTTTTATACAATCACGCTCATTGAAATTGCACGTGGCCAAGAATCCTTTGATGCCGGGCTCTAAGAAATTGCGACGAAAGTTCCCTTTACCAAAATGTTTTTTTTGTGGATTTCCACCAAACTGCCTATTTCTTTTAATTGGAGAATTAGTGGTCATTTTTGTGAATACTTTTTATTTCCGATTAAAATTGGGATTGAATTACTTTTTAAACACTTTTTCTACTTAAATTCAACCAATAAGAAATACTTCAGTTATAATTTCAGTTTTGAGAATAATAACTTTTGAGGTTATGATTAAATAATTAGAAACAGAAGGCAAGATTATAAATTATGTCCTTTTCCATGGACAATTGCATATATATATACCCATCAGCAAAATATATATGTAGTTTTCTGAAGAAAAATATGCATAAAAAACGATTAAAATTTTCCATTTTCCGATGATAATAATAATATAGGGATTTATATTTAAAATCTCTATTTTAATAGCATTTATAGCTCTTGTGACATATTATTTAATAATAAAAAAGTATTGGCAAAAAGCTACATTTGGATTATTTTTGATCTATTTGTATATATTTGAATTGTGTTTAAAATTCTATTGACCTTGATACAAAAACTAGGCAATTATAACATCATTTGCGCATATTTAAATTCAAAACAAAAACGATTAGTCTGTTCAATCCCGAAATACTCGGAATAATTCATATATATATATTATATTTTGCATTTTTCAAAATCTGTCATCCGCTCCAACTCCCGCTTTATCGGTCACTTCCTTTTTACAAGTTACGGTGTGTGGACGCTTCTTTTGTTCGTCCAAAAAAATTAATAAATTTATCAGATTTATTTAACGCCATCCTCGAAGAAAATTGAAATCAAACAGCATTTAATGTAAGTAAAATTAATAAAGAATTAAATAAACGTGAAAGTTATTATAAAAAGTCAGCACCTAAGGTATCTCCGGAACATTGGTAAAATCACCCATCCGCGTTTCGGTCGTAAGCCGGTGCAAGATAAACTTTGTTACCATCGTTTCCTCATACTCTTTTCAATGCTATGAGGATGGTTTTATTAGACAATACAAATGAAATTCACAGGAATTTGTTATAAATTGCGTCAAAAATCTTTTTGCACAAAAAACGTAACCTCACTTTTTTAACTTTATAGAATATAGAGCATCTGTTTGAAAAACTCGTACAATGCGGCAGGCATAAATCACCAAATCGCCATGTATTTGTACAACTTAACGCTACAGCGTGCCACTAGCATAACGCATGCCGTCCATGGAAGCTTCTCCGGCACCAAATCGCAGGAGATCCTTATTTCACGTGGAAAGAGCTTGGAGTTGTTGCGCCCCGATTCCAACACTGGCAAAGTGCATACGCTGCTAACGGTTGAGGTATTTGGCGTTATTCGATCGTTGATGTCGTTTCGATTAACTGGAGGCACCAAAGGTATGTTTAAATTTATTTTCTGTTAGACACAAGTAAAGCATGTCCACTTTAAATTGATGGCTCAACGTGAGGTAGTAAAATTCTTCATCATTTGGTACATCATTAAGTGAACGATGTGCTAGATAAATGTTCTTATTGTCGCATTTGGGTGGCTGATCTTCCATTTCCTCCCGAACTGAAGCATAAAGCAACATTAAACTGTTTTATTGGAATACAAAAATCTTACAGCAATGTTTTCAATTTTCTTACAAATTCATTAATGATATTCCAGACTATGCCGTTGTTGGCACTGATTCTGGTCGTATTGTCATCTTGGAGTACCTTCCAGCAAAAAACAGCTTGGAAAAAGTGCATCAAGAGACATTTGGCAAATCAGGATGTCGTCGCATTGTGCCTGGTCAATATTTAGCAATTGACCCTAAAGGACGTGCTGTTATGATTGGTGCTGTTGAGAAACAAAAATTGGTTTATATTTTGAATCGTGATACTGAGGCCCGCTTGACCATCTCTTCTCCGTTAGAGGCACACAAGTCCAATACGTTGACCTACCACATGGTTGGTGTGGATGTTGGTTTCGAGAATCCAATGTTTGCGTGCCTGGAGATTGATTATGAAGAGGCTGACGGTGACTCTACAGGTAATTAATATTTCTTTATTATTTTTTCTATGCGTTGGACATTGCTCGTCGGTTGCATTTCAATGCATCATGAGGACAACTCCGAATATTGTCAAGGACTGCGCAATATTAATTTTAAAGATCTCTGAACCATTGGAGTGCTTAATTCATAGGCATTTACACACTGATATGAGACCTACAGATTTTGTTTGTATTAACATCACAATTTAAGTCTCTTACCGAATTCTCTACTTATTTTAGGTGAAGCTGCTCAAAAAACTCAACAAACACTTACTTTCTATGAACTCGATTTGGGATTGAATCATGTCGTTCGAAAGTACTCTGAACCCCTTGAGGAACACGCAAATTTTTTGATTTCCGTCCCAGGTGGTAATGATGGGCCATCTGGTGTGTTAATTTGCTCCGAGAATTATTTGACATACAAAAATTTGGGTGATCAGCATGACATTCGTTGTCCGATTCCACGAAGACGCAACGATTTAGATGATCCGGAGAGGGGCATGATTTTCATATGCTCAGCAACGCATCGCACTAAGTCCATGTACTTCTTCTTGGTACAAACGGAACAGGGTGACATTTTTAAAGTAACTTTGGAAACGGATGATGATGTTGTGTCCGAAATTAAGCTGAAGTATTTCGATACAGTTCCACCAGCGACTGCCATGTGCGTGCTTAAGACGGGATTCTTGTTTGTGGCGTGTGATTTTGGAAACCAGTAAGTTACAATTTGTATCCAAAACAAAAGTAAAATCATAAATATTCAATAGGATGATAATTTTTATATCTAAGGAACTTCTGAAAAAAATACCTTGATTTTACCGATACGTCTGATTTTAGTTTATTTTAAAAACTTTAATCGTATTTTTCGATAAGTATTTAAAAATTGAATGTTGTTAAAATTACAGTTATTTGTACCAAATTGCTCATTTGGGTGATGACGATGATGAGCCTGAATTCAGTTCAGCGATGCCACTGGAGGAGGGTGATACCTTCTTCTTTGCACCACGTCCCCTCAAGAATTTGGTTATGGTTGATGAGTTGCATTCGTATGCTCCTATTTTGGGCTGCCAAGTGGTGGATCTGGCCAATGAGGACACTCCACAAGTGTATCTGTTGTGTGGACGTGGTCCACGTTCATCAGTGCGTGTGCTGCGGCACGGTTTAGAAGTCTCTGAGATGGCTGTGTCTGAACTGCCCGGTAATCCAAATGCTGTCTGGACTGTGAAGAAGCGTATTGACGGTTAGTACAAAATGGTTAACATTCTGAAATAGCAAAAGATTCAAACGAGAGGTTCATTGGGTTAGATGGGAAGGGGGTTGTTTTTGTTAAATTTTAGTTATGAGGGTTCATCCCTTGTTTAAACAGACAACCCAAAAAAAGAAAGAAAACTAAAACATAAAGCAATTCAAAAAACGGTCCATATTAATAGCGACTGGTGCCTTCTGATATGAAAACCCTATCAACACCAGTTTTTTATTTTCAGACAAATTGATCGGGCCTTATTGTAATTGGTCACTGAATGCGGATCATTTTTTAATGAACTCCCTGATTGCTTGTATGGGGGGATGAGGTAAGGTATCACACAGCGCTACAGTAGAAACTAACTGCTTAAACAAGATGAAAACACTAGAGATTGTGTTTGTGTGGGGTTAGAGGAGAACTATTACAAACTTGTGTTTCACATGATGTTTACATATAATCCGTGTTTCAACTGATATATTGTGATTATAAAATGATTACCACTGATCAAACACAAATTTGAAAGAAAATAGATTGGAGAGTTTTGGGTGGTAGATGGATTTACATTTTACTGATTTTTTGGAATATTTTTTTGTACCATTACAGATGAATTCGATGCGTACATTATCGTGTCTTTCGTTAATGCAACACTTGTGCTTAGTATTGGTGATACTGTCGAGGAGGTAACAGACAGTGGCTTCTTAGGAACCACACCGACACTTTGCTGCTCATCGCTTGGCGATGACGCATTGGTACAAGTGTATCCGGATGGTATTCGCCATATAAAGGCGGATAAGCGTGTCAATGAGTGGAAGGCACCGGGCAAGAAAACGATTACCAAATGTGCGGTTAATCAACGGCAAGTGGTGATCGCGTTGTCTGGTGGGGAGCTAGTGTACTTCGAAATGGATCCTGTAAGTATTTTTAATTTAAATAATTTTTAAAATAATTCTAAAAATGTAAATTGAAAATGATGTTAACCAACATGTACTCTGTATTTATGTGGAGACGGCACTTTGTGTCCTGCAGTACTGATTCACTTTTATTCCTAGAAAAATGTATTTGCTTAAAAAGAAAACACAATTTGTGCTAACAAATTTCCGTTTTGATTCCTTGCAGACTGGTCAACTGAATGAGTACACCGAGCGCAAAAAAATGCCATCAGATGTCCTTTGCATGGCACTGGGAACCGTGCCTCCAGGTGAACAGCGCTCATGGTTCTTAGCCGTTGGCCTAGCTGACAATACGGTACGCATTATTTCATTGGATCCTTCCGATTGCCTATCACCACGATCCATGCAAGCTCTTCCCTATGCGGCTGAGTCCTTGTGTCTAGTTGAAATGGGTTCATCCGAGGGCAATGAGGACGGCGCCACCCAAACAACTGGTTCTATTTTCCTTAATATTGGTCTAAGCAATGGTGTTCTTTTGCGTACAATTCTTGATCCAGTTTCTGGAGATTTGGCTGATACAAGAACACGTTACTTGGGATCACGTCCCGTCAAATTGTTCCGAATTAAAATGCAAGGAGCTGAAGCAGTTTTGGCGATGTCTAGTCGTACTTGGATCAGTTACTATTATCAAAATAGATTCCATTTGACGCCATTGTCTTATGAGACGCTTGAATACGCTTCTGGTTTTTCCAGTGAGCAATGCTTTGAGGGAATTGTGGCTATTTCAACTAACACACTTCGAATTTTGGCATTGGAAAAACTTGGTGCCATTTTCAATCAAATAACATTTCCTTTGGAGTATACACCACGTCGTTTTTTGGTACATCATGAGAGTAGTCGATTGATTATTGCCGAAACGGATCATAATGCATACACCGAAGAAACTAAGGCATTGCGTAAGAATCAAATGGCTGAGGAGATGAAAGAGGCGGCCGGTGATGACGAGCAAGAATTAGCGAACGAAATGGCGGATGCTTTCATAAATGAGAAATTGCCCGAGGATGTGTTTTCCGCACCCAAAGCTGGTGTCAGTATGTGGGCGTCACAAATCCGCATCATGGATCCTGTTAATGGTACTACAATTCATAAGGTGCGATTGGGACAGAATGAGGCTGTAATGTCGGCGGCTTTGTGTAAATTTCACTCAATGATGGATGGTCGATTTTACTTGGCTGTTGGTATTGCCAGGGATTATCAATTAAATCCACGCGCAGTCGGTGGCGGTTGCATTGATATTTATCAAATTGATCCTGCGTGTATGGGCATGGAGTTGATGCATCGCACTGAAGTTGATGAGGTACCCGGAGCATTGGCGTCATTCCAAGGAAGGCTGTTGGCTGGAATTGGTCGCATTCTGCGGATCTATGACTTAGGAAAAAAAAAGTTGTTGCGCAAATGTGAGAACAAGCATATACCAAATCAAATAGTTAACATCCAGGTGATGGGACATCGTTGTTATGTGTCCGATGTGCAGGAGTCTATCTTCTTTGTGCGATACAAACGCATTGAGAATCAAATAATTATTTTTGCTGATGATACACATCCCAGATGGGTAACTGCAACTACACTCCTTGATTTTGATACCATTGCCACTGCTGATAAATACGGCAATGTGTCAATTTTGCGATTGCCTCATTCGGTAACAGATGATGTGGATGAAGATCCTACTGGTACTAAATCACTGTGGGATCGTGGTCTGTTGAGCGGTGCCTCGCAAAAGTCCGAGAACATTGCAACGTTCCACATTGGGGAAATAATCATGTCAATGCAAAAAGCAACTCTCATTCCGGGTGGTTCTGAATCTCTGTTGTATGCCACTTTAAGCGGCACTGTAGGCGCCCTTGTACCGTTCACAAGTCGTGAGGATTACGACTTTTTCCAACACCTTGAAATGCATATGCGCAATGAAAATCCGCCTCTTTGTGGCCGGGATCATCTCAGTTATCGCAGTTATTACTATCCCGTGAAGAATGTCATGGATGGAGACTTATGTGAGCAGTTCAACTCATTGGATCCAAACAAACAGAAGAGTATTGCTTCGGATTTGGGGCGCACACCCAATGAGGTTGCAAAGAAGTTGGAAGACATACGCACTAGATATGCTTTCTAAGCGGAAATTTTAAACCGGTACGTTTTATTTTTTAATTTTAACTTTTTTTTCTATTTTTTATGATGACTTAAAATAATCCTGGCCTTGGAACACCACTGAAACTAGTTGATTACCAATTTTTGCTGACACCATTTGCTCAAATTAGTTACATTTAATTTACATTGTTGAATTAGTTTCATACAAAGTTTTTTTTATTTGGTTACAGATTTCTTCAAAACTGCGTATTTCGAATAAGGAGTATTATAATATTTATTAAAACTTTAATTTTAAAGACTGAAAATGAGAACAAACAAGTCCTTGCTGCAAGATTGATCCAAAAAATAGCGTTAAAGGTAAGAAGAATACAATTAATATATTTTATTTATTTTGGATTAATCCTTTAAAGATGTTGTGATGAATTTATTTTCACATGTTAGACTAAAGAATTTTCTTTGATTATAAACTCAAATACTGAACATCCTGTATTTATAAATCAAAATGTTTTTTGTATTTCTTTTATGCCGTATGTTCTAACAATGATATTTTATTATTTGTTACAGACATTTTTCAAGATAACAAACACTACAATGTACAATGCTGAAAGCAGAAATAAATACGGTAAGCAATTTTATTTTTAAAGTCATGAAAAGCATTCAATTTTCACGGCAATGTGGCTACATATTTTTCCAAAATAACTTTTTGTAAAAAACCACAAAATTTTTTTTAAAAATTAAAAATAATATTTTTGTTGGTAATGATTAATTACGTATGAAATAATAAATAATAAATAACGTGGAAAAAATATGTTGCCAAACGGCCCTAAAAAAAAATTAAATATCTAAAATGATGCACTATAATTCAACCTTGGGACACCACAGAACGTAAACATGTTGAAGGTTATTTCTGATTATTTGAACAACAAATTTTCAACATTTTGTACTTTTTATGGACTGAAATTAAAAAAGGTGTTTTTCTTCAATAATATTGCAGGATCAGTAATGCAGAAATGTGCAGTATATTTGCAGTAACCGATTAAATAAATCAATTATCGTAAGTATGTGTGGATAATTCAAATAAATGGTTTTAAACAAATTTAAAATGATGATTCATTTTTCACATGTTAGACTAACGAAATTCTTTGATTATAAACTCAAAACTGATTTTTTTTTTCATTTAACTTAAGGCATTTATTCTATAAAATTGCTAATTACTTTTTATTTTGTTTTATTGCAGAAAGATGGAGGAGTATTCGTAGAATGATGTCATTGATCTCAACCATATTTTATTTTTGCTCTTATGGATAACAAAATAAATAAATTTAATTAAAATTCAATTACTTTTGTTTTTTTTTCTATCAAATAAACGCCGTTAGTTAAGCTAATGAGCGTAAATTAAGTTATATTTGGTTGATTCATTAACATTTTTCAGTATTACTTTTAATGAAATCCTATTAAAAAATAAAATATGTTCCTAAAAAAAATTTGGAATTTTAAGAGATAAAAATTCTAAAGCATCAAGCAAACAATATATTCTTGTAACAACTAATTTCCATTGCAATATAAACAAACGTGAAACGATTACACGGCCTTAAATAACTCTTCAACTATCAGTCATCACGCACAACACATGGCTTTTATATGCCGTCAGCATGGACTGAGTGGGAAGTTGTTAGTCATCATCAACACAGGTGATGGCAGTTTGAACGCAGGCCGCATTCCATGGTGTACTGTAAGAAAAAACAAACTCTGATAGGCACATTCGATAATAAATTCGGAAAATCTGGCATCTATGTGTGTTATCACTGCAGTGAGAAAAATTTATTGAAGTATTGATGTATTTATTGATTATGATTTAGTTTTTTTAAGATGTCCCACTGAAGAAAATCGAGAGCTTTTAACAGGAACGAATAAGGATTCTACTTATTTTTGTAACTGAAATCGTATGACGAACATAATAATTTATTTACAAGCAAAACTGCAGTGAGCATTCCGTTTTAACATTATTATTTGTGTTTCTCATTCCAAAGAACCGGTTGACTTTTATTAACGTAATCATACTTGACTTAATTGTTCTATTCAAATTACAACAACCTCCTATATTAACGATCATGTAAGTTGATAAATTTGTGTGAAACCTAGAAATCTGCAATAAACGCGTAAAATTGCCATCGTCTGTAAAACGCATAACTCAATTTAAAGATTGAAGATTAAAATTTTCTTGAATGAACTCAACTCACTGCATTCATTTTAAATAATATAAATAGAGGAAAAAAAAAAGTCTTCGCAAGTAAATGCTCAAAATATGCAGCCCAGCTGTTTGCAGCTACTCGTAAGTCTTAATATATACCATTATATCGTAGCACGTAAAAGAAAGCAGAAAATGCACGTGGTGACGTGAGTCGTGACCCCTTCAAGAACCACATTCAAATAAACTGCATTCATTGTGCAAATGGTTTATTGTATTTTCAGCCCTAACATTTTTCGTTTTCATTGATTGCGTCTTAAATTTTAGAAGTACAATAGATCTTGAAATTGAAAGTAACAAACTGATTGCAGGGAATCACATACAATTATATCGTCTTTCAGCAAATCGACTCATAGAAGGTATGCGTTTTCTAAGCGCTCTCTAACTTGCGAGCCCAAGAAGCAACCCCTTTTCATATTGTAAGCGGCTGTTTTTGTAAGAATATTTACGCCGAGTGTTCAATGAAAGCGGGATATATGAGCGTCTGCTATTTACTGCAATGTGGCAAACACATCAAAAAGCGGAACTCAACTGAAAAATGTAAAATTCGAGTTTTCACAAATTTATATATTCGAAATATAAAAATAGGCAAACGTGAAACAGAACACATTTTACCTTGTGTGATCATGTCGACGGTTTTCGTCATTTGTGGCTCATCATCTTGTAACAAATACCACGTGTGCTGCAGTTGAGCGCATAATATACAAATAGCGCAACAAGGAGCTGGCTTTGAATGCTTTACAGGCTTTACATGATTACACGCAGATGAACCTTTTATTTGAATGGATTTCATCTTTTGTGTGAATTTTATTCGCACAATCCTTGAGGTTTTATCAATGGGGAACTATCATCAACAAATTGTTTAAGAAACCCTTTTAATTTATACACCCTTCTCATTCATTCAGCAGCGTTTTCAAGATTTTCTGAATCAAAAAAGTTCTAAGGTCAGCAACGATCACATTTTGCCAATTTAAGTGAAGCCATATTGTGAGCCAACATGCGTGGTAGTTAAATTGAAATAATTTAATTTTTTTTATATTTATCTAGTCGCCGCCATACGTGTATGTGAAATAACATATATTGTTGGGTCTGCTTGAAAATTCACACGTGTTTATAATCTCTCGCTATTGAACAAAACTGTAAAGAATGCCTCTGGTTTTTGTCTTGTATTCCGTTCAACAACACTTAGCGTCTTTTGCTATATTTCTGTAATATCAATGTGCGTGGCTGATCGAAAATACTCAGCTGCGCGTTGATCGCCCTCTGCGAAGTCTGGGCCACATTTTATTAAGTACACCATGATATTATGGTACTGCGTTGTTTGTGGAAGACGCCGTCATCTGCAGATTCAGCTGCTATCGCCTGTTTTGAATGGTCGTCCCGGTGCTAAGATTGCTGTGGTGCGCGTTTTATTTTCGGCAAGCCATATGTGAGCCTGCAGCTGAAGAAGACGCATCCGTGTAAGGCACTTTTAAAAGATTGAACTAAAATTAGAAGGCGTCTGCAACGCATGTGTGTGATTTGTTATTTATAATTTATTATTATTATTTTGCAATTGCGACACAGAAGTGAATTGATAGGAACTACGTAATTATATAAAATTGTGTGACACAGCAAAATACTTAAAAAGGATATAATAGGGATTTTTATAATGAAAGAGGTTAACACTTAAAACACTCAAATTTGAACAATCGATTTTAAATAATCAGTAAACAATATTTACAAAATAAGTAATAAAAAATAATGTGTAAAGGAATTCTTTTATTTTTAAAAGTTGAAATAAAATGTTTCAAAATATTTTAAAACATTTTTTTTAAAATAAAACGACAGCTTTAAATTCTGTTTGTAAGTAAATAAATAGATCTTAAAAAAAAATTCCGCCCCCGGGTGGACTCGAACCACCAACCTTTCGGTTAACAGCCGAACGCGCTAACCAATTGCGCCACGGAGGCGATGTTTAAAATCGAGACTTTGCAATATAACAGATAAGTGGTGTTTAGGATCAAACGGTTTAAATGTTACTGTTATCATTTGTGCCTTGTGACGTGATTATGGTATTAATTAAGTTTAAAAAAAAAAATTACACAATTGAATAATTTATAGTTTACTACTTGAATCCTAAATATAATTAAAATAAATCAAAAAATGTACAGAAAAATTCTAGGAATAACTTTTTGTAAATCTTTAATTTTCTACAAGAAATTTTAAAACATTAAATGAAATGAAACAATTGTGTTCGCCAAAACGCATGTTTCTACTTAAAAATAAACCTCGAATTGCATGATTGATTAGTTTCACAGGGATTAGGGTAACTTTATTATAGACACATCACGAAGCAATACATGTATGTAAACAAAACCACATCACGTACCTGTACAATGTGCATTGCCCACCTAAGCAACCAAACATGATTGTATGAGGTATCCACTCACAGGAAATGTCATTTTCGCCGCATTGAACGTGCCTTGTTTTAAATTGAACACGCCTATAGCATCTCCAAATACAGAAATAAACTGCCGACAATTATTATTATTTTATCATAGTTAGTCTATGCGGTTTAGAACAATTACAAAAATATCTAATTAAAGAACACACATAATGAAAAATTTAAATTTAATTTAAAAACGCTCACACTGCAGTCTGCACCTTTGTGAGAAAATGAATTATGAGCTAACCATTGTTACCCAAGTTTGAATAAAAAAAAGTCCAAATGAGTCAATAGTCGACACAGGTGAGTGCCGATAATGATTACTGATTGAATATTGTATTACGTAGATACTCGCTTAAGCAGTGCCATCAACAAAGAATGGACTTTTTAATGAATGCAAAACAACGTAATTGTTTACTACTTCTATTGTTTGATCATTTTAAACAGTTAGGCGCCTTCATATCCAAGACAAATTGTCGTCGATATTGTTCGTTTTAAACCAATGTGAGAAATTGGTGCGTAAATATTTTTTCTGTTTTTTAAATTGGGGGAGATATACGAAATTGCAATTTTAATATAACTATTATGCTAAAATATATTGACGCACTTGATCGATTAATCAAAACGCATATCTATAATACACCTTCTATAAATGTAATACATATTGGAGGAAGTTGGTGTGTGACTTTCAATTACATGTATTGAAATAACAATTAAAGTTCTGATTGGTGATTGAATCAATAATCCGATACAAACATCAATTTGTAAATAACGTGTTGTAAATCGATAAATTTTTAACCTTCAAATTTTAATCTTAAGTTAAATTTTTCAAAGCTAAACAATTTACAAATCAGAACTTTAAACGTTTTCCTCAAGTTCCATAAATATTGTAATTATCTTCCCTAAAATTGTAAAGTCTACCGACATGTTTTAAATCCGTATTTACACAACTCATATTATCATTTTAAAATTATGCTATTTTGAAGGCACTCAAAAGGTATAATAAAAGCAAATTACAACAAGTTGAACTGATTTCCCTTATTAGCTGCACCGGATGCCAGCACACCTCAATTGAATTTCGTTTATGCGCATTTCCTGGTGGCTCTTGGTCACTAAAAAGCTAAATAATGATTGAAACACAACCGACAGAATTCTCATGAAAAATGTTATGTGAATGCAGAGCAAAAACAAAAAACCAAGTATAAAAATGGACATAAAACCACTTCCCTGTTTGCACAATTTCGAAATTGTATTGTAACTTTGATGTATAGTGAGTGTTGAAGAATTTGAGAAGAAGTCGAGTGCCTTTCTGTACAAACAAATCATCAACAATGGGAAGTGAATTCCAGCCTCAGTAAAAAATCATGTTAAATATTGTTCAAGTTTAAAGGGTTGTTTCCGCTATTTATTGGGGCAATATTATTATAATCCGTCGACTATATAAAAACTATATTTTTCGAGGTTTTTAGTTTTCAAACTCTTTTGGCTTTATTAATACGAACATAATTACCAAAAAAAATAAAAAATAATAAACCACTGTTGGAAAATTATTAATTATTATTAAACTATTAATAAAAGTTTAAGCTCGTTAATGCTTTTACAGCTTTAATTTCTCGATTTTTCACATAAAACTTTAAAATTATTGCATTGTTCGTATAAGTACATGGTTTGATTCGTTTACATCTCATTTAGCAAAGCCACCCTCTTATAAAATAGCTGCTTGCATTTTGTATAACTAAACCATTACACCATGGTTGTGCAATCTAAATGAAGCGTAAAGATAAGAAATGAACAATGAAGCCATGAATTTAACGTGACAGCAGAGTTATAGCCTTCCGATAAGAAAAGGATTCTGAATGTTCATTTTGTGTTACATGCATAAAAATGGAAATGGGTTTATGCGCATTGCGCTTCCATTGATCGCCACCCATATAAGTGAATAGAAATATAAGTGAGTATTAATTATTTTTCGTTTTTTATAATATTATTTAGAAAACGTTGATTTCGATTTAACATTGAACAATGATTTACTCAAACTTAAAATTATGAAAATGCAAAACTGAGTTATGTGTAATTATTGTTATTATGTAATTACATTTTCTATATTCAATGAAGCAAAGTTCTTCTTTAAAATATTCTTCTGAAAATATAATAATAAATGGTGATTAACCTTGAAAATAAACCAAGACGTAATAATGTGTTGTACATGATAGTACATAATTAAAGATAGAAGTTATTTCGATATTCTTCCTATACCAGATTCGGTTATGCGTTAATATGGCTTATGGAGCTTGCAGTAATCAAGAAAATGATTTACCAACCCGTATGTCAGATTAAGGTGTTATTACCGCATGGTAAGTGTACAATTATTATAACAACGAAACTATCGAAACAGATTGCCGCACTCGCGAAATCTATCACTTATATAGTTGTAACTTGTACGAGTATATAAACTCTACAATTAAACTCGCAGCTTTGAGTCTACAAACCATATGGATAATAGGCAGCTGAATTCATCTTTGGAAAGTCATCACAACAGCATTTATTCCGTATAACATACGTTTTCCGTGAATACTCAAAAAAAAAATGGATGAACAAGTTATTTGCTCAAGTGATTTAAAAGTTGCGCTTTATGTACATTTAGACACACACATTGCACGTCGTGTTGTTTTATTTCACTCACATATCGTTAGTCACATGTTTGACGTTATTGAGGTACATTTCGACCGGCTGTTTGTTAAATGGACATATCAATCGAGTTGTTATATAGTTAGCTTAAAAGTTAAAAGTAATATAAGCTTATGGACGTGCTGTGGAAAATTCGCGATGAACAGTTGAATGGAAACCCATTGCAGAGAATTCTTGATGTCACATATGGTTGAATATCAACAACAATTACTTTATTAGTTAGATGGGAATAACATTTGCGGCGCACTCTAGCGTTGCGATGTCTCGCTTTATAGTCACATAGTGTATACTATTGTTTCCGCACCACCCGTGTGTGTAATGTACTCAGTACTCACTACTCGCATGTGGAAACTGGAATGCATTGTCTATGTGCGCTTTTACCATGACATGTGTTTGAGATTTAATTTCCGACCATGTACAATATTTGTACACATGAATGTATATTGTTAAATAGGAGAACGGAGAAGGATGATGACTCGACGACAATGCAGTGAAGTGACTTTTAAATTTTAAAGGGCATGCTTTGATGTCAATTGAATGATTCGTCTATTTTATATTTATAAGTCTATGATTTTATACTAATGCTGCATAAACTGCACATAGAAGATGTAATGCAATTTTCGTACGTAGTTAAATTTTGCATTAAACTGCTTTTAACAAATGAATTTCAAATTACACATTAGTAAGGAATAAATAAAAGTTTTTCAAGGCAGTTTATTTTACACAGTGGCTTGTGTCATTTACGTTATGGTAATTTGATTAAATGTGTTTTTGCATCAGGGGTAATGATCAATAAACCAACTGGCATGGCGAGTACAAAGTCAACAACCCTTGAGTATGCGATGAACATAAACACTCCACCCTAAAATGCATAAATTTACATAGATTACATACATTTTATGTAATACTTGAATATAATATATAATACTCACTGTGGAGTAGGTGGCAATTCTAATCCAAAAAAGACTTTTACCTAACTACCAACGAAAGTATTATAACTTAAATGTAGTTGCTCCCGCAGTTCCTGCTCACATAGATCTTGATCACGTACCATATACTTAAACTTCAAATCAATTAGTAGTGAATAAGCAAAAAAAAGTCAGAAGACTATCGAGAATCCAAGAAAATCCAATTCTTTCTTCGTGAAAACATTAAATTAATTATTCAATATATGATATATGATATGTCTCTAATTTGAAACACTTGCATAACAATCTTTTGCAATCAAAACTCCTCTTAGACACAATTCGTTGGGCAATAAAATTGTATATAATAAAATTTAAAATGTGTGGCTCTTTCGCCCTCCCTTCTTCTGCATGCATATTCTCGTATATACAATACGAACACGTGCAACTATTTAATTTCGACAATTGTACAAACATTCAACATACCAAGCGTCGACAAGTGTTTTTCTCATTATTAAATTTGCGTTTCCATGCAGTCTGCAGACGCATCGCCAAAAAAAGACCCTTTCTATTTGTACATTTATTCCCGCAATTGTATTAAAGGGCTGTGATATTTGTGCAAGCAAATTGTTGCCGGCTAATGAAATCATCTCCCGCGTGTTGTATTTTGTTATGTTGGTTGATTCTTTTTAAATGTAAAACTATACGTGTTTAATGTGCATGTTGAAAGGGATATCTGTACATACTATGATTAAGTGTGAAAGGATCATCTTCTCAGAACCACTTACACAATTCGAAATCTAAACATATAATAATTGAATAAAGTATGTGAACCAAAGTTAAAGAATTCCCACTTTTTTTTAGAAGTTTCAATACATACTAATTTAGGACTTTCTGTTAAAAGGCCTATTTCAACAAACTAGTTATCATGCTAAGTAAAACTGTTAACTCAAACAAATTACAATTGAAATCTTCAGCAAAGCTGTTTCTATTAGATTAAATGCTTCAATTTATTTTCGCATATTTTTTACAAAAAAAAATTGTTTGCAATTAATCGCCGTGCCGTACATAAACACTCAGTTACATTTTCTTGGGAACCCATTGATGTAACAAATAGGTCCAATTAACACATGTTGCTCGAACACCACAAGCAGCCCACTTCCTAAATTTGATATGAAGTTTCTTCCAAGAAAACCAGAGTTAAGTCTCTTGAGTAAAGAATATGGGAACGCGATTTTATGAATGAGTACATATAAGTCACTTTGCAGCATTAGTATAACTTGTACCTACATCAACAGATATATCCCTACTCTTTTCTATGTTTACAACGCACTGGATTGAATAATGGAGAGTCAATTTTATTTCGACAGTTATAAAGTACTGCATAGCCACCGCCCATAGTGAGTCTGGAATCTAATCCTTTCATCTCAATTATGTGTATATTTTCACATAATAATGTATTGTTTATATCCTGCTTCATCTTGTGATACATTATTGAGATCTATGCGGATGCGCAGTCTGGAAGCTGTACAGAGATTGCATGCGTGCGCGAATCACTTCTGTTTTTTCTCCTACTTAACCCACTTTAGGCCTAAATCGTTTCGAGTGTCGGGCTGCAGCCTTGCCATAGCGACTATTCGCGCATATACAGTCAATTCAAAGTTTAGACACACAGCAAGTTACATATTGAATGAGATAAAACAAAAATCTTTGACTATCGATTCTTTATTTTCTTTCAATTGAGTGCTTATTTTTTCTGTTTCTTATGTAAATACATACATTTTTCTCGTTGTTTTGTGTAAGCATTTTGACAAGCGGATAGTTTTGAAATTAACTGAACTGCTGTACGTCCGCTGCCACCGCACCGTGCCATGGCCAGACGGGGGCAAAGAAGCAAATCAGCGAAAGACTCCTGCCTCTGCCAGAAGCTGTACAATATTATAATATATTTATACCGCGTCAAGTAAAAAAAAGAAACGAAGAAGGTACCCGCAACGAAATAATAAACAATCAAATCTTCAAGAACCAGGCGCGGATACACAGTGGCAATCTGTGCGTGTAACTTGTTAAAACTTAAAGGCATTCGAGCACAATCTGGCTGATGTACAGTGCGATGCAAATAGCAAACATTATTAAATACCTGGGTGTAGTAGAATATTGTGAGGGAAAACAGGCCCACGAGGCAGGCGGGCTTCAGCAGTGTTCTGCGTGAAATTCAGATGAGATGTTTTTTTCCTTGCCGCCACATTTTTCAGGGTGCATATGGTTTGCTTTATTATTGTTTTCATTTCACCATGGGAACAACTTTAAAGCGTTTGTAATGTTGTGCTTAAAGTCAAATGCTGCGATGGTATGAATTCCAATATTCCAGACATCACATCGGGTGGAGATGTTTCAATGACGCACAAGCTGATGGCGATCTGATGAAATTGTTTCTGTAACATTGTAAAGATGTGACAAAAGAGCTGGTACATAACATGTTTAGATAATCTAATTTTGTAATAGATTTAATTTACCTTCATCATCTATTTCTTCTTATTTATTTCAATTAATGCTCAAATTATTTTTTTTAAGAAGAATGATTTTAATTAATGAGCTATTTTTGCAGCATTCAATAAAATTAGTTTTAAATTAATTTTTCGCATCGATTTCTAAGTCATCTTTAGATTTATTATTAGTACATTAAATAAATTTTAAATTTTTAATTATGTGACCATCAATATGCAATAAATATTGCATCGCCATTAAATTTAATATTCTTAATACGTGAATTCGGAAATGCTGGTAAACAGCATATTAAAGTGGCTGATGCTAGTAAATCCCTTTCTTAATTCCACCATCAAATAAGTTATTATCAGCAACATAAAAGTATGCAAGTACGTCAATATTAACAGATGTCCCTAAAAATCGACCACGTGTTCCAATTTCCAATAGCAAGCAACTCGTACAAAATTAAATAACGTCGAGTTATAATCAAATACTTCATCCCATTGTCTTGCACATGTACACAATGTACACACATGTTTCTTGGTCGTGCGGTACATTGCAGTTGCAATGCGTTGTCCCCGAGCGTGTGCTTTGTATCACAGTGCAGCAGCGCACTTGAAATGCATGTCGAATTGTGAATAGTAATAATGTGGCGCTCGTTTGCAAACAAATGACAACATTTTTTCATGCCTATGACTTATACGAGTATGTGGCCAATTGCAGAATAGATAGGCGATGTAAGTACTACCAGAATAACTAAAATACATGACTGAATTATTCGCACGTTGTGCGTCAGCACCAGACGAAGAATTGAGTCTCCGGCGAGTTAATGCGGAGTTTAGCAAAATAGCAACATACTCGTAAATTGTCGCTGCGCGCTTTTAACATTTCATGCGGAATTTGATTTTCTATGTGCTGTACAAACTATAGTCTGCGAGTTAAACATAATATTATTGCATATTATACTATGATAGTTGTATGGTAGTGGAAGCCTGACAAAATACCACAAATTCACGGTAAAAGTTAACTTTAAAACAAGTTGGTATACTTGTTTGTACTTGAATGCTATTGCACTTAACCTCGAGTTGTACAAATTAACAATAAGTAAGACCGCAAGGAATAAACAAACTCGACGCGCCGTAGTTGCACGTATTACTATTAAATAAATACTTATGCTTTAAAAGTATTGTTTACATACACATATATGTGACTAATGTTGTTATGGTTTTTCTACCCAGTCGAGTGTGGACCATTAAATCTTTGGATGTTGGGGCTTGGGAGAGACCTTTATTGAGAGTCAAATGTTACGAAATTTTGAAACAAGCATTTTTATTGTAAATATTGACGATTATTTGTTTCTTAACATTAGTTGCTATCGTGTGCTCGTTTATTTTCATATTGCTTAATGCTTTTAGGCGTTAAGTTTAGGACACAATCATCAATTAGTTATGACTTGTGTTGCAAATTACAAACTATTTGCTGTAAGTGTTTGCTTTAACTTCGTACACTCATTAATGCGGTTATTGTTTCTTTCATTTATTTGTAAATTCGTTTCATGTTGACGATTTGTTAGGGATTTTTGTTTTATTTTTAAAACTGTTAATATTTTCATATAACTAAAATAATACATGATTTGTTACAAAATAGGACATTTACTATTTCAGTGAAATAAAACGTTGTATTCCTCTTTAAAGCTTTAAACGCTTAACAGTAGACATTAAATTAAAATACACCTCACCAAATTTCCGTCTTCCATTTCCTCCGCATATCACAAAACGATTATTTTCTAATCTCAATCAATGATCTAAGGGTGTGTTTCCAAAATGTGTATACAAACTCTACAGCACATTTGCGTCGTCACTCTGCACAGATATTTTACCACACCACTATGCAGTATCCAAGGCAACGCTAAAGAAGGCGGTTTTCATTTTGGGGTACACATTTAGCTAGACACCTAAAATGCAATGCGTCGACGTCTCCCATATCCACTCTTGCTCCCAAATGGTTGTGCTTTCAACAAATATGGCGGATCATTTATTGATCTGACATGCGCACATGAGTGAGTAACTATGGGGTGCCACTGGCAATTTTGCAATTGATTTTCTGATAAAAAAGGGGGATTTTATGGTTGGTGGTGGTGCTTTTGTGATTTGAGGTGGAAAGTTTATATGGTTGTGATTTTGTATTTATTTGGGAGATACTCAAATGCTTTAGGGGACGTAGAAATTAGTTTTTTTGTTGAAAGATGATCAAATGATTCTGGGGATGTAAAATTTAATATAATGAAAACTTACGTTTTTAAATTTTGTAATATTACGAACGAATTTGTTTTTTCGAAAATTCGATAATGTTTTAAATATTACGAAAGGATCATATTAATGTTTAGCAAGCAACATTTTTTTGAGACACAACTTTGCAAGTAAAGTTTTCTACACTATACTATTACATAATTGCGCATTTTACTAAAAAAATTATTGAGAATTCTTTTTAAATTGTTAGAGCTGTTATCGAAATCACATAAAATTAACTTTAAAAAAGACTGTTTAGTGTTTATTGAATATTACAAATTAATTACAAAACAACGTTATGAATTTCGTAAAAATATTTTGCCGGAGTGTGGTTACAAAATGTTTTCTTTTGTAGTCAAGAAATGTTTCCCAGGGTTTTCGTTTATTTTGTAATGATACTAAGATTTTTTTTCTAGATGATCTTTACATAATCTGTATTGGTTATTTTGTGGAAAGAAAATTACATTACATATTTTTGTCATGCTCAAATTAATTATTTTGTGTATACCACGATTAATTTTGTTGCATTTTCATGTATAATCTGAATTCATATACCTAATTAAATTAAACAAACAAATTTTCGATTTGAATTTTACAATTATCACATGCACGCTCCACACGCTGCAATGCACCATATTAAAATATGAGGTTTCATTAGGACGATTTACAAATTACATCGGCCGAAATGAATAAATTTGTTGAAACCCATGAGGCGATGCCACATTCATAAGTATTCAGTTCATATAACAGCCGCAATGGATGCGTGTATGCTGTGTTGTGCCGCGTAGCCAACATATTATTATAAAGAAGAAGCCGAATGCATTTTCAAGTCAAACAAAACGACATGCATATTTTTGAGTTAAGTTGCATATGGCACGCGCCCTGTCTAATTAATTAAAATGTGATCCGTCTCCTTTCCCTTGAGAGTGTTTGTCAACGCACGCCACGTACTTTATACTGCACATAATGTGCCATATGTGCAATGATCTGGCTTTATATGCGCGCCTCATCGTTAAATGAACTTGCATATACGTACTCACTGTTTGGGTGACACATTGCAGTGAATCCGCCCGAAATTACGCCTCGTTTGTGGGCTTATGCACCTTTTGCTGGGAGCTTATCAAACAGATGTATTCCTGTGCAGGAACAAAGCGTCAATTGAAGTGTAATAAAATAATAAATAAAAGCAATATCAACATTTGTAAATTTCAAAAAAATACATGCGTAAACGTGCGTTTGTTAAACAAAATGTATTGCATGCATGGGAAAGGGGTGGTCCTTAGTGCACATAATATAATATGTGCATTCCTGGTCGTTCTCGCATAGAATTTGAAATAATTATAATCAGGAAAAATGGTCACGTGAGCGTGCGCTCCAATTTATTTATTAAATTCGGTTAGTGTACATCGCAACAACGCTCAAAGCACTTTAATTTGACTATATTGAGTCGAACTATCTGAACTTATTAGTGTAAAAGGAGCGTGCCGATCACGTGCCGTTGGCGTTGCCGTGGCTGCTCGTTAAGGCGATTGTGTTTGCACCTTTTATCTGCTTTCTGTGGGACTAAATAATTCAAAATTGGGCTGCTTCATATAAGGTTCTTCATTGTTAATGTTAATGAACTGATATTTATGCTTAAATTTAATTAATTATGGCAGGGATTCGTTATAACTGAATTTCAAATCATTGTCGGGGTCAGGAGTATGGCAGCAGACAGCAGCAATAAGTTTGGTGGTTTTGAACACAAATATTATAGTAAACAATAGAGCGCACGACTGTACCAATTAACAACGAAAAGAAAAATCCTAAGACCTGCAACAAAAATTAAGTTAATTTAAATTGGTATTTGTTAATGGCCTCCCGAAACAAATTTAAACTTCCACAAACTAATATACAAAAGGTGTGGACCCAATTAAAAGTCCATAATATTTACCATACGTACGACAATAAAAAAGGGATTCACTCCAATTAATTGCCGAAGCCATATTTCCCACCAACACACAGTTCCTCAATCAAAATCATCAGATTCATGTTACGATTTGTACCCTAATTACAATTTCAGTAACTAACAACATCCACATACAAAATACATCTATTTGATTTAGTGTCAACCTTTCACCCCCTTTTTAAACTTCATGGCACATGCCAAACAATATCCGAATGGAGGAGATGGGAGAAAATTAAATGGAAACGCAATAGATGTAAAGATCACTCACTGAGATTGATTTGTTAGTGAAGCTGGATGCGCCTTATGCCAGCCCGTGCATCTTCTTTCATTTTGGACTATTTCGCCTATTGTTGGGAAGTAAACTGGGAGGGTTGTTGCCTTTGTATCCGGGTAGATACGTCACATTCGCACTAGAACTATATTCACGCTGCTTCCAAATTTATGCGAGAGCGCGAGACTTTTACACTGCAGGCCAAAGAATTGCTCCCCCTATATAAAATATATAATCTATCGCATAAAATGCTCAATGCATGTTGTTCTTGTTGTCATCATTATTATTACTATTACTTTTATTGCAGAATAGGAATAATCCGATTTAAGTGCTCAGATTACATTCATATTTGGTCACGGATATTATATTTTGCTGCAGATGACGGTGAATGTAGTGAAGTGTGGCGGCTTATTCCTTGTATAGTTACCCTCCATTCTCATGCAAAATATGAGAATTAGACACTTGTTCCGGGTGTGTTTTGTGTGTGGAGTCGAGACTTGGGATTACAATTGTACGAGTATAGCGCGACTTCATTTGTTGTCAATTTGAACTTCAGGGTCATCATCATTTCATTTTCTGGTAAATGACACTCACAGAATAATTGACTACCCGAATACAAGATGATTCATCTCGTGTATTCTGCGTATTCAATATTTTAATATATTTTTAATGATGACCTAAAAATAAGTTAATGTTGAACGGTTTTTTAGTCACTTCAGTTTGGCTTTGAAAAATAGAATCAATTTAGTTCCTAACCACAATGTACCACGTGTTAAATGTTTTGGTTTTAAAGATAGATTTCTCATGGGGGTGATGTTTTACTGGATACAAACCATAAACGCTGCGATTTCCTTGTGGCATGAGGCATTGTTTATCGCGTCAAGATGTCGGTACTCGATATGGTACAGATTCATCACGACAAAATCCAAGCTGACAACCATACACTAGTAAGCGCGTTCATCTTGACTTATTGATCTCAATTACGACAGCTGCTTTTGCTGCTGTGGCAACGAACCTTGAACCCAACATTCATATTATATTGTCATCCCTAAATTTATACACCGCACATTCGGCTTATTTATGTTCTTGGGCAATACTGCTGCGCTAGGATTAAACTTTTCCATTCATTTCCTTGCAATAGGTTGAATTACAAATATTTTTAGGGTTTCCCCATTGCTTGAACACATGCTCAATGTAACGAAAAACAATGCTTCTGTCGCTTATTTCTTATCAATATGTGGTGCGGTGGTGTGTTGCCTCGAGACACTTGTATCCGGCCGCATGCAGGTTGCGAGCTTTAGAGTAGTTATGGTTCCGTTTCCGACTTAATTTTTACATTGTGAGTATGTTCCAAGGTGGAGGGATAGTATAAAACATAATTCAAATGTCTCTGTGGAGGGAGTTTAAGCATTTTATCTAATCGAGAAAACCATTAAAACTGGTCACGTGACCGGAATTAAGACAACTAAAAGTGACGTCAGCTGAATGTACACTACACTCTGTGTGTTTGTGCATTATGCACCCCCGAAACGAAATATTTTATGCCGTACACGTGCGCGAAAAAATTTGATAAACTGTAGCCGGGAATATGTATGTGAACGGAAAAGGATGCCTATAGCAGGGAGCGGCAACATAATATCAAATTTTCTATCCTTTTGTTCTCAGAAGAACAGATAAATGCATGCTCCCACTGCATATTGTTTTTTTTGAATCCTGCAAAGTTCCCATGAGATTTGTGTTGCTCCGAATCGGGGAAGTTAGTTAGCCATTTTGTAAAGATGAAGAATCATATTCGATATATCCATACAGGCATAGTTTAATTGCGGAACTCTGAGTGGTCCTTATTTTACAGTGCTTTTTTTAAGTTCGTAAGATGCGCTTAAGTATGTGAGTTTCCCCAGTGGTCGTCGTGGAGGTTTGATAGAACAAGTGCGATTAAAATAAATTTTTGTTTCGCTTGGTCTGTATTATAAAGAAAGATTATATAACAAATATAATAGTAATCCTTCTTCTTCTTCTTCTTCCGTCGACACAACCGATTATCAGTCCAGGCCTTCATTAATATAGTAAACCATATTGATAGTAATTGAGATAAATAAGCAAACAATAATTGTGTTAGAGCGTTAGGACAAGAAGTCACACTTCTAGAAATTACTTCAGGACTGACGAACTTTACAATGCTGACAGTTATTTTAAATTGGCCTGACCTTTGCATAATCCACAATACAATTAAATTTAATTTAAAATCAAAAAGCATTTCCAAATTGGCAAAAATGTTACTGAAGCACCACGTTTTCCGATAGATAATGCTTGCTAATAATAACCATATTGACCCACATGTGATCATATGGATGCCAGCTGCACTATCTGCATCATAAACAGATTCCATGTCTTAAAAGTTAAAACATCTTTCTCTCTCTCCCAATAACATCCACAACTTACGAGCAGCAATTAAACGATTTCAAAATTTATTTAAAGTGTTTGCGCCTTAAACTACATATTCCAGCAGTTAACTTAAATGATGAGCAGACGAATGCACTTGATACGGCAGCAAATTCACAGATGTAAGCAATTTAGAAGTCAAGACCACTTTAATCGTCAATTTACACCCAATAATTCAAAATTCAACTACAACAGCGATTATGTTTTGCATCCAAGTGGAGCTTCTTAATATCAATTGTGCATATATTGAGAATTCATTTTAAGGTAATGCATCATACTTGTATGTAGGTGCTGACGTCAAGCATTAGGAAAACTACTTAAACTGTTTGTATAACTGTGATCTGATCGATGTGACGATCATCGCATCATGGTGTGCTCATTGCTCACTGTGCGCCGTGCGGGTACAGAAGAATCAATATGCAATGTGTGTCCGTTTTTACCACTTCATTGGCTGCACCAAAACATAAAACAAGTAACTACATAAAATATGTGTGTGGTTGAAAGAATTTTAAGATTTTCATTGAAAAGATGTTTATGATTAGCTCGATATATTACACCACAGTCTGTTGTGTGTGGCGTGTAATTGCGAGTAAATGTTTAGCAAATCCTGGCATATTTTGGGAATACGCATAACAAACTCTCCCGCAGTCGGTCGGTTTTTAATTATACATGTCGGCTGATGGTGAAACCATACGGCCAGCATATGCTTGAATTAGGAAAAATCTTTAAATTGAAAATATTCGCACACACAACGAATGCCTGGAAACGGGGATGTTTTTATTTGATCTTTAACTTTAGTTTTTCTATCATTTTTTTTAAATGTACGGCATAGTCTCAAATTAATTTTACGAAAACAGATTGTAGCAGCATGTTTGCATTTGAGGCTCAAGTCTTAAGATGATGATATTTGCATGGTGAAATGCAATCCCAAATTTTGGGTACAACTAAACAGAACATTCTTATTTGGATTTTATCGGGGCAAATAAATAGCAATGTGGTACTAATTGACTTTTCATAAGTTTTTGAGGGGTGTATTTTTTTCTTGAAATTTAAAGCGATGTCAGATGGTAGCAGTCCAATCCTATTTGCGTACTTGGAAAAACATATTTGCTTTTGTCTTGATTTTAAAATTTTGAAAAATCGTTCATTATTACTAATTTAATATCTTGAATAAAGAGAAAAAACAAATTTTCTTCAAGGAAATTCTTCAATAAATGAAATATTTTGCTTCCTTTTCCGATAACTACTGATTATTATTATATTAAAATACCCACGAAGACGTCACAAAAGAAACTTCACATAGTTTAAAGTGATCAAAGTTTAAACGTATTCATTTCAGCCCATTTGCGTACACACACATAATTCTTTGAACTCGTCCCATCCCCAAGTGCGTCTCACAACCACCCTTCATTGTCTCACTTTCCTATAATACACCATGACCACAATGTCTATACACTACACACAACGCAGTGCGAAAACCACCCCAGAAAATGTCATGTCGTCTGACATTGCTGATGTGCAATAAAACCGAATCCATGTAACGCTATCCCGTTACAATGTAAGCCTATACATGGCTTCTCCATTGGCATAATGACTTTTCCAACCCCTTGGCGGGTTTGATGTTTTTTCATCATCATCACCACCACCACCACCACCAGTCGTTCATACACTCGTATATGAATAACATTACGTTGATGGCGTGTGCGAGGGAGGATTATTTGTATGTTTTCTGTCGGCCACCCTCATCCACCCCAACCCACCGTCTAAAGATTGCGTCATGAATTCATGAGCTCGTTAACCATGGCACACCCCCTACATGGATGCGGCGGGGGTGCTCACATAAGGCGGAATTTAAATGTAAATGGCACGACACAGCAATATGGACAGGGTCGCATTTTGATCAAATCTTGCATCGGGTATTAATTGGGATTACGCAGGAATTTTTTGTTGGATGCTATTTAATTTAATTAAATATGGACTCAAGACTGTTGATACAAATTTCAAGATATCGCATACACAAGAAATAATGCATGTGCCCTGTATTCACGCTGCCTTGTGTACATTTGAATCCAATTGTACGCCCCAATACGAGCCTGTGCTTAAGCTTGCACGTGCAGTCTCATTGAGCTGGGAATTCCCTTTTCTTTTTTGATTAAATGCTTGAAATTCTTAGCATCCCGCTTGGAAGAAAATTTCATTATATTGCCGCCTCGTTGTGTTACGTGTACTGTGTGGACTGTAGCCATCTTTTATTGATTTCTATTTGATGTTGTCTGAATGTTTGTACGGTTTAAATGTTTGTTGTTTGTTTTGTTTTGTTTTTATTGGGATTATTCATGCTGATGATGTTTGATATTCGCCATTGGATTGCACTATGTGTGTGCGCGAGTGTTTGGTGAAAACTTAAAAGATATCTCAGATATTTTTGTATTTGGACAAGATAATGTCTTCATTAAGTCTGAATGCTAGATTTCATAGCATAGATAATGTAAAATATGGTGTTTAGCTATTTTAATATGGCGTTAATTGTTGCGTTATTTCTTTAAATTGTTTTCATTCAGTATGTAGGCAATTGAAATGTTTGTGATTTTTAATCACGATCAGTTCAAATTAATCATTTAAGCTATATAATTTTATCAGAGGTCCTGAAAACTGCAATAATAATTATTTATTAATATAATTCGCATTTCAAATTCGCAACATAAAAAATAATGCATTAATTGAAAAAACTCATGTATTCCTATTTCCTACCAGTTCCTCCAAAATGTCCTAACTAATCCGGACGTTAACTGCATAATGAAACATTATTTTATTGGCTGTAAAATGAAATTATGAACACATTTTAGAGTTTATAATCGGATGTAGAAAACGCATATTCCTAAAAGCTCCGTTAATACAAACATGTGTCTCTTTAATAAAAATCAAACGTGATGACAGGCAACGCTGCAAATATCCGTTTCTCCTCAATTTATTATTAGAACCAACATTTCATCAACTTGCACCACATTTTAATGTTATGCATCCGCGCGTAAATTATAGGGCACATTTGGCTAAAAATCATTTAAGAATAGTGCGAGAACTTAGTGTTTTTCATCGAAATTTATAAATATAAATAGGTAGCTACTAGCTAGTAAAGTTTTACGGGATCGTCATCCGTCTGTCCACACACATATTTGTGTGAAGCCCACTTTGATGCGACGAAGCTACCACCTGTCGGTACCTTCCTTTGATTTTAGCCCATAAATCACAAAGACTCAATCCACATAAACGATTGCAGCCTTTGATCATAAAAGAAATGTTCAAAAGTTGTAGTCGTTGAAAGTTTTAAATTTGAACCATTTAAACCCCTTGCAATTTGCTGCGCAATTTTTGTGCATCAAATATAATAACGGCAAATTAAGTTAATCCCGCCCCAAGAAATGCAATTGGAGACAAACACATTTTACGTATACACAAAATGCACGCCAAATAGAATGTTGTAAGAGCAGACGATGAAGATCTATAAAAATCCAAGGTAATGTTGGACGGAAATACTCGTGGGTATCCGTTATATAGATATTATGTTAGAAGGAAACACATGTTAGAACATCATTCATGGGTGATGCGTGTCGCATGTCCCGTCTTTCGACAGAACATCTTAAATTCCAAATCGGCTCCAACTGGATGTTGTTTTATTTATTTGTATTCTCATTTTATTTTACAGCGTGCGGATGAGATATGAGTGGAGATGCACGGGGTAAATGTTACAAGGCAGTTTGTAATTAATTATTGGCGCATTTGGAAGCTCTTTGAGTCTTTAAATGAGACTAGCAGGAATTTTAATAGAGAGCTTTTAGGATTCAGTAGTATAACTTCAGTATACATATTAGAAGATAACTTTTACCGAAATACGTCCGATTTATTGCTAATGCATTTTTAGGGGTGGGTCAAAAAGTAAGAAAATGATCCTTCTTACTTTTAATAATAATAATACAAGTTCGGGTAATAAATATACTAACTTGCTTTGTAACAGTACTTTGAAAAATAAATATATGTATGTACTAGATATTTAAATTCCTAAAATTATTATCTATGATTATCAGTAAAATTCTAAGAACATACAATGATTAAAATCTCCCACGCTCAACATTTCGGATATGTGACAAAACGACAACTGTGTAAATTTCTGAATAACTTAATACATACATATGTGTATACTTAATTAAGTCTTTAAAACTAGGTCATAAGTATCAGTGGGTAATTGACAATGCACGAAAATGCAAAAGAAACGGAAAATCAATGCGTTTGACTTATCATTCGTGCAGGTGTTGCGGTGACGTGGAATCGCATTTCATTCTGCGGGCGATAACTGCGCGACACACACATTATACAATGTTGTATGAGTGGGGGCTACGCGTCTTATCTTGATTTGTCGACCATGAGAATATTACTTTGCACTACCAAGTAAATATATGTGGCATGTGAAATCGCAGTAAATGCAAAATAAAAAGCGGTTTTTAATCAGCTTATCAACCAATAAATTTTCTTCCGGAACTCAAGCTGCCGCAAAGTGTAAGGTGGTGCGGCGCGGCGGCTTTGTATTGTGTGTGACGGTTCTTATCAAAAATGGGTTTTGAATTGAGATTAATCGAGTTTAAAAATTATTGCCAAAATATGTTTTTTTTTTCATATTTAAAATTGTCATATTTAACTTATTCAAGAAGGATCAAATGATCAATGATATAAATCATCTAGGAATGTGTCCAAAAGAGGAATAATACCACATTTATAAAGTTAAATACTTTGTCTAAAATTAGTTATCATTTAATTTTTATCAATTTTCAACACGATAATGAACTGTCTTTAAATTAGCCTTTGTCTATTTTTATAGTCCAGTTTCATGGCATAAAGGATTAAAAGAATTTGATACAGTGTGAATTGAGTAATGATTTGCAATAATAAATAAAGCTTATAGTTGTGGAAGATTATACCCAAGCGATTTTGTCTTTTCTGTATACTAAAAGTTAAGTAAAGCTGCAGAATCAAAAAAAGGTCAGCACATGGGTGGAATAATCCTTAATCTATACATCCGCAACATCAGAGCTGGTTTTAAAAAAAGCTTCCGGTACCCAAATCATAACTCACATGTATGCATTGTTCATTTAACCTGTTAAAGATAATGGATATAAAGGAATAATGAAATTAAAGTGATTCACCATAACCTCTTAGAAATGCCATGTAAGTTATTCCTTGTTTCCTGTCTATACTGAAAAATAAGTCCCATGATAGAGACGCGGCACTGTGTAGTGTGTGGCAAGCCACACGTTTGAATTTTAAGTAATTATTTTAAAATGCGATGTAGCTTAATTTGATATCATCGATAAAGACATTCTCACAGTACAGGCAGCGTCTTATCATTGTTTGTTGAGCATGGTGCGTATTCAAAAAAGCATATCAAACACAGGTGTCCCAAAGCTTACAACGCTGACGATTGCGGTCTCGTGCACTTGATTGTACTTGCACGGTGCGTCTTAGTGCACCCGAACTGGAGGCTCGCTGCGCTAATCTTTTTCTTTCAGTTTCTTATGGGTTTTTTATTTTTATTCTTGTCGGAACTTTATTATACCTTCTATTTATTCCGTAAGTGTACACAACAAAAATATCGTCAGATTGTTTTTAAAACGAACGCGGTCGCGTTTGTATTATAGTCCACGGACATCGAACTGCGATGAGTGCCATGAAGTCAACATTATCGTTTGTTTGTTATGACATTCGACATAAATTATATCATTTTTATAACTGTGCGGGTACATACTACATATAGTAATTGAAGCAATTGGGGAAACAATTTGCTAATAAGTTAAATGGATGTTGAACTTATACTGTACGCTTGATAGTGATTGACGTCTTGGAAATGAGTCACGTAACTGTAAGGAGTCCTTGCGTGTCAGGTTCTGTAGAATTAAATATTTGTGAGCACTTACAAAAGGTTACGTTTATTGAAGTGGTGGAGTGCAGTCATTAAATGAGGGGATAAAATGTGGTGTACAAGGGGCTAAGTAGTAAAGTCATTCACTAGTTGTAGTTAACTTTTTATACCTAACATAAAAATTGCCATATTAAGATGAATTCAAAAAGAATTTTACATATTTCAACTTTATTTTTTATGGCGTCTTATTGTTCTTAAATTTCGTAGAACATACTTAGCACACAATTTTTTATATTATTATTAAGCAGGTTGGCAAATTATTATTTGTGGCCTGGACATTTTTTAGACTCCCGAATCCCGAACGCAATCTCCTAAGTTGTCCGTGATAAAACGAATTTTCACCCTCATGAGGATTCCAACCTAATAGTTGTACGTCACAAAAATCCCAAAAATTCAATTAATGCCTTACACTCTGCATAAATGCAATAAAAGTTCAAAGTCCATGAATTTCATAAATTCCTGTGCGTTGTTTTCTGCACATACTCTGAATCATCCCGCAGTTACATTATGCATATGCTTGCATTTTTCATATCCTGTAGGGAAACATAAGTACGGAAATGGCTAAAAATCATTACGACACGTACACACATGACAGACGGCAGATATTACATATATATTATAGCTGATGGCATAAACACAATTTGATGAAGAAAAAAACGCATGCTCAAGTGTTCAATCCACCCCTAAATCCATTTCCATTGAACATTTGCACGCGCCATTCCCACGAGGGCGAGTTCTCCTATTTGCTCTAAATTGAAGGGGTTGTTCCCGCGAGATTTACCAACTGTGAGTCCTATACAAGCCATACCGGAATCGAATGCATTATTAATATGGTTCATGATAAAAATTTAAGTCATAAAAGAAATGGAATTTTAATATGTTGATGCAATTACTGCGTCGAGTAGTTTTTATTGCAATACACTGTATAGTTATAAAAAGAACAAGATGATTGAGCCTATTGTCATTTTCGGTATTATGTATATTTGTAGCAATTAGGAGAGGCTTTAGGAATGCTTTTATTTTTAATTGTGGCACTTGCAGTCTCAAACGGAAATGTTTCTATTGGAAATGCATTGCAAGACTGTGCAGTGTGCAGTGTGCATTATTACAGTTTGTTAATAATAGCTGCGTGCATACGAGTATATGTGTCGTGCAGAGCAATTGTGTTTATTCTCGACTGCATACATTATAGTAACTTTATACCTTTTTAATGTGCATTTATACTGTTTGTGCAAGTGCATTTAATCAACAATTAATGAATTAACGTTTTTCAACGAATTTTATGCACGCGCATTATGGCTGACGTAAGCGGCAATTCGTGTTTTGTAAAAATAATTCACAATGAAAGCTTTTTTTGTTTGAAGTTAGCGGGGTTTGTTTTTTTTTGCATTTTTCATCCTCATTTTTGAGCACTGCCTCAGCCCATGCATTATTTGTGCATGTGCATACAATATTTCACGAGGTTTTCTAAAATAAATGAAAGCTAAATGACTTTTATGTGCGCTGTGCTCTGCTCGCATTTCGTTACACTTTCATGATTTATCAAACGCTGCTGTTGCATGGTTGCATAGTACTCGTATAAGTTCACTCGAAATGATTGATATTGTTGCGCTTGTAGATCTCTTGATTTATATTATGGTTACCCACATTCAATGCCCGATCCGTTGGCGCATATTGACGTGTGCAATGTCGGCATTTTGCGCTACAACAACTAAAACTTTTCGTGCGGATGTGTGTGTGTGTGTGTATGTGTGTGGCAAGTATGAATGTATGATTATTGCGGAATGATTAAAAACTTGAAGAGTTAACACCTGCTCGCGGTTTAATAATGCATATATGTATGTTGCAGAAAAAAAATGTTTGTTTCAAGGAAGCTTATGATTTGCTGTGTAGGAAAAGTCAAAGTGAAATCTCAGCTGCGTGTTAAATGGCACCTATATGTGCGATCCTAATCTTATAAGTCTCTATGCTGGTAACTATAGACATACCTATAGAATTGGAGAGGTTTTTATTATAATGGCTTTGTACTTTGTTTTTACAGTATGTGCTAAACATGTATACATTAAATTATAAATGTAAACTATAGAGTATTAAGGGTTTTGTTGTAAACTTAATTTAAGAAAAAAATGGCATTGAAAGTTGCATTTTAACAAACTAAATTGCAAAAATATAAAAGCTTTATTGACAATATTTGAAATAATATTTGATAATTTTAAAAATGTGTTTTGTAAATCGATGTCAATATTGAAAGTAAAATATAAAGACACTAAACTTAAAGTACTCAATAATCGTGACTCAAATAAAACTTAACGTGAAGACCACCCAATAAATGACCTTTTAAAGAAAAATTTGAACCCCCAAATTTTAATTATATTGGCAAATCTATAACGGCCTTTGTTTACTCGTTTAAGTATATAGCAAAACATTCATTATCATTTTAATATAGTATACAATAATGATGACTAATATTTTTAAAGATCGTGAAAATTAAAGCCGATTATAAAAAGTAATGGATGAATTTGTGACGAATCGCTTTTTTTTATGTACACAATATATTGTTAATTGCAAGCTGTTATCAAAATAAACGCAGCTGCAAAACTTATGTATAAAATCTTGGAAAACTTTGAATTTTTTTCTAAATTGAAATTATTATTTTTAAAACGCTAGTATGTTCTGTGAATCGAAACATAAAATAATTATTTTTAACTCATAAACACAATAACCAAAGATAATTGAGAGCAGAAGTTTAAATTACATGTATTTTTAATCACAATCAGAATATTAGCATTATTATACTAATTTTTATTAATTATTTTTTAAAAGTTATCGCTATTCAATTGTATCGTTTTCACAGACGTTTTTAAAAAAAATGTAACTTCGATTATCAATCATTAATTATTTCGTATTAAATAATTATTATTTTATCACGTATATTATGACGTCTTGTCGATTACTTAAACAAAACCTTAATTCAAATAAAGTGAAAACAAATATAATTAACTTGAGAAATAAAACATTTGAGTGTTTAAAAACGTTAAACTTTAATGCAAGAAACTTGGAACAATAAATAAATTCTTATCTGCTCTGAAAGATCGTTGTCTTTTTTTGCAGATTGTTTTTTTAATTATCAAAACAGTAAATAATTTGAAAGTAAGAGCAAATTGACAACCATTTTGTATTATTTCATTGTAACGACTCATAAAAACTCAGTTAACTGTTTTACACTGATTATTGCATTTTAAATATGGGATAGGTTGTTCATATGCACAACTACGATTATGAAGTAAAGAAGTATACCGTATCATTATACCCATTCAAATAATTGCAATTTTAATTTTGAACTCAACTGCTTTATGTGTTCGTAAGAATTTAAGCAATATTTACAAGAAACGAGCATGCACCTGCAAATTTGTTGAGAAACTCCAAAGGTTGCACAATGCAGTCGACAAATGTACTTCTTATTTCTAAGTTAAATTATATTTCAATATTTGGTGCAAATTCGTTTATCTGTTTTTGAATAATATGTTGCATCAACGTTAAAAGAGATCTCAATCCTCTATAATATAGTAATATAAACATAATATTGATTTCTATTCATATTACGTAGAATTTAATATTACCAACTTTTTATTAACCACACTGTCAGGCTTAAGCGCAACATATTTTAACCAATGTATAGAAATGGTAAAACTGGCATTTTCACTACTTACTTTTAGTAATCAATTACATAAGTTAAAATCATTGTAAACTAATAGAAAATAATAGTTTGGTAACGGCTTTGAACGAAAACTATTAATTTTTTTCGATTTACTATCAGTATAGGAATGGCTGAGTCAGCAAGCAGATGAATTCTTATCTTTTTCTTAAGAGTGAGATTAAAAACTTTGAAAAAAACTCCGATTACAAAATGTAAAGTAAACCAATTTAAAGTGCACTTGCACTGAGAAACTAATTATAATGAATCAGTAAAATTTGAGCAAATATTTGTTAAAACTTTAATACCCATTTCTTAAGCAAATATTACAAGTTTCAGTACAATATTGTCTTTTCTTATCTCTTTAAAGTCGCTGATAAAGTTTTATTTAGTCGCACTAGTTTGACAAAATTTAAGACCTCGACTGGAACACTTGTGCGCGCATTGTTTTGGCTTTATTCCACATGCCAGTGCCCGTGCACTTAAGAACGCACTAATTTTGTGGCAAAAAGAAAATAAACATTTCTCAAAAAAATAAAAAATTGATAATGGAAGAAGGAAAAACTGATGTTCGCAGTTCCCACATAGAAAATGCGTTAATTACCCACAGGTGTGAAACACTGATGTGGCTAAACAAAAGATGTTATCGCAAATCAGTTTATTTCTAATCAACCAGATGGTCGCACTCACGAATCCTCTGTACTAAATAAATATTGTTAAGACTTTGCCAACTCACCTGTGTGGCTCTTTAGCTATTTGTGGAAATTTCAATTTAAAAACAAATTTCAAACTAATTTCGTCTTCATATCAATACCAATCTAACTACCAGATATTGTATACTTTGCTCCCAATTAACCCATTTGTAAGTTCAGAGCTAAGCCACAATAATTCAATCACCATATGGAGTCCATTAAGATTTAGGACGGCTGTAACAGCGACAAGAGTTTTACAGTTACGTAGTATATCTTATTATGTCACCATTTCCTATCGAGTGCATTGCAGGTGTTTCGACTGCCCTCGCGCTTATAGAAATGATTTAGGTTTGCGCGCACTAAACTTGCGAACTCGTGTGGCTGAATTTATTGATAAATTTATCTATTTCAAGCCGTACGCTAAAGGTAAAATATTTTTGACAAACCGGGCCAATTGTGGTACGGTGTTGGGATTAGTCATAGGCAAGTTTTGTTTTTGCGGCTTCACAAGAATTTGATTGAAATCATTGCCACATTGACGTTACATTCTGGATTTTTGAGTAATGCCTCTGGTAAAACCTGTATGATGGATCAAAAATAATTGTAATCTCAGATAAACCTTTAAGAATCTAACAAGTATATTGGCTAAGCAATTGCACGTACAACTGTCTTACTAATAATAATTAAATTTTATCGCCAATATATTCATAAATTGATGAAAATATTGTTTTTGTGAATTAAATAAATAGTATTCGAAATTAAGCCCAAAAATTCCTATCCTTTTTTCCTAATGCATTTAATAGTCCGTTTATCTGATGCCCATTTTCCTTAGGTTTTGTTCGTGTTTGTTTGAAATTAAATTGACCGTCCTTTTTTCAAGTTGCTCAAAAAGTACAAATATTTTTTACAAATTCGAAATGATCACGTTCATTATTTAAAACAATAATTTTGGCACATATTCGTTTAAGAAAGATAACAGATAATTTTTAAGTACTCATGAACTTGAACACCTGCAGGAATAGTACTTAAATTTTTTTTTAATGACCCTATCTTCTAATTGCTGTACTTAAATCATACAATATTGAATAAAAAATGTATTTAAAATGAATCACACGGATTAAGGTTAAGCCTCAAAATATTTTACCACAATTCTCGTAGATGAACGTACGTTCAATGCTTAACAAACTCATAATATATAAATACTTACATGCATAGTTATTGTTATTTAAAAATAGTTAAATGGAAAAAGCTAATTTTTTTCTTACACCATTGCTGACGTACTCGTATTTACACAGCCACCTGTGCTATCATAAAACCATAAATTCACATAGTGCTGCCAACGCAACGTGCCAAGCTAGTGCGAATTTGCTATTAAATATCTATAAAGTATGAGTATACTAGTTGTACAAGCCTTGGGAGTTGGGGCCAGCGATTAGCAATTTCTGTATGGTAGGCATACTATGTAAATGTTCATTTATTTAATTTTCATATTATACCTACAACATAGTTGATTGCGTGTTAATTTCCAATGCGATGGCAAATTTCATAAAGGTGTGGCTCTTTCATTTTTCGGCCAATTAACCATTCTACCAACGGATTAGGATGCTCATCCAATTTCAATGTTAAAATACAGCTCATGATTCTATTAAGAATTCATAATAAATGTATTTAAAACACAACATCTGAACGTGAACGAGAAAGCAATGTTTATATATATAAGAGTAAAAAAACGTGACATCTCAAAGAGTAGAAGAATTCTCTCTTCCAAGATGGTTATCGCACATCATGGAAATATAATAAAATAATTTCTTCTTCAACACCGGCACCTCACATTATATAATAACGCAAACAAATAAAGTAATTCCAAGAAATTGTACCACACAAGATCCTGATCATAATACACCTATTTATGTGTGTGTGTATGAATACTCAGCATTGAATTCATAAAATGTTTGTAAAGTGCCAGCAAAATACCGATCGGCGAGATGTGGTTCCCGGGCCTATAGGCACATTAAGCTCTCACCAATCACCATGTACCTTTATTGAGTAAAGGTATGCGTGTTACAGTTTAAAGGTTTGACGTGCAACAATCAACAAAAAGCATACCGATCACTCTAATACCATTAAAAGGGATAAAATCAGGTGCGGATGGAAAAATGTTTGTTATAACCGTGGCAATCATGTATGTTTAACAAGCATTCATATGGGTAACTCCAAACAACGACGATGATAGAATACCAGGAATTTCAGGTATTTATTATATAAGTACATACTGTGTGAGAAAACGGTGTATCGAGAGGGAATGTAACGTTCGAGCAGGCCCATGATCCATTGAGGATCGCTCAGGTGTTGCTCAGGTGTTCATCGTTATTGCTTTAGTGACGCTGTTATGTATATAGATAAACAATAGACTCGGTTGTTATACTATGGGATCGTTTTTAAAGGTCCCATCAACATACCGACTACTTGATCCTTTTTCTCGAGAAGCGCAAGCAATGTCGGAAATGCGCCTTGCAAAAGCAAGCATTTTATGTTTTGTGTGGGATCAGTTTGTGAGCTTTGTGCTCTTCAACGCTGATCCCTTTTGTATTTAAGACAAATTATTATATTAGGTTGCTGAAAATTAATAATATTATGGGCTGGATGCCTGGACTGCTAATGTCGTTTCTGTATTAGGCTCCGTACTAAGGCATAATGTGCAGGCAAGAAAAGGCCAGCTTGTTAACTTGACTATATGGATTGTTTTGTAAGTATGTATATGAGAAAGTGGGGATGTGTTTTGAAAACAATTAGCGTATCTGAATTCATAAAGCATAAACGTTATATTAATACCGAGTATGCATAAATAAATGGAGACTTATGCGCTAGACACAGGTGGTCTATTCAACTTGCTTCATGTTTATGCTTGAGCTGCTGTGAACCACTCTGCAGTCAAATGTCAATAGCCATTCATATGTGTTGGTATTCGAGTCGTTACTTGCAGGTTTGCATGCTTATTTAACTGATGTGGCAGACAAAAACAACTCAAGGCGACTTATGGCGTTTTGTCTATATTCTTCTCTGATTTATTCAGTATTTTATATTTATTCATTTTCATTTTTAGCTATACTGTAGCTGGTCATTGATATTTTCATATAATTAATATAGTGGCTACTGGCTGGCGGCTACCAGCTAGTTACATTGCAGTGAGATTAAATCCGGACAACTACTGGTCTAACGCCATCCATCTATTATTATTTATTACTCATTTACTTACGAATTTTATTATTTCTTAAGACTTCTTAATATCTTGTGTGTGTGTAAGAATTATGATGTAACTTGAATTAATTGACATAAAACATTTACCGTTACATGATCTTCCGGATGAAACACTTTTTCAAACAACTCTAAATGCCGTGAATTCTCCTAATTTAAAAAAAAGTCTGTCCTTTTATGTTGTATCTAACTGGAATTTGGCAGATCCATGGTAATGAAATTAATTCAGCCACCTGAGAGATGGCGATCACTACGTCTGGGATTTTCCCTACTGTTTATATCAGAGCAAACATCCGGATTTATTTATCTACATCTCTCTTCAGTTCTCCACCATTTTTCGGCTTAGACTTTTGAGTGTTGTTTTGGAATATTTTAACGTTTTCTTCATTGTGTTTGACAATTTATATCATTCGTAGAAATATCTTGGCGCCAATTTATTTTTAACGAATTACGACGTGTGGTCGTTGTGGTTACCAAAACAAGTTGTCTTGATGAATCTTAACTCCCTAAATGTTTTTGTTTTTTATCAACGTATTTACATATCTGCTTGCAAATTTAATTGAGAAGCGAATAACTTACATAATATGTGTAAACTGTGAATACGAGTATGTAAATAGCTGTCGCCCAGGAATGAATTTATTTTAATTATCTAGTATCATTTATATTTTTAAACGCAATTTACATTTTTATTGTGAATATTTTTAACTTTTCTGCTAGAGTTCAACATATATATAATGTTGACATTGATGATCGATAGCTCATTTCTATGTTTATATTTGACATATATTATAGTCTATAGAATTGTTTTAAAAACATAACAGTATGTGCGCAGTCATTGAAAACATGGGTGCAAAACAGTAGCGTAACGAGAAACGGATTGCCCCCCAATATTTCTCTAAACAATCTTTCAAGGAAAATTGATAACATATACCAATATATTAAACCTGTGATGAAAATATTTGAAAACTAAATAATACTGATGAGTGATGACTAAACGTATAAGAACAAGAACGTATTAACATGAACATGATTGGCAAAATAAGGCATCCGAATTCCCATCATGTACCAGCATCTTTTCAGGCGACGCAATGCACGTGCGTTATGTAAATGCCTATTTAAGAGCCTGGGAAAGGTAAGGTTAAAAGATTTTATTATTTATGGTTTATGAATAATAAAATATATTATTGAACATATTAAAATGGGTAGTTCATGGGACTGTTCAAACATGTTGTAGGTTCTAACTCTATCGAGCAGCAGCAGCATTGAAAGTCTAATACATATAGCACAATTCATGCACTGGGTGCAGAATTACAGTGCCAGACTCAAAAAGAATTGAAGGCAAGTATTGCGGAATTTCGTACACTTGTTCCTACATTCGCCACAAATAATTATAAAATATTTAAAGCTATCACAAAGCTCAACCCAAACGTTAAATTTGTTTTGTTTGTGAACACGTGCAGTGTCATCAAAAAAATGTTTACTGTTTTTTTGCAGATTAGCTTTAGAGATAAGCAAATCCTCGCCATGGCCCATGATATATTTTTCAGTATTCCCGCTTGTTAGTTAGCATAATTCATATTATAATGATGCTTTCAAACTAGTTCGTATACGTACTATACATATAAATAATACATGTTTTATTTATGTAGTATGTATATGCATATTGTTGGCGCTAAATGATGTGGCTTGTGACTTATAATGTGAGGCTCCGATCTTTGTGCGTTGTTACTGGTTGCCCAAGGTTTCAAGGTTCAGGGTCGCAATCAGTGTGGTATGATAGGTATGACGTGTCGTCATTGTAATTGCCTTACAAGACTTTCGTTTAATTTTAAAAAGTGTAATAGTAATTGGACATCTACTTACAACATATTTACTTGCAACTTATTATTTACAACATGACGAGATAAGTTTCCATTTTTCAAACACTACAAACTATATTGTCGAAATTTTTAAATAATAAAAATAAAAACCAATAAAACGCAATATTTTTTAATTTTTGACAAATATATTTCGTGACATTATTTATATACTTGTGTGTATTTCATTTTATTTTTTGTATGAAACACAATGTTTATTTTTTAATAATACATGTTGACATTCTACTCTTGTTTAAGCTTGATTTTGTCGATAATACAAATTTAACTGCTCTATTATTTTCAGTGAAATTTGTTTCATTATGTATTCAATATATGCGTGAAATAAATTGTTTAATTAATTAATAAAATGATAACAAAAACATCTTAATCTTAAATAACCATTCATTACATTCTTAGATAAGTCGCATTCATTTCCTTTCATATAATTACACGTACAACAAACATAGTTTGATTTTTAAAACACTATTATCGCCTTTATAATCTAATAATTATATTAAGACAAAACTAGTATTTGTTTGTATTTTAATAATAATTAAAAATTAATTAATTGCAATTTTTATCAATTCGTTTTGTTTTAAAACTATTTTAATAAAATTATATTAGTTTTTGCTGTTGCATTGATTAAATTACACTTTTATAGTTCCATATATCTCTTGGATTTGTTTTACATATTAGGTTACTCTCAATTTTAAACATATGCTACAACTTTGTACAAAAGTATTCTACAGATCACAGAATAAAGACGCGCATACATTTTAAGATAACACTCACGATTATTAATACCCCCCCAATTCATAACTTAAATGCAATTTTAATTCAGAAGATGTCACAGTAAGATCAAATACGTAATAAAATAAGCTTTTATTTAGCTGAGTCTATTCGATCGCGCTCATCACTCCTGAATGCATCTCTGTCACCAGACTGCTACGGTACGGTTGTGCAAATTACATACACACGTACCTTTACTGTTCGTTCTGTTTTGGTGGTGGATGTGCTCTCAAAATGTTTAATGCGCCGCTTCTTTTATACTTGTTTACATTTATAGTGTGTGTATGTGTATTTATATTTTTAATGTTATGTTTTTATAAATTACATTAACCCCTCGCCAGGCCGCTACTTTAAGACTGAGTATCACTGTTTGTTGTCTTATCGGATGGTGGTGTCTGCAAAAATAAGAAAATACCAAAGTTGAAATTATTTTGATTCACCATAAAAAAAATCATAATTTGGCTAAAAAAAGCATTAAAATCTGAACTGATTAATGGGGAAGATCTCGATCATTTAAATTTGATTGGTGTGTATGCCACTTATCGACGTAATATACAACGAATTGGCAAGACCGCGGTAGTTTTTCATATGGCGCCTTGTCGCAAATCTTTTCAACGCTATGTGACACCTTATATAGAACGGGTTTCTTTGAGTATAACGCCTGCGGTTAATTTCTGTTTTGTCTACACACTCGGGAGACGATAAGACGTGTTGAGTGCAAACGCAAGGGGGGTCGTTTCATAGTCGTTACTCGTTGTTCCTTTTATGGCACTTTAAATAACCGCGTTCGATCTGCCCGCATGAATTTTTGTGGATTCTCTATTGTTATTACAAGACGATGAGCAGGAGGGGAGGCTGGTGGTGCGTCAATTGAAGTTCAATTAATTTTGATTTATTAAGGGAGGTGAAATAGATGGCTTCAAGCAGAAAGTTTGCTGCCCACCAAACAAAATTCTACATGATTTTAATGTTTACCGTTACATATATTCCAACCCGCGTGACTACCAACTACGTGAAGGTATGTATTTTTATTCACAACACGGTTAAACAAACCGAAAAAAATGAAAAGGCAAATTGTGCGAAAAAAAATTGCATGTCATGTTGTTTGTCGCATTAATTGTCATAAGAGAAATCAAGTAAACCAGCCAGCTGTGTGCCATTTGGAATAAACTGTAAAGGAAATAGATTCTCTCATCTACAATGGGTGCTCATCCCACACACGTATGAGCAACACATGCAATTTGTCAATGCGAGCCGCAAAATGAAAATGAGTAACTACATAGTTATATATATAAAGGAACTGTACGTATAGTTATTTCATGTTTGTTGTTTTCATGTTTTTTTTTAGTTTTGTTATGACGCGACACTCGTGAGCAAATTTGTTCCTAGTAAATTCGGTACGCTGTGAATTATGTGTACTTTAAATTGCCGCAGTGACCATCACAAAAGCGGGTCTGTTTGTCTGTCTGTAAAGTAACTTGAATAGTTAGGCAAACAAAATGATATATAAAATTGTAACCTCAATGACAAATCAAGCACAATTTTCGCATATTATTCATTTTATAGCCTTACTGCGGAGCAAGTAAACAACATTTATTGTAGTAGCTTTTGTAACTTCAATGTACGTGTGTACTAAATTTACATGCGCGCATGACTAAATGATCAGAGGCTGTGAACACCTGCGCTCTGAATTGGCCGCAATGCGCGGATTTTTACTAATAGTAGACGTAATCATTTTATATTTTTGTGAATCCGTGGCGGGGAAATGAGTTTTTTTCATGTCATTTGTTTACTGATGCTTTTTCTTTCAGTGTAGATGTGCATGGATTGCCTAATTGATTTATTCGGATTACTGAAAAGCTTTCACTCGCACCTTAAAACCACGAGTAATTAATAATATTATTGTGGAGATACATATAGGTACCTAAATGTTTTAGTTGATTCAAAATTGATTTTTGTGCGATTTGTATTAAAAAAACTGTTATCGTATACAGTCTTCTGATTGGTCAGTCAACATTGTTTTGGAGGTAAGAAAACAATTCAATTGGTGGAATAATCTTCATATTAACAATAAAACAGTTTAGGGAATTCCAAAAATCGTTCTCAAGCCTAAATCATTGATAAGAACACAATTAAATAGCAATTAACTCCAGGATGTCACTTAAATGATGCAGCTGGGCACGCAATTTAGAAAGCATTTTGTATGGAACAAAATCTCCCACAATAAGAAATTGCTTCAAAACAATATAGATGAAGAAAAAGACGTGTAAAAAGCAACAAAGAAAATCCATAACAACAACACACACATACATAATATTAAACTTTAAAGTGCAGATATTTGAGTCCCACGACTCAACAGAGTGACTCGACGCACATAAAAATGCCCAACTGTGTGTGCTCAATGCTACATGGTCGTCCAAGTGCAAATCGGAGCACCCGGGGACTGAATATACTGATTGAAATGAACACGTGCATAGTTTTATTTTCGATCTCATACATATTTTATATGCTTTTTGAGACTGGCATTTTTTTTTCATCAGTGCCAGGCTCTTTTTATTTGTATTTCATTTTATTTAATTTTATTAGTGTTGTTTCGTCGCTGCATACCGCATCCCACTCCAATTTCAATGAATGACCATCTGGTTAAAAAGCGCGTTCAATCAACAATGTACATGATACAGTTACACACCCATCCGACGATCATTTCATTAAAATTTAAAGCATACAAATCGCTCGTAACGCATCAAATTGAGAATAGAAAATAAAAAGACTGAACAGGACATTTTTTTTGTGATCAATGATAAAATTGATCATTAGCCATTACCATCGGCACATAATGGCAATTAAATCACAAAATGATGTTATACAATGCGGGATTTACAAATAAAAACACAATTGATCATTATACCGTAAGGCGGATGTTTCAATTTAAGCCGTCTTGTTTGTACATTTTATGTTGAATTGTAGCTGTTATATGCAATTAAACGACGAGTGCATATTATATTGTTACGTCGCGTCGCGCTGTGGCAATCGCGAGACGTGTAAATTGCGTCAAAATTTAGGCCAATTTACAAAGTGTAAAAAAGAAATGAATGAAGAATGAAACAACTGAACGAAAAAAAGAAGCACAAAACAACAAAGTACACAAGAAAATCATTTCGTTTCGTTTTAATATGTGTTTCAATTTAAGTTCTGCTTTGTGGCTGGGGCTTTTTGTCGGTAGCCCCGTTGGAATGTTACAAAATACGCAGGTGTTCAAAGCGATGAACCCCACCGCAGCAGCAATCTTTTATTAAAGTGAAGAGCGCGGCTGCAGAAAATAGAAAATTTTCGTATTAACTATATTCGCCTTGTGGCTTGTATATTTATATGTTTGTTGAATTTCTCGCCATATCGCAATAATTTATTTCAAGATTCACGATTTAATTTGAACCGCAACACCACGGCCGTTAAAATCGCTACTGGGGTTGTTTTTTTTTCATCAGTGCTAGCATTTCCGTCTACTGATCGCGTACTCTTGCACACCCAAAAATAAATCTGGTGCACTCATCGAATGCGTATCAAAGGCGCGTCACCCAAAGAGTGGGGACTTAGGGCCACTTCGGCCAGAATATATGGTAGATAAGAAAGGAACTTAACCAGACAGACAAAAACATGGATATGTATTATGTTTTTTTAGCAGTTAATGTAAAACTGATTCTTACCGTATGGTGGAGTTGCATTTGATGTTGCTGTTGCAATTGCTCAAACTGATTGAGAATCATGTTTGGACTTGGTCGGACACCGAGTGGCTGCCGTTGGCTGACTTGTTGCTGGCTCAAACCCTGCATTTGCGATTGTAATTGTGTTACTCCATTAAGGGCAGCAGCAGCATCGAAGCTGTTTACTGCTGGATTAGTTTCCAGTGCACTTTGCAGATCACAAATGTAATCAATCACATTCTGAATCACTTCTAGTTTAGATAATTTGCGATTTTTTGGCATGTATGGAACAAGATCTTTCAGCTTCGACAAGTACATTTGAATTTCGGCATTTTCACCGTCACGGTGTCGCGAAATGCGACCTTTTGCAATGGCTGGAACTGAGGCGCCAGTTGAACAAACTGCTGTGACTGCTTTCATTTTTAAACTGTTTCGTTTTTTTTTATAACACTTGAAAGACTTTTTTTTGTTGAAAAATTTTAATTTTCACTTTATAATGGTGTTGATCACTTTAAATCCTTTGTAATCGTCGTAGACACTTAACTGAATTAACGAACGGCACACGTGTTTAATTAAATTGACGTCACTCGATTGAAATATTAATTAACTTCACTTAATGATATTCCCGTATTATATTTTACTGGAGTCTGTGATTGACTTGACTGAGTGCAGACACTGTAAAAATTTAAAAGTATTCAGGAACGAACCACTCCTATCGGAAATCAACCTCGAAATGTCGACAAAATAGAGAAACCGACTTGTTTTATAAATTTTGCTAGGCTCCGCCCCTGAGAGAGAATGCGGCGAGCCGAACTGGTCGAACTCAAAGTTTACGAGAAGCTTTTCCAGTGGCGTACGCCGCACACTGTATTTTTGAATTTATGGTGTAAGTAAAGGTAGGGAAAATTCTGTCTCTGATTTTCTGTGTATATTATGATCCTTATTCCTTATACAGGTCGAATTTCTTAATTATGTATCGTATATGAACGAATGTTCAGTTACAATAGTGTTATAATTTCTCTTTGCAGTTAGCTGGATGTATTTTTTAAAGTGATGTGTGTTTAATAATACAAAAATGTACACCATATGAAATAGGTATCGCGATGCACGTATGTACAATATACTACCGTATAGGTATCCCCGTATTTCATTCATTCTTATTGTGCTTTTCATTCATATATTATCATTTGCTTTTAATACTACTGTAGTCGGTCTGAAATGATGCTTGTTTTAGGGGTTTGTATTTTTATTGATTAACCTGTGTGTTGTGTTGATCAGCCTTTTTGTTGTTTCAGGGTTGCTTTTCTATTATATCTCGTTTATTGATGTAACAGGTAATTTAATTTAATTTAATTTAATTCAAATGATATTACATTAGTTAACACTTAATAGGTGATTTATAAACATTAAAATTGAATTTTCGAGTTTTATTTCCACAGTTTTTTTAAAAGTTGATTTTATTATTTAGTAACTATTCAAACAGTTACATAAGTGGGTAAATTATAAAAATATGATATAACTTTTAACGACAAGGTTATTTAATACATATTTTATTTCTTTACACAAAACCAAAATTGCTTTTACGTTATGTCTTATGCTCTCATCAAGTTTTCTCTAAATATTACACACCTTTGACGGATTTAAAACCGCCTTCAAATGCCAGATCCTTTTCAAATGTGGGACTTGTGACTTGAGTTCATTGCAATCGACAATAGCTCGTGTGTCGCGTTCAGGGTGTAATATGAATTTATTTTTTAGGGTATAGGCACCGTAATGCCGATAATTTCCAAATATACGTGCATACACCGATTACTGAATGAACATTTAATATACGTTTCATATTGCGATATTTACTTGACTTAATTTGATGATGAGAAAGACAAATAACGCGCGGACTGCGATTCGTTTCATATTTCAAATATTATATTCGCGAAATATTCAACCAACTGACACGTATGACGTACCCGTGTCGACACCATGCAGCGATAACAATATTTGACCACTCGATCGCTTGGTTTTGACTCAAGATACTAAAATATAATATGCTGCAGTCTGTAAGTAAATCGATGTCTTGTGTACACTGTACATATTATATTAAATGCTTAAAGAAAATTTCACCATGCTGACTGTTTCTTTGAAACAGATTAAATGTAAATAAAACGTACCCATAAGTGAAGTCGAATAAATTAATGTTCAAGCTGTAATGTCAATGTTTGTTCTGTTTAAATTTAAAATAAAAAAAGCTTTTTTATTTCCTCTTGGTAGGTGCGAGTACACAGAAACGAGATGGTGATCGAATCAATGCACCTTGAGTTAATATCAAATTATATATTATGTTGGACTTTGACCATTATTGTGCGTGTTTGTGATTATGTTGGGCTGTGAAATGTTTGACGGGATCGCAAATTGCTGAAGGATTGGTTCCAGCAATTTTCTGGCAATTTTTAATGTTGTTGTGCACTGTTTTCTTAAACCGTAATTATTTTATGTATTTATGTACATGCAAAAAAATATTAAAATGATTGCTGCGTACGTCTTTCTCAACAACAATAATTATTTTTATGCGCAATATTTTTTTTTATAAATTGAATAGATTAAAAAGTGAATATCTATTTATTGTACTTTATACTTATTGTATTTTAACATTTACAAAGTATTACAAAAAGGTCGTTCTTAATATGTAGTAAAAGTAATTTTATTTTAAATATTTAAATTCAAAAAATCAACGTGAAATTAAATGTATTTAACGGAAACATTAAAACACTTGTTGTGGTGGCGATTAATATATCAAATAAGTATGGCTGATTATGAGACAGCATATCACTTATTGTTATTATTTAATTTATATTAGCAAGTTTAACAATACACAAAAGATAATAACGCATGGCTGAAAATCGCGAATTTGTTTACATAAAAGTTTCAGCGATCGAGAGTGAAGGATAATTCAAATAAATGTGCATACTCCATGTAACGTGCATGTCACAGAATTGTGTTGTTACTTTTCGATGACTAAGGACAATATTGTTTATGTAATAAATATTTATATCGCAAACATCTCCATACGAAATTCTACGACCATTTTTTAATCAAAAAATTGAAATATTAAAAAATTAATTATGAAGATTATGCATAATGAATATCTAAACCTGTTATTTGTTTTTAATGTTTTTTTATGAAATATGTAAACATTCAATAATATCAAAAAAATTGAACTTGTTTAAATAAGGTGTGTCAACCATATTTTGGGCTCTCTTCCCCTTTAAAATTTAGTCTTGTTTGTCTGAATGTTTACTCAAAAAATGTACCTACATTTATGATTAATGCGATATCTAATGCAAGAATCAAGATAACCAAGTGTCTAGATATTGAGGTCATCCGCTTTAAAAAGTCTGGTTCTAGATTATTTATATATATGGAACAGAAAAAAAAGTCAGTCCCTCAAATAGAATTGATCATTAAATATTATATACAGTAATTAATCAAAGAACTTTTTCTAAACGAATTTACGTATTATAAATTTAAAGAAAATTCAACAAGTGTTTTCTCAAGATAAGATACGATTAATATTCTTGAGTTATATTTTTAGTTTTTACTTTTTACACTCAAATGCGAGTACGTTCACATGAGCATCTCAGCCAATTAAAATAAACCAAAGTTTTCCAATAAACGCATATGTTAAACACGCATGCACAAAAAGCGCATTTACTGCCGGAGAAACAAAAGCAAACTATATTTTAGAGGATCAGTTCAAAATGTTATACATAATATATACTATTATGTATGCCCAATTAATGATCGTGTACAAACGCACAATAATAATATTTATGTATGAGGTCAAGTTGCCGGTCAAATGAAATTTTAGTTCATCAGTGGGCATAAATTATTGAACGCCAGACGATCGTAAAACCTTTTTCGAAACGCCTTGCACTGTAACTGCGTTGTGTGATTATATAAATTACAATGAATCACTGGAATTGACAATAGTGTAAGTAAAAGAAAGTTAAAGCTCAGCCAAAGAAAAATGATTGCATACTTTGTTATGTGTTGCAGTGCATGAGGGAAGCAATTGCGCTCTCTGTGTCAGCTGCTAAATTGATAACAAATATGTTTTGTTATTATTAATTATTATTATCAACAAATATAAAGAACGATGTAAATATATCGGCGCCGCATGAGATAAAAAGGTCACAAACAGGTCGGGCATAAAGATTTTGTTACTTAAAGATTACCACAGCAAGAAATAGTATAAATAATTCAGTATTCATAATATGTAAACATACGATCTCAGATGCATACAGTGTCGTAATAAATCACACACATTATTGCATGATAACAATCGCTTGCGAGTGTCGACTGTCGGGATTCTCATTTCTCTTACATCCGATGCCTTGAGCAAGTAGAAATTGCACGAACACAAGCGACTTATAAGTTTCTATTTTTAATGCAATCGAGAGTGTCTTACGACTCACAGCGAGTTGGCATATTAACATATTATTGTGATCATAATATACGTACATAAGAAGTGCGTATAACGAGAATTATGCGTTCATTACTCACATAAATGAAGCGACATTGCCACAGTCTTTTGCGTCTGTCCTTGCTTAATTGGCGGAATGGTTGCAATGATCGTGAGCAAATAGACACGCTGATGCTATGCTGTTGCGCGGTGACACAGGAAGAGGCCAAGAATAAGCGATTTCCGTTTCCAATCTGATGTCGGTTGAGTTTTCTCTTTATTTTTTTATGGTGCCCTTAATTTTTCTAGTTATAAATAAAAATTGGATACTTACGTGGTTTTGTTATATTTACATTATGTCAATATATATGATTGATAATTAAATTAGTTTAAAATTAAAACAAAATACAATTTGAAATTTTTATTTTTATTATTTCATGCTCAATAGTAAAGGTAAATTTTGAGGGATTCATATTCATAACGTTAATTTTTTTAAAACAATTTATTGAAGTTAAATTTTGTTGCTAGTTTTTGATTCCTTGAATAATGGAGACTGCAATAGCCTCCATGTTCAATTTAACTTAACGTTACTTCCCGAACATGCGCTTATCGCCACAGACATCTAATTTGCAATGTGCTGCTGAATTTAGCATTCAAAACTCATGTGCGTCTGTACTAATTTTCTTTACTATATTATGTGACTAACTCAGCATAAATAATTTCACTAAAAATACAGTATAAGTATACTTGTGCAGTTTTTCCTACAAATACTTGTACCTTCATAATTTACCGTGTAATTAAATTGTAAATTAACAAATTAGAAACAAATTAACATTTAACATTGCCTGTATACGAATGAGGATGATTTCTTTTCATCATAGGCATCACTAAATTTCATATGCAGTATGTAGTTACTTATTAAGCTCACATCCAAATGTCTTCACACGGAAAACAACTACATAATTCATTATCTGCAGTGTATGTTAATTTAAATTCTCATTTTTCACCATAATCTGTTAATTTGTAATTTAATTTAACTGCATTGACCAACCATAAAAGCATAATGTGTTAAATTTTATTGCAACGTTGCGCCGCAGTTCTGAGATTTGCATGCGATTGCAAAATTGCATGAGAAATGTTCAACATGATCATTTTAAATAAATGTAACTCACAAGGTGCTGCGCGGCCAGAATTATTTATTTATCGTATTTACGAGTACATTTTTGTTGTCTGCAAAGAATTCATTCTCAATAAAATTTGTACGTAATAATAATAATAATTTTTGAGATGCATTCTCAGATGGGTGCCACCCAATCAGTTGCTCGAAGCAAGCGTCCAATCCGAAAACCACCCACATTGTGTTCTCGTAAATACAGTTCTTGATTATGTCGAGGCTTCTTTCCGTTTTGTTGAATTCCTTCCCACGTACGTGGGCTCAGCGTCATTTCGTGAGTGCGTGGTTTGGTTACTTATGCTGAGTTGTTGAATCTTCCTGGAGTACAAGAGAATTGATTCGTCAATCTTGCTTTTATTTTTCAAATTTAAGTCGATGGTTTGGTAAGTATTGTTGAATTGATTATGTTTTGGACGTTGGTTTTTGTGACGATATCAATTCTCAGAACACCTAAGATTTATATTATTGTTTTGTATAGGATTGAGCACATATTTGGTTTTAGATATTCGGTGACTTTCATCAATGCTTTAAAAAACGCAAAAAATAGCTAAGCCTTATTACTTAAAGTATTGAGTTTGTGTTATTAAGAAAATATTTAAATGTGTTCCACAGATTATTAAAACAAAAAATATCCATTCTAGTTTAGAGTTCAGGATCTACATTTTTTTGTTTTTTTAAAACAAATAACGTTTGTCTACTGCATTTAAAGTTTTCATCCAAATTAGTCCACTTAATCCAACAATGCTAATTTCCAAGAAATCTTAACTTCCTATCAGTTCTTTAGATAAGGTCTGTCCTCATATATCATATCTATATCCAACACAAAACAAGAAAGAATTCTATTTACCCGCCCACATTCCACAGCTCTGGGCACACAAAACTTGATAGCTTACATATTATAATAATATGAACAATTTTCTTAAGACGCAGCGGTGCATCGACGAGCTCCTCTCCTCCCGATCATCGATGCAAGCCGCAGTTCCAGCCTCCACTCTCCAGCAATCTCAGCATATATAATTATATTATGTTTCAGTGCGTTTGTTTGTTCTGTGCAGGTGTCCAAAATAAACACATTCTCATGGTATTTATATGTACACAAACGCTTTGCGCAGAGATTCTTAGCATTTATGAGTATATATGTGTACGAGTACATTTAAGTTAACGTGTAAGAACTAAGAACGCCAAAGAATATAAAAGAACCATATAAGAATCTTAAAGAGATATCTAAAGGAGGTTTGTTGTTTTGTTGTGTGCGTATTGAATGCATCTTTCACAATAATAATATTGTGCCGGTGTTCGTCTTTTGAGTAGTTTGGGATTTTATTGTATATTCTTCTGCAGTCTTTTTCATGCGTGTTGCCCTCCCCACTTATTCCTTTTTAAATTATGTTCTTCTTTGGGTATACCGAGAAATTCCTCAAGTTAACCACAAAAGTGCTTTATGCGATTAAAAGGCATTCACACAGACACACCGACAGAATACTCGTAATCTGAACAAATTACTTCTAATGATAATCGTTAGATTCAAATGGGATGATTTAATTAATAGAGCTTGATTGAATAATTGGGGAGCTTTGGCAGGAAATGGAAGCTTGTTAAAGGTTGTTTCAATGTGTATGCAGTTTTGTTTTGAATGCGTAACTCTAAGAGTTTGCGAAAGCGTTTTTATATTACTGCCGTGTTGGCAACGTATTCTCTACATTGATTGATTTATGTTGCGTGATTTATGCAAATGTCAAGACAAAGTCTTTATTTTTAGAAAGTTTTTTTCGTAGAACTGAAGGCACCGATTGGAAATTGTTTGCATACATTTGGCGGATTCGCGGGTCAAGGGCTTAAAAAAATTGAGCGACGAGTTCCAATTTATTTTGACTATTAATAATATGAAAATGTTTGTGAAAATCCACAAAATGAAGGTACTTTTTTTGGAATTTTGCTATCGTGGAAGAACGTGATTAACATATTTATGAAGGCGGCTATTTTTAAGATTTACACATTTATTATTTATTTATATTAAAACAAATTATTAAAATATTCCGTAAAAAAAGGCTATAATTATAAAACATAAAAAAGGGGCCCTTACACATACTCCTCCTGGCTTCTACCAGTTTAATGTTTATGCTGATAAAATCATATACAACCATTTATCCGAAAAGCAAACAAATTAAATCATAGAGACGTCTACTTTGCACTAAAATGGAAAACCCACAAGAACGTAAGCACATACTCGTACTCTGTGTGCAGTACTTCAAAGACAAAATAAATATAATAATTAGCAGCAAAGCTTGACAGGTTTCCAGACAGCTAACTCACGTGCAGTGTCATTTTAACAAATAATACTCTTTTAGTGTTGCACTAAGCACACACAAAGTACAGACATTTATTTATTTTTACCACAATAACTACATAATATATAACCTAACTCAGTACTCTGCACATAAATGAATCCAAACCACTGTTGTTTGTTGTAATTTAGAACGAGGCGATTTTCCCATCGAATATAATCGCAGCTGCATCAACAATGCCACAGTCAGTTCTCACTGATGTGAGAAAAACACAGCCCGATCGGCGAAAGGCACAACGCAAAGCAAGTCGCAACAACAATATCGCATCTATAATGCGGAATTAAGCCAATCCATGCTTGATACAATATACATAGAGTCGAAATATTACATTCTATGCCATTTATCCGCAGCACATGCACGTGACCTACACAAGCTTCATAATTTAGACGGGCTTCGGTTACAGTGGGCGCAACGAAATACTGCCTGATGCAGTCTTTTTGGGGGGCGTTCAATAAGGTCACACACAAAACGATTTGATATACTCACCACATGCAGGATAAATATGGGTAGTGCGAACTGCCCTCCTGAGTAGTTTAGTAAAATAATAAACCGCCTGCAAATATAAGGGAGGCATTTAATGGGAAATTATTGTATTTCTCAATAAAATCTCTGTAAAAATCTGCAAACTACAACTACTTCTTCATTTTAGTACATCTGCCGCCGCATACGGCATAAACAATCTCTTGCCTTGTCGCTGAGTCCTTTAATTACTATATATAAATTGAATATGCAGAAAACATAAAGAAGTGGAAGCGACGTAGATTCCCTGTATATGTCAATAAATTAAACGAACCAACTGCATCTTTAATGAACGAGTAGCATGCCAAAACCAAAACTTGAAAACTAGTTCGTTAGATTCGCGATGCAATATAACTTCCAATTGGCATATCACACTGCAACGGCAAGCTGCACGTGCATCAGTGCATATTTCATCTTCTGTACATTGCAGAAGTGCACTTGGTGCATAGCTGTTTAGGTAATCTTATGGTAACATTAGTGTACAAAATCTTTGCACCGCTTCGTTTCCTTATTCGTGCCAATCTTTTGACTTTTCGCGTTCTTTCACATCCGTCGCGATGTGTTTGAATACCCACAACTTGCTTGCATACACAACACGTTACTCGCGGGGTTGAGCGATAATTTCAAATGCGAATTTTTGCCATCATTATCGTATTGGTAACTTGAGACTCTTAATCTTCAACTTCAATCTTTTGGTGTGCTAAACGCGATTGTTATGTGTAGCTGTGTCGAGTCGATGTGGTATTCGTTACAGTCTGAAGCGCTTTTTAGCCTTCATACGCCTCAGCATATTTTATGCACCGCATGATGGCATGGTGCTTTGCTTTAGTTATGTATTTGTATCATACAGGCGCACCTATTTATCAGATTGAAAAGAAATTCAAAAAGTACTAAAAAAACGCCATAAAGAGTCAAGACGAGCGACGTTTGAAAAGAGCTCGCGCATGACTGCCAATTCACAATGCAACGCAAAAGGAAGAACAATTGTTGTACCACATAGTTGGTGTAAAGCTTCAAAGATATGCTGTAATATGATATTATGTTTGTATGGGTGCGATGTGCAGTCAGTGCACGAACTTTTCTGCAGAGTCTAGCTTATATATAGCAATATTATTGTTTTGCATAATATAAAATGGTTGAGTGCACGGTTATTTGAAGTATCGCTCTGAAGCACTGCAGCAAAAGTTGGTTTGAATATATTCATCTCGCGGTGACTAACTAAGTATAGGATAAATAGTAGAAAACTAAATTCTGATAGGAATCACCGGGTCAAACTTTATGCAATCATTTTAAATTGCTTTAAAATTTAACGAAAAATTGCATGACTTTATGATTTTTGATATGGAACTGAAATTTGAGTGGAAATGGTTGTTATTTATTATGATTAAAATTTAAGGTCAGGAATGTACTCGTACAATATCATTATTCTTTGATTTAGAACGCTTAACAGTGTTGCCAGGCAAATTTCTATAGTCAAAAGTTGACATTGAAGTTGAAAATGTCACATCAACAAAAACATACACCAAATATGGACTGGTTACTGCCAGGAATGTTTTTCAATGCACAATTTACGTATATCACTTGATATTTCATTAAAATTACCCAGTACCTTCACAGTTTATGTGCATAAAATAGTACATAAATCGTGTGCACTGTGCAATAAGTTTCCTGTGAAGACGTATACACAAATAATAATGAAAAAGAAACCAGCGTCGTTGCTGATTTTGCACATAAAACCGCACAAGGCTCCTGCTTTTCGAAGAAATTAGCGCGGTGTAGGAAGCATCTTGTTTATCTTGAACAAAACTTGCAGTAAATAAAGTGTGGGCTTGTTAAGGAGATGATGAGTTGCAATGGTACTCACAAGTCACATGTAACCGTTAAAGGCATTAGGAACGAACTGATCGTGCACAACTGATTTTATCTTGTAATTATTCCTTTGCCCTTATAATATAAACGAGTTTTTTTTATTGCACGAAATGACGATGTAGTTAATCAAGACGCATAAGGGTTTTTAAGTTTAAGCCTTTTTTAATTTACATGATCGTAAAAGTTATGACAATGAACCATGAATTTTTTTTTTTGAAGTATTTAATTAAGTTGACATTTAAGGGCACATGTGTGTACTATATTTACTTGGAAAAAATTAGCCAATCCGTCAGAAAAAAATTAACAACAAAAATAAAATTGTCCTCTTCTGTATCATAGTCCCATTTTAATATCCTTCCTAAAAATGGTGGTAAATACCTAACAAACTTCAAGGTCGAACCTTTTTTTGTTCATTTAGTGTTTTACAGACACAACCGTATTTTACACATCCAAGAAAAATTATCACGATTACCTATTTCTCTCATATTAATTATAATTGATATGTCAAAGTCTTTATCTAAATAATTTTGTTTATGGTTTTCTTATGTTTTCCAAAAGAAGACCTCAAGCAAATATTTGCAAAAGAACACACACAATTTCTTCCACACGTTCATGAGCTGAATCCACATCAATTATGGATCCGCACGTACTGATTAGCCGCAAATTACAACTAATCAAAATCAAATCCACTCAACAACCCAAACAAAACGAATTCATCACATTCGTACGAGTTAACTTGTACATATAACCAAATACCTAGAGATTTTTATATTACTTACCACTCACTACGGTACTCCACATATAGGCTACATCCAATTCACTGACAAACGAAATGTTCAAATTGAATTAAAATCAATGCGTGAAACAATTTCTAACTTTCTCACGGGTGCCCTCATCCATTATATGATAGTTACAAGCGCATAGGCAAAACACAACAAAGGGCCATTGTGTTGAATGCTTACAGGCGCACCATAGGGAAGTAGCTGCATGTACATCTGAATGGAAGTGGTAAATATGCCCTACAATCTTGCTCGAATGATCTACTCATGTTCTCACTTTTTGGTATGTGCTTAGCATTTAAGCATGCGCATTGCGCAGCCACTTTTTAATCAATGTACGCACAAAATACTTATACACTTTTGGAATCAATGGTATTAAAAGTTATAATTATCAAATGTACAAGTACACACGGATATTATGTCACATTGAGCTAGGCATTAGGCAGGTTTTCAAAAAAAAGGCTACCACAGATGACGGAAGGCGGGTGCAGTTGCTGATGGTCACATGCGCGTGAGGCGTTTTTAACCCGTATGCACGCAGTGTTGGCTTTTGTATTTATTAAATGAATTATAAATCGCTGGGATCATAACCAAGCATTCATTTCGTTGAAGTCGCAAACTCACAACTTCTAAAACCAATGTAACGGCGGCACTAATGGCAGATAATCCAGGACGGTCTGGGCTGCATGCAGTAGCGTGCTGCACGTGATTAAATTTAAATGATAGTTAAGCATGTTGTTGATGTAATGTATGGGGGTGCATTCAATTATCGTAATGGTTGTTATGTTCAACTGCATGCCGTTTTGACAAGCAATCATTGTCAATGTTACGCAATGGAAGAAAGTTGACTTTTCGTTGTTCGTTCTTTTTTTATAAAAAACTTAAAAATTAATGAGGATGACGTCAAACTAATTGTACGGCTTTTAAAACGACAGGACATTAGCTTATCAATTATCATTATATAACTATGTATTTAACTTTTACAATTTGTTGTATCCTTAAAAAAGGTAAGTACCGTTTCTCGAGACTAGATGTGTTATAAGTCATAACTCATAACTATATAATATTAACGCTACTCAGGTTCAATCAATTAAACTTTGATAAAATCGCTTGATTGGCAATAATAATATTGAATAATATTGGCATAAACCCAATTAACATATTCAATTTTAATAATTTCTGTGTTTTGTGCCACTACCGACATTAACACAATCCATAACCGATCCAAATGTGTAGTACCACATGACACTCAATGACTTTTTTAATTGCATCAACTCACAACTGTAATATGTTAAACACATTTAGCGTCAATTAAGAGAAAATTAGAACTTTTGGTGTGTTTTCCCAACCCAAAATACACATTAAGTCGACCCGTTGAAACCGTATGGCAGCAGCAGCAGTAGCTACCGCACACATGTGTGATGTGACCAACTCGAACGGATCAGCGTGCACAGCTTGTGTTATTCTTGGGAGTGGTTCATTTTATAGTGATCGCATATTGTAACAGCTTACAGCTGAGTTCTGATGGTCTGTTTGCCATACGACTGGGAAATATCAAATTAACAATATTTAGACAAAACATATCGTATCCTACGCGCATGTTGAAGAGCTCAAGTGTTGCCATATGCTTAACAATTTAGGCGCACCAAAATGACGCTAAAGCCACAATGTGAATAGGATGGTTGAGATGGTGGCGGATTCATTGCGTGCGTTAAGATCCTTTTAATTTTGGATACCAACTATCATCTTGAAGCCACATTGAAAGCAAACATTACATACTCGCACAGGGCGTCCAATTTTTAATGACGTTTGATCGTAACCATGATGCTCCACAACAACTTTCAATTGAGAGTTTTTAATTTAGTGTGTGGTCTCTTTGGATGCTGGTATGTCACTATATGTGGTGATGTTAATTGTCAATTGCACATGTGTAGCTATGATGACTATACAATTGAAATCGAAAGCCAGTTGACTATGATATTTGAATATTTGGAGTGATTATTTGGAAATTCCCACAATCCCATAGAGTAAGATTTGATCTAAATGCCCGCAGCCTGTTCTTAATTGGAATAACATACATTTTAGACCAGCTTTGTTAAGGCAAAATGAAAGCACAAACAATAACTGTATTTGATGTTAGTTTTTAATTAAACCCCAAATGACGTTTGTTAATTTTACTTTTATGTAATGCATGACGGAATGCACTTTTTAAATAAATCGGACAAAAATTTAATAAATTATTATTTTTTTAATCAAATTCCTCAAGAACCTCAGAATCAAAGTTCTTATATCTCAGATGAGCAAACAAAGTTTGGACCTTATTCGTTGGAAGTTTGGAATCTTAATATTATGGGGTAGAAGCAGTAAGTTTCCTTAATATAACGAACACACATAACGAACATAAAATTTAAAATCAATGATATTTTATTTTTAAATCGTGAAAAATTCAATGAAAATAATTTTATTAACTTAAAGGCTAATGCGCGTCATCAAGCAGTCTATTACATTAGAACAATATCATAATTTACTTTACCATGACGCGGAACCAATTAAAAGAATCATTCGGACACAAAACGCAACTCTTCCAAAAACAATTATTGTAAAAAAGTCCTTAGTATTTTCTACGTCGATGTTCGAATTGCAGATGTTAAATAAGCAATCGCATTTAATGTTAATTCCATAATACTGTTTGGCATTTTAAGTGTACACTTGCAGTGTAATTAAATGGCCACACACAACTCATCATATGGTTATAGAGAATACTCACATCGAATTATAAATAGCGCATTTATTCGCAGTTCACCCATAAAAGGTGGCATTCTTTCGATCCGGATGTAAGTTTAAGCTCAAATCAAACATATGGTGGAAAGGGGAATTATTGTGTTCTAATCATCATACCGCGAGCTCTGTTCTTTTTCCGCCTATTATATTTCCAACACAGGTGTTAGATGTGTACTCACACGAAAATGTAACATATACCTAAGTATCTATAATATTCTACGTTTATTCAATGGACTATTGACCCAGTATTCTAATCCATTTAGACTGTAAAACAGCTTGGAAAATAAAAATGGAAAAATAAAACATCTGCACTCTAGTTCGTTTATCCAATATGATGAGACATTGCGCAATTTGTGGATGAAAAATGCTATTAAATATTAAACGATAAACTCAATCGATGTCACTATATTGTACTCGCAGTTCGTCAATAAAGGAAATCCATACATTCTCTTATGCTTGATAGAACTAGTCGACACTCGCATAATATGCAGATTGTTATATATAGTTAGGTACCATGATGGAAGGAAATGAAAATCTCGACTCTCATACTCGATGAACAATGACTTTGATTATGCTGATGTGAACACACGGAGAGGACACGTGTGCCTTTTGGCTTGTTGAAATATTCAAGGTGGACATGCGGAATTGTAAAAGGGGAGGCATTCGAAGCGATGGCAGTTATTTAGTTGCTGCTTCCGTAGTTAACATCTGCATAGATGAATGGATTGTGTTTAAACGTTTGTTAGAGTGTTGTTAGAGCATATGGAACAGAATCAATGGCTCATTTTTAAATAGATGTTGATTCTGACTATACGTCGCGTCGCTTACACATACAAGTTGTAAGAAACAAACCATACATATAATTTTAATGCGTCGATTGCAATCGATGGTCTGCTATGATAAATTCAATCGAAATGGAAATTGTTTGAATTAAAAATATAGAGTTCAGTCGAAAATTTTAAATCAGGATATTTTGTGGCAGATGTTATTGCATATGTCATTTATCTGTATATTAGGATGAGTTGAAGATTCTAAGGACCTTATAATCATGTTATGGTACACTATTATTTTTTCGATTTGTAGATACGGAAAAAACCCTCTTAACAATTTCGCAGAAACGCAATTTCGTAAAGTCAAATATTTCAAAAATAAAGTTAATTAATTATGATGGATCAAAGCAAACATTCCTAATATGTCAAACTTGTAAAGCCTTCCTCTTTCGAAATGCCATAAAAAATTATCAACTAACAACACTTCCTTTAAAAGCAATAAAATTACAAATATCACAGTATTTATTTACATCTGCATTCTGAACGCATGTATACTTTAAACCCACTAAAATGTTGTCACATTACAAGTATAAGAATGTGAATTCCCCGTACGCAGACTCCTTACAGTTCTGCTCAATGAAACCCCATCTCACTGCCGCTGCACGTCCTAATTAGCTCAAAGACGCGTGAAAAGATCATAAGCACATCTATGCACAATAAATATGCTGAAAATATGTTCATCACATTTAGCATAATATAACATTATTCCTGATTTTCCAAAAAATGTGTCGCTGCTCTCTTTTTCAAATAGACATATTGCCACGAAAAAAAATCTATTTTGTGTATGTATGAAACATATTGCAAGAATCTTTATGAGCATCCCTTTAAACTCATTATACGAGTGTACTATTATGTTGCTATTTTTATAAACACAGTTAACATAGTGAAAGTGAAAAAAAATACTCAAAATATTCAGCCACACGCATGCGTTGTCTGCTTACACATGTTAAATAATATGCATAACATACGAGTATAAGTGGAAATGCGAGATGTTTTCCTTTTTGTGAATGCACCGATCGTCAAGGATAAGACGAAATTTAAGAAGAAGGAAACAAAATTGTAAAAACCATACAAACAAAAACGTCGTGAAGACACTTTGAATTCAAATGTGGTTAACATGTTGACGCAATTTGCTATTGATAGGGCCAATGCTATGGCTCTGGGCTCATGGTTGGCCATAGTTTAAACGCCGCCAAAAAAAAAAATGAGACGCACGAAAAAGGAAGAGTGTGCAACATGTGACATTGTGAGAATATACTTATAATTTATAAATACTACAAGACGTGGCAGGCAACTAATATGCAGCGATAGAGTTTGCATTTTGTATCCTAAACAGCAGTTTTTTACGACAAGCGAACTTTTTTGAGGATATAAAAAGACTGATACTTTCTAAACTGAATTTAGTAAACACATGTCCTGCAATATGTGGTTCTCGAAATATTATGGCTTTATTGAAATGATAAATAAATAAAAATGAAGACACATTTGGGGAGAAATTGAGCGGTCCAAAAAATTTTCATTTTGAATTAAACACATGCCGTTGAAAATAACTAATTTTATTTCAGTTAAATACTGTTTAAAATTTTCGTTGAAAAAGAATGTTTAGACCAGCAATATATACTTTAATTGTGAAATAATGTCCATAAATGAATAAATACTCTCCTTTTAAGAAGAAGTCCTCAAAAAAATAATCAGCATGTAAAGGACCTTTTACGTGGAAGATAATGTGAGAATGTTTTAGTTAAACATTTAAACAAAAAATAGTAGTATTGGAAGATTCCATATTATAATGCTCGTATAACGGACAATTCAGGACTTATCTAGTTTACAAGAACAAAATTTTAAAGCTCAAGAACTAAATAAAATCCAATTAAAAGAATCCTTAAAATTTAAATAAATTCGATTAGGTGTTTATACGCATGTCAACGAAATCATTGCAGTTCTTCATAAATACCAGCTTCGACTTAATAAAGCCATGTTTGTTTTATGTTATTGAGCACTTAATTGGATGTGTCAGACGACAGTTAAATTTAATGAAATGTCCCTTTGAAACTTCCCCTCTTCACGATCAGTCCAATTGAGTAAACGTTCGAAATGCTTGATACCGCTGTTATATTGTGTTCGGCATGTTGTACGGCCGCACAAAAAAATGTGGACAGATGAGAGAGAGCACATTGGCATATAATTGAACCAAATGTTCAGCCCAACTGTCTGTTGTTTGAATTAACTTAATACAACGCATAATTTGCAGCAGGCATTCATCTGTTACTTAACTTCAATATGGTTGCAAGTTTTGGCTAAAAATTATGTCGCTTGCGAACTACGAATCCGCGCAAGCGTGTGGAAATTAAAATGTAAATCCAAACAGGCGTGCATTAATATTGTACTTTGTTGTCGCAATCGGTTTTGATATCAGTTCGCGCCAGGCTGCATCATTACATAATTTCACATCCTAATCATATTTAGCCCTGATCATCCACAATGTGTTATGAATTGTAAACATTTAAGAAGACTGTAAACTAAACAAATGATTTCATTGTGTGAATGCCTTCATTGCCGGCATTATATGCGATCATCGTCAAACAATATGCGGCCATTCCCCTAAAATGTTCCTCTCCGTTTCCGTTGTTATTGTTTGCACAAAACGCACGTGGTATATTCTGCTGTTGCAGCCCTTTTCCAATTTTGTACCGTATAAAGGTGCTGACTGCTGAGTGCGTTCGCATATCTTGACCTTCCCATACACTGTGCCCTGTGCAGTGTACATGCGATTGCTTGCATATGCGCAATGCTCTTGCACACAAGCTGATATCAACGCAACGGTGAGACCTTAGCACACCCGGTACACGATCAGCGTTTTGGGGTGCTCTAATCTAGCCAGCCGTTCTCTGTAATATGCTGCTTTAGTTTAGATGGTCTAAATTTGTTGAGCCATGTGCTGTGTGCAGATTTTGCAGCCGCATGTGAAATTTCTGGCGATGATTCGCACCGTGCTTATAAATAATACACACAACACGACATTAATATTCCGATATTATTTGTTAGCTTCGAGACGCGCTGTGCGTCTGTTTACTGTTCTTAATTGTGTAAGATGTTTTAGTGAAAAGGCAACAACTAACTATATGAGTATGTGCATAGTTATTGGGTCACGCATTGGCAAGACCATCTGTACTTTTAACGCGGTTTTTTGTCTATGCAACTTTTTGTAGAGATGCGATTCGTGAGAATTATTATTTCGCGCATTTTGTGTATTTATTGAGTTTTTCGTGGTAGAATATTCAATTTCTATCAGTCAATCAGTTGCATTAGTTAGTTATTCAGTCAAAAGTTTGATTTAATTACATTTGATGGACCAACTTTTTGATGATACAAATCTATAACAACGACTTACGCAATCGTCCATAAAGTCCTTATTAATATCAAATAGAATATAGACTTGAATCAAAATAATCAAACTGCCTCAACGAAATCTAATAAAAGATCATCCACATATAGGAAAAATAAACAGTGCAGTCTGAATGCAAATAATGTTTATTTAACTCAATGTGATGCGTTTGCTTTATGAAAATGTGAATATGACCTCCCGAAGTTGATAAATTTTGCAAAGGCGCTCCTTTGGGCTGATTATTTCCACAAATAAAATGCTCCAACCAATATTTTGACTAAATAAATTTCTCATGGAGCGCCTGTTTATTTGAACGTGTGAGGTTTGTAGTCAATAAAGACGCCATCACCATATGTGATAAATTGTTTTTAGTAACGACGTCTCTTTCAATACATATGTATACACAATTCTATAGTACCATGATCGACGACGCCACGGCAGCAATGCGACGCTATTGGGCTCTAGTTTGTTTTGGCTTAGCTGCTAAAACAGTTGTGGTGTTTAACAGATGCATATATTATCCCCCATTCATATGTATTAACTAAACAGTTGTGTGTGACAATTGCGGGAACACATGGAGTTCCCTGGGTGAGCACATTTTTGGGCAATGCAGTAAACTTTAAGGATTTCATCGTTTACCTCCGTCTGCACGAATTATTAATGTACTCGTATTTATGGGCAGAGTATTTATATTGTTCAGTTCCATCACATGCGGCACATTTGGGCTAGAACAAGAGAAGCCCTCAAATGAGTACATCTGCATGATATTATAGTTAGATTGCTGCGTTGTTTAGGGGAAAACATGTGCAACATGTGCACGGTGTACCGCGTTAGAAGCCCTTTTATTCTTATTTTTAAGTAAATATGGGGCATTTTCGCGATCGATGCGAAATCATTTTGGTGTTAATAATTATGGGAAAACATAGAGCAGAATTTTTTTAAAAGTAGGTTGTGATCTAACTAAACATTTCGTTATTAGGAAAATAAATAGTTTGTCTATCAAAAGGAACTACAGCACTACCAGTTGGAGCGGATGGATTATAACTTGCAGGCAAGGTCACATAATTATTTTCTATCTGATCTCTTTATTATGGAGCTTTAAACAAAAACCCACTGATGAGTTAACTCAAACTTCAGTTTTATCAATGAAAAGCAACTATCTACAAAACGTTCTGTAGAATCCTACAAGAATTAGTTTGAATTTATAAACAAAGTTTTGTCAATAATTAAAGAAATCGCATTGATATGTTTTGGATTGTTCTTATTAACATAACAATGCATCCCTGTTAATATAATAACCATAACCAAAACTGCAAATTTATATAAGTTACAACATAGAAGCACATATTCTCAATAAAACAACATGCAGCCGTCTATTTAACTCAACACCGAAATGCATGCATACAATAATCATTCATTGACACCTGGTTATACGACAAACGTAGTACGTACCAATGTCCTTATGGCGCGAACCTATTAAGGGCATCAGAAGCCTGCAAATGTACGCATTCTAAATATGTACAAAGCTGCAGCGGTTCTTCTGGTTTTTGCTTGTTAATATACAAACACCATAGTACTAAAATACACAAACATTTTCGGCTCATATAAAATGTGCAATCTGCTGATTAGTCCCCCCTCCTTTTGATCCGCATGTTTTTCCTTTCATTTTTCATTGTGCGCCATAGAAACACAATGTCCTGGGAAATTTTATTGACTTTCGCTTTCGAGGAAAAATGACGACGGCCGCTACAGAGCTACGTTGCACATCTTGCGAGTTGCGGCTGCACAATGCACATTGCAAACGTTAATAATTTAATTTTTCTAAATTGTGATATAAAAACACCTTGAGCATGTGAGCGCCAGGCATGCAGCATGCGCGCGCCGTTTGGTTCCTTATTGCGCGCAAGGAGCTGTTTGGCAGCAGCAGCAAACAGCGGCCACTATGGTGCACATGTCTCTTCCACGGCTGCAAACATATAAAAGGCACACATTTTGATTCCCCCCTTTCTATAATATGATAGGGTAAATACGAACTCCTTAATGTCGTTTGCGTTATTATTAAATGGATTAATTTGTTGCCACATGAATTATTTTACTGCACTTTTAAATCAGTATGTTAAAAATGGAAATGACACTCGACAGGGCAACTAAAGAAAAATCTCAACTTTTTTTTTCCCACATTATTTCAAACTCTTGCATAATATTTATTTATATTAATACTAAAGAATTTGCATAACATATAATGAATTTTTACACATGAAATAAATTGGTTGTCAGGTGACTGCTGTGACGCGAGGAAGTAGTAGATTGCTTCCGCACAATGCTGAACGGAGAACATTGGCCGTTACTTCCTGATTTTGTACACCTGATCGTTTAAACGCAGTTTATGCAAGCTCGTAGTGCGACCAGCCATTGCATCGCATTGCAGCCGACGTTCAATGCGGTTCCGCCTCAAGACACTTTTCTGATCTAATTAAAGGAAGCGTATTTTGTCCATTTGTTGGACAGGTGAGAGACAATCCTCAAACACAGATGGTCGCCAATGTTCTTGGATCGTACACATTTAGATCATTTTAATAACAATTGTGAAGAAAGTTGGTTCGAATTGTGTGAGGTAGTATAAGTCAAATTTGCTGGGCTTTGTCGTCTTCTCACGCTACTGCTGCTGATTGCTACGGAATTTTGATTGTGTAAACGGGGACGACTTGCTGTATGTTAATGTAGTGCGCGCGCATTCATTTGTAAAAAAATGGCAGGTTCATTATACAGATGGGTTTAAAATTATTCAACTGGTTCGTTTTATAGTTTTCATTAACAATATAACTATTAAATTTAGGGGCATCATTAATATGTAGTTATAATGCGGATTTTTTTTTTGAAATTCAATAATTTTTTTAAACAGATGCACTCCACAGACCTATAATAGTTTCTTGGGAATCTTGAGGATTCCCATAAGTAAGATATAGTACATTTCTATGTCTGCGTTTTCTAAGAACCTTACCTGAAAAAAACTGTACAGGAACCTTTTACTAATCAATATAAACTACGCGTCTTCATATCCATATTAGGACTGCAAAAATATTCATGTAGGGTCCTGCAGTAAAAGCTACAAATATTGAAAATAAAATGCAATGCAATCATCTCCATATTAGGCAGTTTGATTTTTATATAATTGGCATTCTGCGAATATCAATTGAAATGCTCATCAACCGAGCAAATTGCTCTATACGTTGCAGTGCTGCCAGGTTGGAAACCGGCCTGAACTCATTACTCACCTTTATGTATGCCTACAGATGTGCATGCGCGTTCATACGATTTTGATATGATCTCAAGATTTATTTATTAAGATCGAAATTGTGCTCAACAACTACTGCTGTTTTTGACATGTACTCGTATATATAGCAGGACATTTGCACAATTCAATCCTACAAGATGCAGCACGCCGCAATGCCCTGAACAGAGTTTGTAGCAATTTATTTATTTCGCATTAACTTTATATTGACTCGTGAGTGTAGGCAATACAAACATGTGCCATGCATTGATCAGGAAAAACAATTTTCCATAAATATAAAGGAATGGACCTTGCGATGCGCCGGGTAGTACCAATTGTTGCGTTTTTATGTAGACATACGACGCGCCCAATCAATCGTGAAGATATGTTAATTGTTTGTAAGATTTGCAATTACATAGCCATGTACGCTCAACATAACAAACGAAAAATCGAACGAGATCAATAAGTTCCAACACATTGCTAGTATTGTATAGTGTATATAATTTCTGGATGGAAGGGTGAACAGGCGAAGCAACCTAAATGTGCTGAGTAAATGATTGCCGGGAAATCAGAAAATGTGGATGCAACAGAGCAAAGTACAAACTACAGAGTTAACTCTTGATTTGACTCCTTGAGTCTCGACATACAGCTCACGGTGGAAATTGAAACGCGTACGGGCACGTTTTAATAACCTTAATTGGGTATGTGCTGGAACTCAAGCGTTGGCTGATGCGAGTGTCATTCGAATGCGAGTACATTGTTATTTGAAGAGCACGTAATCGTGATCGTAAGATTCTTTTTAAATATGGTCAATTCGTTTTATTTAAGGTTGGGATCTTTGTTTCATGTTTTTTATGTTTTTGTGCATTTATTTTCTGTAATGCAAAGGAAATGGGAAATGGAAGACGCTCATTTTAAGATTATAAAGATTGGATGATGCTCCTCGATTCTCGTTAAACATTAGAGGTTTTAACAGAACATATAGCTAGCTCAATTATTCTGTATTTGAGAGTCTAAGTAAGTTGCTGTAAAAAATACCATTAGAAAGCTTTTAATTTCATATACCGGTTCAAAGTAAATATCCGATTAAAGAAAAAAATAATCATGTTTTAGGAACTATGATATGTATAACAATTTCAGCACTGATTACTCAACTGCGAATTCTGTATATATTCTGTATATTGCTTCCAATGTACCAAACTGCCACAAACGACACGAAGCATTCACGTCGAGAAGCGCGACAAACAATACTCAATTTAACGTAATCCCCTCGCTTCGGATAAGAATTTCCAGAACGTTAAAAATGGCCAATCAAGCCGCCAATAAACCTAAAAGTGTAAAGGGCATAATCTGAAAACGACGAGCCACGCATATTTCGAAGGGAAGCAAACTAACAACAGCACAAATTTTAAAGCACCTATAATATATTTGTACACGTATAGTTATGTATAAGGCCGCAGATTGAATTATTTAATGTTTAGACGCCAATAAAAATTCTTTTTTTAGAAGCTCAAAAGCAATTTATTTTTGTTGTGTTGCTCTGTTGTTATGTTGGAGAAGCAGCTAAACAAAAGCTTTTGACAACGACGATATTTTATTTGGTTGATGGTTTTGAAGAGAAAAAGCACGAGAGGGGCCATTAAGAATTGTGGAATGTTGTACGGCGCCATTTAGTCTCTATGGGACACCTGCACATAAGATTAAAAGGTTTCTTGTACAACGACACGGATGATATTTATTCGCTGTCTCTATTCGCTTTTATCTTATTTGTGGGAAGTGAAATCAAACGCCTTGAGAACTGAGAAGTAATGAGTAACTTAGCTGCAGAAGATTATAAAAAGCAACGATATAATAGCTGTGTTTTATACACCTTTTTAACGTCGCATAAATATTTTTTGGCCAACGAGCTGCTGCAAGACGAGTAATAATAATTGTGGGAGCTTGTTGGTTTTGTCAGTTGTCATTAGTCCAAAGCAAAATATTCCCAACTATTTTATCTTAAAACAATAATTTAAATAAACAAACATTTAAAGTCGCATCTAAATCTCACGTTATATACTCTCATTAAAGATTACGTTACGAAAAGCTCAATGTTGCAAAACACTTTAATCAGTGTAATGAATATTCGCTGCTTATTTATTATGAACCGGCTTTATACCATCATCTACTTATTTCCACACTTGCAACCAATTTTAACACAAAACGTGATTCAAATTCATATTTTTGTAAAAGGGCCAGCAGCTTTTAAGAAATATGGGGCGCTTTTATTTAAAACTGTAAGCCTTAATATTGCCTCTTTATAAGGCGGGCATATTATGTACGGTTCGTGATTTTTAACGATGGCTTGCAGTACCTTTTATTTTAATACTTGTAACTCCAGTCGAGTCCGCTCTCATGTTACTTATTATGAACTTCATGGTTTTTCTTATGCACAAACGCGCATTGCACAGTGTACATGATCATGTTCATTACCCTTGATGGTCTCATGTGTGAGGCCATGCTCTTGTGTGCTTAAAGTTAACCCGTCATGCCACAACGTTTACAAGAATATGTTACGAAAATAATAGCCGGGCTGAAGCGACTAGAACGCTTGCAAACTTAATATGCCCATTGCCCATGCCCCATGGAACAATGCCGCTGTCGGCAGTGAAGTGATTTTAAAGTTTTACTGCCAAGTCGAGAGGTACTAAAACCGATGCATATATAGAATGGTATTTAATGAAGAAAACGACAAGGGCAAATATTCTGCTAAAATGTAAAATGAAAGAGAGGAAAATGTTTATGGGCAATCATTTATTTTATTTAAAAACATCCACATAATATAATGTGAAGGAAGACGAACAGTAATGCCTCGTTTTGTGTTAGGCCAGCAAATATTTTAAAATTGAAGGATGATTAAAATAGTTTTGTGAAAAAATATTAATTTAACAATATGCATTAATAGAATCACTACTAGAAATAAAAATTATAAAAAATGCTATTTTCAATTTAGTTAAATTATATGTTTTAAAAAAAAAAAAATCCGAATATATTTGGTTTTGGGTCCTAATACCTTGAGTCAGCACAATTTGTTCATTGTTGCACACTAAAATAACACAAAATTATTTTCGTCTTAATTCATTTCTTTTCAAATCTTTTTACAACCATACCTTCAGGAATTCCACCACAAACGAGGTATTCCTGTATATGCAAGAAGCATAAAAACATGGGTGGAAGAAGAAAATTTAACAGACAGTGCACGTGCACTCTCTGAAAGCGCACCAGGATTTTACATTATATTTTCTGCTTGTCGCTTTGGGCGCTTTTATGTTCATCTGTGCGACCGTGACGCGCTACATTCAACAAAATGTAAAATGTAAGTTGAAAAACTCGTCTTCGCGCACGTTATTCAGACTTCGCATATATATTATAATTCATTATATTGGCTGCAGACATATTGTGCAATTACTGCCTACTGGTAACTCCTACGATTTGCAGCTGTGTGCGTTATTAACCATAAAGCATTTGTGAGTAATTTTCTCTTCTTCTTAGGTGCTTTAACAGTCGTATATACAGTGGTAAATATATTAAACATACAACAATTTTAGGACGTTAATCGGATTCCTGCTTAAATCTTGACCACTCTATGTTTGTGAACTGTCGAGTTCGTCTAAAGGTCATTTCATTACAAAACTCCTCAACTAAATTCCATAAAATTACCCAAAGAGCACCACACCAAAAATTTGGTAAATTTTTCAACTTTCTCACGTTTATTATCTATTTGCTTCAGGTGTTTACACGAACAATATACACGAATTCCGTGTACAACTATAAATACAAATTGAAGGCGGCCGCAGGAACGGTCGACACACTGCGTGCACTCGCATATCATATACGAGCATGTAATATGTTTGCACCCGTAACATGTGAGAACGGTACACAACGCCACACTCAAATCGAGCTTTGACTAAATGTGCCTTTTAATATTTGCCTACGTGGATTTGAGTGAAATATTTATCCAGACTGTGGACAAATAAAAAATGTCAGAACTTAAACTATGTATCTTGAACTCGCAAACCTTGGATATATAAGAACTGACCAATTCGTGGCGTTCAACTGTATGGACGTTGGGCTCAAATCAAAGGTACACACAAAAATAACTTCACGCACCTTATCTTGTTTGCCTGGGTGCCGACGAACCGTGAATACAGCACACTTGAATCAATAAGTGCACAATTTGCTTTTACAACTAACGCATGTTAGTTTTCCATTTCGAAAAAATTCCGACGAAATTTTATTTCCACTGATATGGACAAATTTTTGTAAATGGATTTGTTATTCTTTTTCCTGTTAGGTTGTTAGTATATTTCCACAGGCATTTCTTAGATCACGCCACTTGATATGGACTAAAGTTTATGACTCACAACTCACAAGTCACAGTTCTTATCCCAAAGGTACATGAACTTGTGTGAGTTGTAAGTTAATGCTTTATCGTTTACGATCCTTAAAACTGTTTTATTGCGCTTTTATGTTTATATAAAGAAAATTGTAATTAAAATGAAGTGAAATGTGTTGAAAATAGATTAGATAAATACAACATTTTAAATGCATTTTATCGACAATTACGACATTCCTCTAGACGTAATTAACTTTCTTATTGTTATTTTGTTAAGTGATGAAGAGAAACAATAGTTTTGTTTGTTATTGGTGAAATACATTATAATTTACAATATCGACAATATATATATATATAAAATTGTCTTAAATCACAATGCAATTCTTTATAGCCGAGATTATAAAAGTTTATCCAAAATCTGAAAAGCTGATGATATCATTGCTGAAAACAATGTTGATCTCGAAAAGCCGTATGACCAAATTTTCACCAAAATTGTTGTTCAAAATAATATTTTCTGACAATAAAACAGTTATTTTGCATTTTTTCTTTACCTGAAAGTTTTACCCATAAGGAAAATGAAAACTTCAAATACATTGAATGCAACTTATGCTAGCAATGACACAAAAACTGCAACTAGTTGTGGCAGGTGAAATTGTTGTTCATTGGCCCCTGGAATAATTAAGTCTTATCCCACGTAATGACTAAAAATATTACACTTAAAGTGCATGTCTGTAACATACAGTTTTAAAGTCTAGTCAGTCGTAGTTCATAATAAGTCAAATATATGTATTTAAATACATACATATAAGCCAATAATTCTATTCAACGAATTTTGAATAAGACGAATGACGTGCTAAAACGATGCGGCGCCACTCTCTGCCGCGACACAGTCTACAAAATACAAGCAACAGGTATGCAGATTGCACTTAGAGCTGCCATCAACTGCGTTGCCTAATCGATGCATGGAATTGGGCATTACAAATTTACACCTGAAAATCAGTCCTGACAACAGTAAACAGTGCAATGCATTGGAGCGTATAATTTAGGGTCCTTGGTGGCTGCAGTGCGGAATTTAACACACCGCGCAAGAAATTTAAACATGACAAGACATAATTTGGCAACATACATGAGAATGTGTATTTAGTGTAGTTATTCTATTGTGTCATTCTGATTGCACTTTAAACACCTAACTCTGTAGCGGTAAATTAAGTTGGTAAATCTTAACATTTTTAGGAAAATTAACAATGGAAATATCGTTGCGGCATTTTTTATTGTCACGTAATTCTTATGGAAAGTTATAAGTAATTGTGAATTGAATAAGAGTGAGCGGGAAAATGTTAACCCAATTGACACTGCCTATCATTGAAATCAATTTTGTGTTGAAACCACGATCTGTTCTATTGAAAACAATTGTAGTTTATTAAAAACCTTTGGATACAGAAGAAGAAATTTCACGATACTGCGAGTATCTACATACCTTTTCAGCTGCAAACAATCGGGATTAAGGTATGTACTAAATTACTTACCTTTTCTGTTTTTTGTCCTTTTTTGTTGGTGATGTGAAAATTTTCCATGAGAAAATGCTTTGAATGCAAGTGCACATTTGCACAAGTGCACACAACTACTGCACCAACCAATTTTACCTAACTATATTTTAAATAGCTATAATAAACAGACAAATAATAATACAATTTCGGAACCAGTTATTGAAATTTAAAAGGCAAGAAACCGGTACTTTGCAATTTCAAAATGGTAGCATGTTTGTGTGTAGACGGCAAGCGCAGTGACGCGTCAGTGCCGGTAAGAAAAGTTCGTCGTTCCCACGCATTGAAGTCTTTCTGTGAGATTTCATCCGAAATGGCCAAAGCAATGGTCCCCTATGGATTCAACCTGCAAGAATTGGTTCCAAATGAATGAATTGCATGTGGTGACGACGATGAGGGACTATACCTTGTATATGTGCTTTAAGACTTATGTACGCAGACAAGGCAATGCCTCATATATAGGTATACGGTCAGTACTAAATCTTAAGTTATCTTAATGTATTTGTAAATGCAATGCTTGTACATATAATATTAAGATCGACCTTTTGCGCCCTTCCGTTTATAAAAAAAGATTTCAATTTTAAGTAAATAAAACATTCGTTCTTGAATGCATTCATAAGATAGGAAGGAATTTGTTATCGAGTTTTCCTCAACAATGAAACCCAAAAAGGTCGTTCGTGGTCCTTTTAACATTTTAGATTGCGAATGTTGTTTAAATTTCATTGATAAAAAAATACAGAACTTTACTTTTATTTTAAATGTTTCTCATGTCTTACCCAACAATAACTCTACTTGAACTTAAATTTAACCATACTATAAAGTATTCAAAATATATGCAATGCTCATATTGATATCATCTTAAGATCAAAGTTTGACTTTTCCTGCGATGTAGCTTTTCACTCTGGTAAGGGTCTATGGCAATTTTCAATATTTCAGATGAAAAATAAGTGTACCTTGAGAGAATCTCAAAAATGACTAAACTACTGAATTTCTGAATTATCCAACGCGTACAAGTATAATTTTCAGACAACGTTGTATGCGGTATTTAAGTTTTTGTACCCCGTTTTGGACTATAAATCAATCAATAAAAAAACGAGTAACACAATACATTTCCCTATGGTTTTACTTTAAAACATAATTCCAACCAGATTGTGCAACCCATCACATTACACACATCTCCCACAGATGTGTCCAGCACAATGAGCCTTTTTTGAAACATGAATAACAATTCAACAACAAAAAAAAATTCGACCAAGATATGTTAAGTATACACCGGAAGGCGATCAATCACAACACGTGAAAAATCTGCAAGGGTTACTGAGAATAAATGTTACGCAAAGCTCATCCATCAACCACATCCCAGCCCATTTTTTGCTGCACCGATGGCTGAGTCATGTAAATTGCAAAATGAGTTCCTTGCAAATTATTGTTCTATTTAAAATTGAATTCGGAAGGCACATCGATATTGCTGATCTCCTAGATGCAATTCAGACCCACATCTTCTTCAATACTCTCAGTCCTCAATCGGAATTTTACTGTCGGCAATAAGATTGTTTAAATTTATGCCGCAGAGTTAGTTACTTTGCTTAAAACAATGCGGAAGAGTTTATGCAATGCATTCACCAGCTGCACACCGAATCGTGTACACATTTCAGAATCTAATCCTAAAATTATGCCCTAGGCAAAATTATTGCAGGCAAACAGTATATCGTAGATGTACTTCAATCAATAAATGTTCTTTGTGTTTGCGGAACAGCAAAGCTCCAACGTAACCTGTATCACGTTTGCTGATTTTCTGATGTGCCCCATGATTACAATATTTCCAGAGTAAACTTAGCTATTGTTGTTTTTGTTATTCGTTGTAATATTATCCAACGAAGTTATGAATAAGATGAACGTTGCATGTGCACATGCAGGAAACCCTATAATGTAATTCGAGTGTACAGTGTATGCGTGTAACCATCGGAAGATCAAAGATCAAGTAAAACAGATCAGTGTGCGGGAATAATTGAAATGAAAACAAAATTATTGATACACAATTACACACGGAAAGCCAAAAAGGTTATTCTTGATTGATTTGCCATTTGTTGTGTGTACCATCAGATCATGAATAAACTTTATAATAAATTTTGTAATTTTCTTTTACGAGTTATTCCGTATTATTATAATGTAATTTGTTATTATGATTATTGTTGTATAAGTTTTTTTGTGAAGCACGATTTAGTAGGGGTTAATTCGACACCCATTTGGATTCGAAACTCTGTATTGCGGTGGTTAAGTATACTTAGGAGTATCGTAATATTAATGCCTTCGCGGCAATAATTAAATTTAGAATCATTTTATTTTACAATTTTAAAAGTTTTAGAAAGTTCAGGGTTACCACTGTTTTTCAAATTAAGGATTATTATAAGATTGCCACCAGAATTGAAAATCTAATTAATCTGAAAACTTAAAAAAATAATATTTTTTCACTTTTATGGTTAATTTATAAGTTCTCGCTCATAAAAGCATATAATAAAAGCATAGCGATTGTTAATCATGTGCACCAGCATCACAATCAACAGCAACAACTGAAACAACACCAACAACATTCAGATTGATCAGTAAAAATTCGTAACAAAAAAAAAAGATGGACTGCTCACAAAACGAACACCCAGCTCAAAATCAGTCAGTGGAAAAACAAAAACAACAAATCGGTCTTTAAATTGAGTGAGAAGACCACGTTTTTATCCCGCACGTCTTGCAGCATTATATTATAGTTCTATATGTATATACGCAGTATTTGGCCATGGTCGATATTTTGTTCCATCGTGATGTCTGCACCTGAGTATGCGGTGTGACCAAACAGAATCACGAGAAGCGAGAACACTTGGGTATTTTATTTATGAACACACAATGTGTAAAACTGTATAACATGTATGTGACTGTATACGAGTGTACCCAAGTTATAGAAAGCGGATCCACACAAACAGATACCCTGCCTGGACTTAAATTCACACAAGACGTGAGGGAAAAAATAAAATGAATGACCAGAACAGGGTACCAAAACACGACCGCAGCGTCACATAATATTAACATGCACGTGCAAATGCATACATGTGTGGATTCAGTAGGCCTTCAGGACGGGTTCAGATGCAGCTTTCATGTGCACAAATTCTTGGGAATCAAAATAAGTGTATACAATATAAGCTAAATTGGCGAATTCTCCGCTTTTGGTCACAACCAACGTTGAAATCCCTGGATACAAGAACGCAGTTAATATTGGAACGATATTTAGAAGCAATAGTAGAGAAACTTAAGGATGATGTAGAATGTAGGAGGATGAGATGTTCTTCAATATTTTAATATAAATATACATAACCAGCCTTGCCTATGTGCCCAGCACATAAATATTCTTAATGTTTATTTTATGTACAAATTCTTGAATGTGCAACTTGTTATAAACTAAATGAGCCAATTCAATTCTTATATGTATTATATGTTCATTATTTACCCATATTATGTATATGCGAGTATGTGTATATCAATATTCAAGTTTGATACGAGTATGTCACAAAAAGCCCGACTTGCTGGCGCCGTCAACGTTTGTTTTAGGTTTATTGGTTGTGCCCATCTTAGGTGGATCGCGCATATTGTTAGGAGAACAATAATACAATCGGATTAAAATTCTGGGCGCAATGCCTGAGCCCTAAAGCTATATGACTGAACGCGATAAAAAATCGGTGAATAAGAACAACGCAGGACGAAGTAATGAAGTGCAAAGAAACTCAACTTATATAATGTAATGTTGTTGTTTTTGTGTCCAAAAGTTTAAGGCGTGAATAGGTACATTTTGTAGGTATGTGCATTCTTGCAGGTTGGAACTTGCACTATTCGTTAAAAGGTTATGTGAGTTTTTTAAAGATGTTTTTCATTTTATCAAATTGGTTTTTAGGATAATCTTGGTGTCCTTGATGATCTTCTTGTAGACATTTTTATTCCAAACTTATGCAGATTTATTGTTTAAGAAAACAAATTTAAGTCACTTTGAAGTGTACATATGTAAAGTATTACATATTAATGTTACAAGTTAATTAATTAAGGCCGTTTAAAATCCGTCTCTATATTTATTTAAAAGTCAAAAAAAGTTGACAACAATATTCATTATTACAATTTAAATATAAGAAGTTTTCACATTGCATTCCGGTAAGTCTTTTAAACATTTTATTAATGCACAGCAATTAAAAGGAACATCTCAAGCAGCTTTGAATGAGATTAAAATTAAAACAAATAACGGAAATATGAACTAATTACAAGATAACTCGTGCGTGACTACACGAATCACGATGTTTTAAAAATTTTTTTTTGTATCTGGACCGCCTTATTTCACAATTAGTTTACGTTTTTTCATCATTGCAAATTTAACGCCCAGCACTCAACCCAAATATGTATATTCATTTGCATGGGAAAAAGTGTGGTAGTAGGTAATATTAATATTTATTGTCCTGACTGGGTTTACGAATCATACTTGCACAAATGAGAATAAAATGAAATTGCAAAATGCAACTTAATTTAAGATTAAAATTGTTGATAAACAAAGAGTTAGCGCACTGTAGAAAATAAAAAAAATACTTTTGGCGAATAAAAATATTCAAAAGCACAAAATTTTGTATAGCCTGGAAATGAATGTCAAATAAAAAAAAAGAAGTCCATGAATCCATCAAACCGAAAATAAGTATGTTTGGCATGTGAAACAAATGTGAAAAAAAACGAAAATGAGCCCCTTTCAGCATAGTTAGAGCCAATTAATCAAATCATTTGGCTCATAAGTCAGGTGCTAATGTGAACGTGCAATATTTAAAACAATAATTACAATGGTTACGTGTAACGCAAAATGATAATTATGAGCTAACTAAATATACACCACAAAACCGGCAGTACAACATCATCACCCTGGCCGTGTAAGACTCTCATTATCATTGACTTTGATCGCACTCTATAACTACATAATATACTCGAAGTAATATTGGCCAAAGTCCTTCGAATTTCCAGCAAGCAACAACAACGTAGTAGGTGCCGGCATGCACTGGCACATGGCGCTGAAACAAGTCTCGAGACGCTAATAAATGGCATAATGACTATGAATTACTCATTGCTACTCCGAAATGCATAACTAACTACATATATTTATAAATGTTCAAATCGTTGAAATAACAGTAATTATGTGCATTCAATCTTATCGGATTCTGCGCGTTGTGCTTATTAAGAATTCATTCGTCAATGTCTTTAAGCACCTCCAAGACTTACCGTACACCGTGTGCATCGCAAAGATAAAGGTGCGCGCAGCTCAAGCACATGTCGCGTTGAGCTTTCAAACACATGTGCATTGCTTTAATTAAAACTATATCTGTCCCCGCAGTTCGCGTATGCACAGACTATAGCAATCTTTATATTTTCATAACAGTTTTTCAAACTGAAAGTTGTGAATGTTAGCAGTTTGTTCTGTTAAATATTTTCAATATTCAGTTGGACGAATTAAACTCAGGCACATGCGCGAAACGTAAATAATTAATAGGTTTTCTAGTAATCACTGGCGTCTCTCAAATAGCCAATACGTGTAACGTGTTCACTGTTCAGTGCAAAACGTGCATAATGTAATGTGGTGCAAAAATAAAAAGAATTTGTACAAGAAACCGCATTACTTTTAGTCAGGTGCATTTGGATCAGGTTTTCTGCAATGTGCACAGTGCACATTGAGGAAGTTGGGTGAGATAGTTTTATTTTAATTTATTTATATAGTTATAAATATTTTCTAACTATTTTATAGGCGCTTTTACAGGTGCTGCAATGTTTTCTTGAGCAGATGGTTTTTGTAATCTGGAATTTTAAGACGTGATATTTCATTTAAGTAAGGCCGGAAAGCTCAATAACTATATTATGTGCCATAATAAAGAATAGACTAAAAAGAAAAATCATTAATGGTAAAAATGAATTGAATTTACTGTAATGTATTTCGTGTGAATCAAGGATTAGTGGCAATGCAGAAAACCTTTTTTTATGAAACAATAAAATCAAATTATATTTACAAACATTTTATTTTGGAACTCAACGTACGAATGGCCGAAATTCAATTACATTAAAATTATAGGTATTATCAAAATATTAATAGAAAATGAGAAAAAGTATGAAAAAAAATTATAAATCCTTACCGCCGTAACATTGAAGTGAATAGGATTTAATCAACAAACTGTTTAAACTTTTAAACCGAGCATTGAATTTAAACTGACTTTAAACTCCGTGAATGTTACGGCGGTTAGAAACGACATTTGTTAACAGTTAAAAAACGTTGTATGAATAAACACAACATAAAAATAAACTTTGTATTTTCTAAAACAATAGGCATACCTGTTTTTTAATATTCATAATTACGTGGGGGTACGTTAAGCAAGCCACAAATATATTTTTACTACAGTATCCGTTTTATCTTCACACCTCATTCACCATCATTATGCACATTTACGACTTGTAGCTAATTATTAAAAGTCACTGACATTCTCGATTTGATCTTAAGTTAAGCATATGACTTATTACGTTCCACTTTACTCAGTTAACCACAATTGTTGTTCTTTGCATTTTAAGGCGCCCACCTGCTGAACCGTATGAAATGCGCGATTCATATCATTTTGATCGTCAAACGGTACATAACTTGCACAATATATGGCTCACATTCTGATGAAACTTGTTTTCGGCCAATTATTTTCTTCAAGTTACTTGCCACAAATTAATGGCAATAACGGTATCTGCACTTGGGGTTTATTATTATAATTTGTGCGCGGTATGTTTTATAGGAGGAGACGAAGAAGAAGAAGTTAAGGAAAACCAACGCCAAGTGGTTCGTATTCAGTTCGCTTCTGAATCAGACTGCTAATTAATCCAATTTGGATATCGCATCTTGGTAATTTATGAAAAATCGATCGGATTTTGAATTTCAATTGTGTGTTTGTACTCTGGGAATGTTTTTATGTCGAGCCATTTTAAAGTGACGCATTTTGAATTGATTTTAATTGCGTATACCTATTTTAAGGTACAGTGCTTGTTTATAGTAGTAATCGGTCAGTTATTAAATTCCAATTTGGGTCCCAGTATTTTTAATTTTTAAATAAAATTCACTTTAAAATACTGTGGGTAGGTTGCGTTGGAGTTGACAGTAACAGTTGTTTTATTTGCAATATACCCAAATAATATTGGGGTTTAACAAAATGACTGCAAAAAGCTTCTGAAAATTTCCGATTCCAAATTACGTATTTGTTTTTATCTTATTTTCAAACTCCTTCCACGTCTTTACGTGCCAACCAAAAAAGCTGCCTGAATAAAAAGCGCAAAAGTGGCTTCTCTATTTAAGGATCGACCAACTAAATCAAGAAATTATATTGCAAACTTCACAGTTAGTTGGTGTGCATTTTTAGCCATCTGTTGCATTTAATGGGAGCTACACGCCTATGCCAGTGCTAACAAGTTACTCGTGCTCAGTACTGACACGATACCTATCCTACTTTTAATAAATATGCTATATAATACGATGTGGTGAATACTCTTGTGGACTGAATGAAATCGTCGTCTCTGGAATTGGGCACGTCTAACTTGTTTTACAATACTAACTATCATTTGATATTTCCAACAGTGGAGTGGAACACCGTGCAGCAGCCGCCTGTCGCGTTTGCTGATTTATCCAACAAATTGGTTGAACTTAAGTTAACTATGGTAAATATACGTTTTGATGGCGTCTACACTCTTACAGTCAAAAGAGTTGAGGCAAAAGATTAATGAGCTTCAAAGTGTCTACATGATGAGAATAAATATATGCGATATGTGCATATGGCTGTAAGACGGTCGTATAATGAATGACCAATTGAATGCACACGGTGGCGCATGTAATGCAATATTGTTGAGCGGCCGAGGTGCAAGTAAGGTTCGCGATTATTTAAATCAAATTCAATTTATGTAACCTATGGGTTTGTGAATATTTCAGGTATACAAATCAATTTACATACCTGTCAGTACGCAGTAGTTTTGTTTTAATTCAATTCAAGTGTGCATCAAACAGTTTTTAGGACACTTTAAACATTGTAAAAATCTGCAGTTTTTTGGCAATAGAACGTAAATGAAGACTGAATTAAGCATCACTTAACGAATCAACGATCAGGATTAAATAACTTGAAGTGTTTTTTGTCTAAACCCACTTAAGGAATGCAACATCACCAAATTGCTAATTAGTTGTGACTTCATTGGCATGATTATATATCCATCTTGTTAATAATTCGAAAAATCAAATTCACATGAGTCATAAAAACGTGCACATCTTCTTTGTCCATCAAAACCGTGAAATCTATAAACAAATCATCAATACACGGGGTGAGGTGTCAAACCAGATTTCCCAGAATTATATAAATTGCACTCTTACTCCATGATAGGCCTCATTGCGATATCGCCACATCCCCAATGTAATTTGTGGCCTCAGTCTCAAGTCTCTGACGCATGCACATTATGGCGGACATTACGGAATGAAAAAAAGAGAAGTTATTGTAATATATTGTTCAATCTTCTTGTATGTAGCTTTTACATACGTGTACCCGCGGATCCCGCGACCCCTTCATATATAGTATGTGGTATGTACAAACAAAAGTCACAAGTCTCATGGCAATATTATACTCGCAGAGTCGCATGATTGTGCTGTGATTTATAAGCGTGTAAAATAAAAGAGTAAACTCGAAATACCAACATGTCCGTACACATTAACTGGTGTTGTGTTGTGTTGTTTCAGTTTTATGTGTATCTTTTGTATGCGGCGGGCACACCGCGAGTCGCGACTCGCGAGTCTCACAGATTTCATTTCATCAGTAAAATGAACACCTGAGCACATTTTGTACACTTCTTTATGTAGGTTTACCGATTTTGTTATATTAAAATGTTGTTGTACGATCATTTGTTTGGCTGTTTTGTATATATTGCGTTGTTTTGTGTTGCGACTTGAAGTAAAATGAAATGGCCCCGGAGGTCAACAAATGAAAACTATAATGTTTTTTGTACAGACTATGTGGAGAGTAGCACAACAAAATATGTGAGCCTAGGCAGATTGACGTCGTCCTTTAAGTAAGTATACTATATATAACATTATGATTTACGAAATGTGCAGTTGTTTAATTAAGAGAAAAATATTACATATCTTAAATTCCATAACTTTAATTTAAAGAATTTTAAGATATACTTAAGATCTTAGACTGATTTTCTTTCGGCAAATAAAAAACTTACTCAATAAATGTTATGGTACGTCTATGATATCCTCCAAAAACAAAAATATGTAATCAAGTTTCAGTCCTATTTACAAAAAAAAACATATTTCTTAGAATTCCGACAATAATATACCTTTCTATTTATTATACTTGTTCAAAACCTACATCAAAGCATAAATAAAAAACCGATAATGTACTCGTGTAAACGTGACGACCGATCACCATCATCGTGCTTCTTCAGAAAAATCCAAATCAAAATTTCTAACCGCATCATCAATCAACTGCAATATACTAATTGGTTGCACAAAATATCAGAATTATTTTTTGTTCTTCATATTTTATTAAAACTGCAAAAATTTCCATTTCTGTAGTTCCCTTTTGCAACTTGACGCAACTCAAAATTGGCCCAATTACGACCAATCATATCATATTAAAACTGTGAAATAACATTGTAAAGCAGTGCAAAAAAAAAGCGAAACAAAAAAGTTAAAAGAGCAAAAAACGGTTCGATAAACGCGAAATCACGGATGAATTGAAGGTTCCACGAATACGCAAAAAGCTTATTTGGCCACAAATAAAGTGTAAACCTCTATATACCTCGCGAGTTTAGTAAGTGTGAGCGCTTTTAAATGCATAATACTGGTGCATACTCCATAGTCGGCACATATGTGTAAAGATTCTGAAGCCGTGATCCCGCACATTCCCACCTATAATCGTCATTTATGCCAACCTCGACTATTATAATGCGATCGTATTATTTGCAGAGTCGAGAGCGCACGCTGTTTAAACATATTGTGCACTCTCAACCACATGGGTGGCAAGAATATGGAACGGGGCTGGTAAGGAGGGTTGGAGAAGGACACTCAGCATTTGGGGCCATCCACAAAAAATACATAATCTTTTGCGCGCAAAGTGACGTCACTTGAGTTGCGAGCTGGCGACAGTGTGGCGGCCGCACACCTGCATGCGAATTTCCAAAAGAAAGAGTATACGATTCGCTGTTAGTTATAATATGTATGTACAGTGAGTGGGGAGGTGGGCAGAGGAGAGCAAAACGTACACAGAAAATGGTTAAAAATAAATGTATGTATAAGAAACCGCGATGAATGTATTATGACTTCATGGGATAAATAATTGAAAGAATGGGCGAAATACGTGCACAAAATGATCACACGTCGCGCGATCGTAATTCGCGATATGTGATGCTGTAAAGGTGGGAATGTGTCTGGGGATGCAACTACATCTATCAGTATACGGAATAGACGTTGTGACTAGTGAAGGAGCATTCGCATGTATATATTACTATTAATATATATAATGATTTAATTCAATACAGCTTCGAGTGTGATGATTTATGATGTTAAATTAAGTATGTAAGTACTTACTTACATACATGAAAGTTTAAGCTACTGTTTTAATCTGTGTATCGTATTCATAAGTTCGAACCATAACATAAAATAAAATATTTCGTTGGCGCTGTTACGACTCTCAAATTATGTGGTTCACAAGAACCCCACAGACGAGTATATGGATTCTCACAATGGTGCCAACGCTATTGTTAGAGACTCGATTAAAATAATCAACAGTGTAAAATTTTCTCAGCTACCAATTCATTAAAAAGTATATAGTCAAAGATTTTTTTTCACCAACTTTGCTAAGTATTCTCCCACTTTTGGAATTAGAAAGGTTCCTTGAACCTAAAACTAACTAACAAGACTGGGACACCAATTCCATGCAACTCTTTATGAGATACTTTAAATCCATATTTATCTTTATCCCAATTATTATGTTACAAAATAAATCAAACTCTATTGAGAAAATTTACAACGGAATAGACTTTTTGTGTGATGATCACAAAAACAATGGCACTTCGAAGTTTCCCCGTTTCGGTTATATTTTATTTTGGTATTACTATATATTTTGATGAAGCAATTTCCCTTGTGATTTTTAATATCAATGGGTTATTTCCTTCACAAAATGACTTTAATTTAGTTGCGTCTTCAGCTTCCTTCCAATCTGTTCTACATTTAACTGCCGAATTGAAATACGAATAATTATATATATCTACTGAATACAATGTGTTATACGAAATCATGTCGATTAGTTTTAAAACATTTCACATTCATATATATATATATATAAATTTAAGCTATATATATATACTGAATTGAATTTTATTATATATATCTCTATTTTGGTTTTTGGTTTACATTAACGCCGGGAGTAATGAGTACATTTACTAATTACTATTTGGTCGTGACTCGGGACAGGCGGGCATAATTTTGAAACATAAATTATTATTATTATTAATTACTTTATTAATTTACTGTATTCCTAACCTTCCCGCTGTAAGCACATTGTGTGTGTTATATTATTAAGTTATTAAATATTTGACTGATACTTTCATTATTTATATATAGTGTAAATCTTTAAATCTTTAAAATATGTCGACAACAGATTTATGGTTAAAAAGGTTTGTGCTCCTTAAGTTACAAATTGGTGGGCATTAATTTAATAAATTCTGAATGAACGAACCTAACGATTCACATGTCACGGGGTCTATACGCCTGTAGTAAATTACTTTTCTATAACAATTCTTAATATTATTTATAGCCGAAGTCTTCCAAATTTCATGACTGATAAAGTTTTTGATGACAAATTGGATCACGAAATAATCAAGTCATTGCTTGAAATAAAAACAATTCCATCCGCAAAAGCAGCTACTTGGAAAATAATTGCAGAAAGCCTTAATGTACATACCTGTAAACTATACATTCATTGCCTCTTTAATTTATATTTGATTTTTTATTTTATCGTGTCCCGCATAATAAAATAGAAATGCACAACAGACACTGTTGGAAAAAAAGTAGAGTATGGATGGGTAGAGCTGCGCAATCATTTTGAAAACAGAATATTGAAACGCCTCAATTATTATAAATTGTCAGATGCTATGGCTGCTAAGGTAAAGAAATGGTAAACTCAATACGCATAATATATTGTCCTATTTGTTGTCACAGTTTTTTCCACATATTAAACTTATTACTAAAATAATTAAAATTTTAGGAAAACTGAAATGAACATTTTTATAAAACCCAATGCCGTATGTCTGTTTAAAACGCCAATTCAACCATTGGCTTCCATTGATCTGTCATCGGATGAAATAAATACAGAAAGGCAAACAACCAGAATACCCACATTAAAAAATCCTGAATTGGAGTTGTTGCAGTCACATATTGTTTTTCCAGATGTAAGTTTGTCAACGTTCTGCCTTAAAATGCTTGTAATAATTAAAACATTTTTTAGGAAATTTTTGAAAACAAAGAAGAATGTTGTCCCAATTTCCAACCATGGTTGGTACCAAACAACTCTATGAATGAAGGGCCATTCTTCTGTCCAGATGTAATAAGAATTTAAAAATTCGAATAATATATATTAAATTAATTATTTTCACGGATACTTTATGTTTCAGGAGCTTTTTCAGTTTGAAAAATAAAAAAATTGTTTTATAAAATTTGCATTTTATATATTACGTATTTTGGAGGCAATATAATAATACATCTTTTCGCACAATACTGAAAACTAACCTTAAAAGATTGGAATTACCAATAATTTAGTCGCATCCATTAACTAAAGTAATTAAATTTTGTTTATCATATCAACAACTTTAACACCCAAACGAAATAGCAAAAAAAAAAATGAAACGAAGACCCCGAAATAATGACAACGGATTTGAAGAATGGGTAAATCAATGCTAATTTTAAAATGTAGAAATTATGTATTATGATAATGTGTATCCATTAGGGTGGTTATATGGGCGCAAAGATTGGTAAACTTGAAGAACAATTCGCCGCAAATGCAGCCAACAATCATTTCAAGGAGTCGGATCTTTTTCATGGAATTTCCATATTCGTGAATGGTCGAACGAATCCATCAGCAGATGAGTTGAAGCGCATTATGCTCACTCATGGTGGCGTCTTCCACCACTATCAGCGATCAAACACAAGTTTTGTAATCGCTTCCAATCTACCAGATGTCAAAGTGCGAATGATGAATTGTTCTAAAATCATAAAGGCTGAATGGGTGATGGAATGTTTGAAAGCTAAGCGGATTATTGACTATTCTTCCTATTTGTTAGTCACGAATCAACGAACAACCCAACCAAAATTAATGTTTTCTAAGAAATCAGTTGAATCCGATTGTGCTATTAACAATGAAACTAATTCCGATGACATTTCATTGGGGTTGGATGCAATTAATAATATGTTATCCATAAAACATGCAGATAATGAGGATTTATTTGCTGATGAGGATATGATTGATTCGGAACCAGACGATACTTCCAAATCCAATGCAGAACCACTTTTAAAATCAGTAAGAGACGACATTTTGCATTCAGCAAAATCAAGTTCAATTGAAGCTAAACCTCAAGAAGTAAGTGTAAATGCATCAGAGGAAATTGTCAAGTCATTTGGACCCAACAAAAATCAAGCTCGCACAGCTGTAGATCCTAATTTCCTATCTGAGTTTTACAACAACTCCCGTCTACATCACATTTCAGCAATGGGAGCCAAATTTAAGCATCTTGTCTCAGATTGGAGGGAAAAACATGATGTCAGTGTTTTTCCTGAACGAATTGCCCTCAAAAATATTTTACCAGAAATTACGAATGTGGTTACAACCAAAATAGTGATGCACATTGATATGGATTGCTTCTTTGTATCCGTCGGCCTACGTAATTTTCCATCATTGCGTGGTCATCCGGTGGCAGTCACTCATTCGAAAGGTTCCGATTCAATGGGCTCCACCTCAGTGGAAAAACAGAACATACGTAGCAAGGAATTGCAACTTCATTTGAAGCGATTGGGTAACAAATTTAACGGTGGCGATGGATCCGAGCATGGAACCAAATTAAAGTCATTTTTTGAAGGAACTGACTCATTGTCTGAGATAGCGTCATGCAGCTATGAAGCGAGAGCAATGGGTGTTAAAAACGGAATGTTTGTGGGAGCTGCTTTGAAATTATGCCCCAATCTTAAGACGATTCCTTATGACTTTGACGGATACCAGGAAGTTGCAACAAAATTGTATTCAATAATCGCAAAGTAATTATTTGTTTCCCATTGAATATTTTAATAAATTCACAAAAAATTAACTTTTAGATACACTTTGGATATCGAAGCTGTAAGTTGTGATGAAATGTACGTGGAACTTAGTTCACTTCTTAAAGAATTAAAAGTAGATGTTATGGAATTCGTAAAGTTCATCCGCAATGAAATACGTGAAGCAACGGCGTGTCCCTGCTCTGCTGGTGTTGGTGGTAATCGATTGCAAGCACGAATGGCGACAAAAAAAGCCAAACCAGATGGTCAGTTTTATTTGCAACCAGACTGTGTTGAAGAATATTTTCGAGATATTGACGTTTCTGATTTACCCGGTGTTGGTAGTAGCACCAATCACAAATTGACGGAAATGAAGCTGAAATTATGTGGAGATCTGCAATTGGTGTCACTTGCACGTTTACAAACGGAATTTGGAAAAAAATTTGGAGAAACACTTTACCAGTCGTGCAGAGGTTTGGACAATCGTTCTTTAGTGTATGGCCAAATTCGTAAGTCAGTCTCAGCTGAAGTCAATTACGGAATTCGGTTCACTGAAAACTCTGAATTAGAAACATTTCTCAAGCAACTATGTGGTGAAGTACGAAACCGATTGATGGAAATTAATCGTAAAGGCAAATGCATTACATTAAAATTTATGGTGCGAGCAAAAGATGCACCCACGGAAACATCAAAGTTTATGGGCCATGGTATTTGTGATCATCTTACAAAGTCTGTTTCATTGTCTAATTTCACCAGTGAGCTGGATTTAATTTATAATACAATAATTGGGATTAAAAATGGATTGAATGTATCTCCCAAGGAGTTGCGTGGAATTGGAATACAAATAACGAAGTTGGACCATCCTAACTCCAAAAATGAAAAATCGAATGTTTTGTTCAATATGTTTAGCAAAGTTGCAGAGAAAAATCAAACGAATAACAGTGTTGGAGTTGTTGCAGATGGCCCAAAAACAGATAAGGAAAACCTTGTTAATTTGCATGTCCCTACAGCAATTGATAAACTTCCACCCACAACTGTTAGGATGCCAACAACCAGAAAAAAGAAGACACAAAATTCATCTGGGAACATAAAAAATAGTATGCTGGCAATGCAAATGAAAGCACAAAATAAGTTAATTGCTGATCAGAATGTAGAAAATTGTGCTGAACAATTAGATGAAGCTGTTTTAGCTGAGTTGCCAGAAGATATTCGACTGGAGGTTATACGAGACTTTAAATGGCGAATGCAGCAAAAACTGAGAGCTCAAAAAAAGTTAGATGATATCAAAAATGGTCCTGAGATAAATAAAAATAATGACACAAACAAAAATGCAGTCGTTAGTGAAATAATTATAGATGATTCTTGCGTTGAAATCGATGAAAAAGCACCAAAAGTTAAACCAGGATTATCCAAATTTAACGTTTGGATCCAAGATGATTGGCGCAAAATAGTGAGCTCTTGGATTACATCTGATGAGATTCCAGAAGAGTTGGATGTTGCCATCATATTAGAGCACTCGCGAGAAATGATTCGTTATAAGCGAATGGCTGATTTGTATTCAGGACTACACTTTCTATTCCAGAAGATTAAAATTGATTGCAACAACTGCATTTGGCATCGTATATATTGGGAAATTGTAAGCAATGTACAAGAGGAAATGTTGTTGCATTATTCAGCACCACTTAAAATTGAGAATTCATTTGAATGTATGAAATGCTGTAAATAAAACTTCTTGCTAAAATTTTTATATGAAAATACTATTTTTAAATATTTTTAAAAAATGTATTGCTTTTTTGGTTGGTCTAAGTTAAGTTTATTATCAATTTTTAATGTTAAGAAAAGTTATTTTAATATTTACGATAGCAATCTTTTTGGGAGTTTTTCGACTTTCAGGTGGAATTGAGTGGATTTTTTATTGATATTTTTAACGAATTTAAATTATCTGTGGGGAATCTGCGTCTATATATAATCAACATACAATTTAATTTATATATATAAATAATTTATATATTTTTTTTATATTAAACAGAATTTACATATATCTTTATATTTATGTGTCAACTGTCAATATTCCTAGAAGAACTATCTATTTTTTTAAACTTAAAATATTAGCACGAAACTTAAATAACTAGTAATTTGTGAAATAAATTTAAAGAATAATAGAATTATAACTGAAATGCATCTTAAAGACGATAGAAAAGTATTAAAAGTTGCCAATGGAATCTCTTGTAAACCTCAATGTAAGTAACTGTACTGCCTCCTCAAATGACTTTAAAAATATAAATTTTTTTGAAGACCGATTAGGCGACGTAATCCTTGGGAGTCTATCGAATGTTGTTGACAAACAGAACGGTTTTTTTTTCATCTTACCAGAATGCAGGTAAACATATATTTTTTTAAAATTATTTTAAATTTAATGTTAAGAACTATTGCGCCATGGTTTTTACTGGCAGGAAATCGATATATACATTGTTGATATTTTTTTAATAAAACAATCATTTAATTTCTCAGTGAGGTACTGATATTGCAAAATAATTCAGAAGCAAAAAGGGAACTTTTGATTGATGTTGACGATCTTGTAGAAAACGACATAGTTGGAGTTCTCATAGACAACTGTATATTCCGAGCAAGTGTTGAACATATTAATGACTTAAAACGTGTTCATTTCTATCTGATGGACACCGGAGAAACCATCGAATTGAATTCTGAAGAAATTGAAGCCTTTTTTTTGACGCCAGAAATGCTCACTTTTGATGGTTTAGCCGTTTGCTGCATAGTTGACGAGGTTAGCGATCCAATAATTAAGTTTATTGAACTGAATTATCTTACAGTTGTTTCAATGAAAGTTGTTGGATTTTCTGGGTAAGTTCAACAAACAAAACGGAATTGTTCACTTATATCTTAATTTTAACAAAAATAATTTTTTATTATAGAGATTTTCCAATTGTCATGCTCCTTAATTGGCAAACCAAAGAAAATGTCAATCTTGATTATGAACTGGTTGATAAGCTTTACTCGATTGAGGATGACCAAGAGCACTACAATCCTTTAAAAGCTGTTTTAGGTTTCATACCACAAGATGATATTAACATTTGTCGCCATTATCGTCCCAAAACTAAAGATTGCTACAAAGGAAATTCTTGCAGATTTCTTCACATTGATATTAATAAGGGTAGGTACTTGTTTTTAATTCGAATTTGTTTGATAAATTAATTTAAAAATTGTTTTTTTTTTTAAGATGGAATTAGTTCGGATAACATCGTGACAACAACAGGAATTGCATTGAAATATATATTGCCTAATCCGGGAAAAACTATTATGGTTGCCCCAACTGTGATGATAAATATGAATACGTTTTATGGACACATCTTGGAAGACGATCGAGATGAGTGCTTTGAGTTGCTTATTAGTCAAATGAATGATCCTGAGTATGTTAAAAATTATACAATGGTTCCAAAAGATGCTTTTGGTAAGAAAAATTGTAATTGTTTAGAAATTGAATCTTATTTTAATTTATTTCAGTTCCCCTAATGTTGGTTATAGCTCCTTATGAAGGGCTTTACTACAGGGGTCAAATCAAAAATATCCTTGAAAATGGTGATATAGATGTAAGTAAATTTTTATTTATCTAAAACAATAATATCCTAAATTTATTAAATTATAATTTAAGGTATATTTTGTTGATTTTGGCAATGTAACGTCAGTAAAATCCTCCGAAGTTATGCAGTGGATAAGCGGATTAGACTTTGTTGCATTTCAAGCTGTCAAAATACGCATTGCAAATGTTTCCATACACAAAAATATAGGAGACATATTCGTTAAAGACTTTGAAACCCGATTAACGGGCAAGACAATTAAATGCGAAGTCAAGTAATAGTCTATTCTACACTATATGTGAAAACCCTCTTATATAACGAAAATGTTTTTGTACTCGTTACAGATCCTTACTTTGCGAAGTTAATGCACTTTGCTCACATGAAGATGAAGGCGATTTAGGTGAATTAATTATAAGTCTGGGATTGGGAGATCTCACAGAACCAATTGTTCCAGCAACAAACTATACTATTCCTGCATGAAAATAAATACAATTTATTCGTATTAAATATAAATAAAAGTGTCGATATTCTTCATAGAATGTGTACTTTTGACTTCGTAGTTCAGCAACTCGCACAAGATCAATAAATGCCAACGACATTCGAGGTTCGAGCGTGTGAACTGGAAAAATAAACAACATAATATATGGAAATGGTGAATTGGTGTAACATATTCCCCATTTATTTTAATAAATAACTAAAATGTTTACGATTTTTATTTCCACAAATCTTTTTATTAACATTTGTAAGGATTATCTAGGGTCCATATATATATATCATCTTTCGTACGTCTTTCATTTATCAATTATTATCCATATATAACATATATGTATATAAACGTCAATGTCATATATAGATATTTATAAAGGTCAAGGGCAACGTCCTGCATCAGAGTTGCCAACAAAAAATGATGTATTTTGAATGCAAACTAAAGCATATCAAAATATTTTACAAATCTTATGTAAATGTTGTTTTACAGTTAATTTGCTTTTAATATTTATTAAATATTATTCACAGTCATAATATTTTTGTTTTCGAAGATTTGTTTATTTTTGATAACCAATACGACAAACAGTGTATTTCTACCTTAGGCATTTTCAAAATTTTCAAAAGTTTTTTTATTATTATTATTGAAAAAAATATTGAGAAAATATGTATCATTATATAATATAAAATAAAAGATATTGCGAAATATGTATTTTTCATATTATAACACATAATGAATCACAATTATAGATCAATACTTTTTATGAAAAAACAGGCAGCACTGACCATCAATACAATTAAAGTGAAAATTGGAAAAATAAATGGCACCAAATTGTCAAAAACTGTGACCCGACCGAACGACGCGTTTTTTAATTAATTTCCTAGCAATAATTTTAAATTAAGTGATTGAAAAAGGTAAAGTAAATTGTTTTGTTGGATTTATTTGCATTAATTTGTAATAACACGAATATTTTCTGTCCCACGCAGTAGCAGCGATCGCCAAAAGCGAAATTACAAAAGAGAACGCAACGCAGCCGGGGAAACAACTAGTCGAATTTTCAAACGCTGCACACTATACGGGCACACACAATAAAAAAAAATCTGCCGTGTAAAATTGCGTACGCTTACCCGCCACTAACCAAACAACAAAATACACCATCGTTTCATTGCTTGTACACACAAAACACGGCACCCACCCAGGATAGATGGAGGTGCTCCATTATTGGATTACGCAACTTTAAACAAACCAAACAAAATCATTCGTCTGGCATCTTTCGTGTTTTAGGGTAAGATTTTTTTTAACAAATTGCAACGTGTGTGTATATGTGTGGGTGAAGTGGTGGCGCGTAAATGAGCGATATGGCAGACTTGGATGCTGTGAATCTTGGCCTAGACGAACATGAGGTGGATATAGAGGATGAGCTACAAAATCACGAGGACGCATTTGACACACGCAGCGAGGCATCAGGTGTCAGTTCCTCAACTACTAATACAAGCATCAGTTCCGTGAGTACGGGAAGCTCATCGGCGGCCAGCCAAAATGCGGCCCGACGAACACAAAAGGAGCGCAAGTCTAAAAGTCCCACGCCACAACGCAAAGAGCGTGCCACTTCGGCAACCAGCGGAAAAACTACAAGTGCCAGCGGTGGTGGAGGCGGCACTAGCTCCAAATCCTATGACTACATGACAAAATTAAATTATATGTTTCGTGATACCAGGTTTTTTGTAATAAAATCAAACAATGCCGACAATGTTACTCTGTCCAAGACAAAGGGCGTCTGGTCAACGTTGCCACAAAATGAGGCAAATCTGAATCAAGCATTTCGTGAGAGCCGCAATGTGTTGTTGATTTTCTCAGTGAAGGAAAGTGGTAAATTTGCGGGATTCGCCAGAATGATTGGTGAATCGAGGCGGGATGTGCCGGCCGTGTCATGGGTGTTGCCACCTGGAATCTCAGCAAAAGCACTGGGTGGTGTCATTGAGGTGGATTGGATTTGCAAGAAGGAGCTATCTTTTACATGTACCGGTCATTTGTATAATCCGTGGAATGATGGAAAGCCGGTAAAAATCGGTCGTGATGGTCAGGAGATTGAGCCAAAAACTGGTTCCGAATTGTGTAGACTATTTCCGGAGGACGAGAACGTTGAGTTGACGCCGATTTTAAAGAAATCCAAGGAAATGGCGCGAGAATTACGCGAGAAAGGTGTCCGTATGACGTACAAGGGACCTCCACGCAGCAGTGTTCGAGGAAATGGCAGTCGTGGGGGTAATCAACAGCCTCTGCGTGGTGGAGTTGGACGTAAGAAACCCTTTCTCAGTTCTAGAAGTAAGTTAAATACGATAATTAATAGCTACAAACGTCCAGGTTCCCCGTACATACGTGGTCCAGATCGGGGTGGTCCACCTCCCATTGTACATTGGAGTGGTGGCGGTAGTGGCGGTGGTAATGATGGAGCATACGGATCGAATTCAGCAGCGGCTGAGGCCTATGTGGCGAATTACATGCGCACAATGCAACATCAACTGCCACCAATGCCGTATGCTCCACCACCACCAGGATTCTCCTCGATGATGGGTGCACCGTACGAAGCGTTGCCTCCACCACCACGTTATTACGATGGTCTGCCATTGCCGGAGTATCCAGTGTCTCGTTCTAGTTATGGTGACAAACGTGGTGGTGTTTACGACCGCAGTACCGAGGACTTTGGCTGGAAGTCAAATGGAAGCGGCGCCTACCATCATCGCGGAGAGTATCGAGGTGGCAGGGAGCGTGAGCAACCGCGCGATCGACTGGGTCGTGGCGATACTGAGCGGGAGTATCGAGATCGCAGTCAGCATCGCTCCTACAGGAGTCAGCGATGACGGCCCGTTTAGTGTTGCCACGGCAAATAACAGCAACGAGGCAATTTTGCGGGGAGGAACGGGGAAAAGCAACCCCCATACGCGGGTGGAGAGATGGCAGCTAACTGCAGCAGATTTTGCACTGTGTTTTAGCGCGGCATCACTGGTCGCTCACACACGTATTCAGTTTTGTTTTTCTTTAAATTTAAATTTTCTTTTTGTGTATTTTAACACGTGCAAAGTTATATTGTAGCCTTTTTTGATCTGTCCTGCGCTGTCCCACCTGTTTTGTTCTGCGGTGCCGTTCGGCGCCAAAATTTCATTTTTTAAAACATCATTATCATTGATCTAAATGGCGCGTTGAAGGTAAAAAGGTATGATACCGCATCCCGAATTTAATCTCGTTGTGCGTTTACATTTGTTTCAAATTTGATCCGAATGATTCCAAGGATTATTATAAAGAAAGGGAGAGAGGAAGGGTCCATTGTGACCTTGTGGACTAATTGCAGCTTCCTCTAACGCAATTGATAACAGAAAACATTACATTACTTGTTTTTTTGTTAATACATAATGTGAAACATCCGTCACATCCCGTTTTTATCCACAACCTGCCCTACATCCTCTCCTACACCATTTGCAGTAGGTTTCCATACTTTTTAGACTTATGACTCCAGTACTTTTTTCCCTTTACTTACGCATCGCAAACTACAACTATTTAAAATTGTAAATAATCGTGTGCGCTAAAATATTTAGAAAGAACTGCTGAACCATTATTTTAATATTAGAGATTTGTATATGTTTTTTTGATATCAAGTGGATGGTCTTTGCAGCCGGAACTAGAAGAAACATTGCAAAATATTTAATTACTTTATGATATAAATTAATTACATATATATATTGATAATATATTCTGTTTTGTGAGCAAATTATAACTAATATTAAGGCAATTAATTACCTAATTTAAAGAAAACTATATACCTAATAAACAATTTTATTTGAATAAATTAAAATAGTTGTAACATTTATTTACATATTTAGTTTTCTTTATTACTCTTATTACTTTTATTACTTTCATGCTAAATTAACCAAGGGGCTATTGCATATACAATTGTTAGGAGTGGTAATTTTGAAAGCAGTAACAGATTTCTGAAGAAAAATGTTAAAAGTTGGATTACTTTAGGTTTAAAAAAAAAATCCGGAAATGAAAATATTAAAACCAACATCCCAACAATGAAGGGAAATGTGCTCAATGTTATCCAAATCAGTTTTAAATAAAATGTATGTATTTAATTTATAGATAAAAAATTAAAGCCATTAAAAAAACTTTTTTAAATTTCTCGCTACATACATTATCTGTCCTTTTACACATGAATTTGCTCCTAAGACTATTGCTTTTTACAAAGGTTGAATCTACGGTTACTTTTTTATTTAAATGATATCTAAAAATAACAAAATAATCAAAATCGTTTAACCCATTTTTGCTTCATACAGAAAAGTATCCTTTTATTGGCATAACTTGATTTTTTAGTATATCACCGGAATAACATTTTCTTTAAACAAATTGATTCTTTTCCAACCGCATACCTCACGTCTTTTAATTTTACCAAAATTATTACATTTCCTCAATACAATAATTCTATGGCAAAAAAAAACAAATCAACATACTAAAATTGATTTAATTTAAAACTTATAAATAACTAGTAAAGTTTTGTTAAATAACTGATACAATTTAAATAATTATTATATAAATCGAATCACATTCACGTATTCAAAAGAAAAAAAACATCTATAGATGGCGCGAGAAGAGGGAGAAATTCCTCAATTTGTCATTTAAATAAAATGGATATATATATTCTAGTCCCAAAACTGCAAGAAAGTGCAATTGCACACAATCAAATTCAAAAAAATATGCAAATGCCGTGCGGATCAATTATGTGACAACTGACAATGTTCATATGCATATATATATATTCAAATATATTTAAATGCTTATATATATAGCTAAATCACATATATTTAAATCCACACGCATGCCCGCAGTGCCCATTGAATGAAGTTACATATTTGCGTTTATAGTTTTAAAAAAGTACACACACACATATTATTTATTTCGCTTGTAGTATTATATATAATTCTTGCTCAGCTCTCCACAGAGTCTGCTGAAGGCCAAAAATACGCGAGACAGACGTTGCCGCAGCCCGCAACTCGTCCATCGAAACTCTGTGGTGTCGTACAAGAAATGAGAAATAGACTGGAGTGTGGAAATCAGAATTTAATTTGAAGTGCGTTGAGTTTTAAATATTTTCTTAGACGGCTGAATTCATTGTGTGTGTAACGCTGGAGAAGTGCGCATTTTCAGCAATTAGTCACGTTTGATAGCAATTTGATTACAAAATCAGAACAAAAAATTGACAAAAAGTCAGAAAGGGAATCCGCGACGGAAAATGGTACTGTGCAGTAGAGAGAAGCCGCAATTTTAAAGGGCGACTTTTGAGATGTGTGCGTGAATTCTGAATGTGTTGTGTACAATTATCAGGGAAATGTGAATACAATTTATAATATAGCGCTACATACACATCAATATAATAGAATTAAGAAAAAATAAAAATATTTGCAAAAGAAGTAAAAGAGTGACAAAAACTCGCCCATAGCTCAGCTCCACTCTCCAGTCCAGCTCAGTCTGGTGGTGCAATACACAAAAAAATTTGCACAAAGGTGAATTGTTTATTTATTTATTTATTAATATGCTGGTGGTCAGTGGAGTTAGTGAAAGAAGAAAGTGAACTTGATTGCTTTCACGCGGTTTACAACATTTAACTGGATAAAAGAAGTCAAATCGTTTTATTGGCAAAAAAAGAAAAAAAATATTAAAGTTTTTTTACGCCTTTTCAAGAAGATCTCGGGATACATAATATACATATCCATATATGTATAAAATACATGTAGTACTCTGCTTCAAGTGAAACATACAAGGCGAAGAAAAAAAATTGCCACCAACACACAGCCGTGCACTTCAACGTTTCGAGTCATTTACCTTTTTCTTATTGTGCTTTTCTTCTATTGAAATCGCAGTGTTTCTAACCATCCGCAATTAATTGATGGACAGCTTGAATACTGTGTGCTTAAGGCATTTAAATTTTAAATAATATTATTTTATCACAGTGCACTAATATTACAATTTGTGGTTGTGTGTGTTACTAAAAAAGGCATTAAAAAAATACGAAACAAAAAAATAATAAAAAAAGCATACCGACGACTTTCCCGGGGATTCTTTTGTGGAAAATAAAAGCCTCTGGCACTAATGACTTGGAATATATGTACATCGGTACAAAAATTATATGTGCAATACAACAGAATGATGATGCTCCATTCCGTTGCTCCAAGGCAGTTTCGTTTGGATTCATAAAAATATGAGCCACAAATCCGGTGAAACCACTTAAACAATACGTCGGTAAGTACTTTTTTCACACGTGAATTTTGTGATAAAATGAGGAAAATTATTTGCGTAAAAATTTAGGGTGCGTCCGGTTCAAAGTAATCAAAGAAAGGTTTAGTACTTTATAATTCATATCCCCAATTTGTTGTGTTAGAAATTGAGTTAATGGTTCTAATTTAAGAGATTTTAAAAACACCAATTCCCTATACATAATTTGTATTAAAAGTGCAGTGTGTTTCATATAAATAAACGGTAGGGAAAACCACGTGACACTTTCCTCATTTCCGGTGCAATGTCGAAACACATTCAGACAACTAAAGGCTTGTAACAATTAAATGTATATTGGCATCGAAAACATATCTTTATTAAAAAAATTAAATTAACTATTCTTCGTTAAATCAAAAAAAAAACAGAAATTAATAAATAGTTTGTTGTTTTGTTTTAACCGTTTAGATATTTTGCGAAAAGTTTATACCTATGTGTAACAAGGTAGGAAGTGCTTTCTCAAGATTTGTCTCAACAATTTCAAAATGCCTTTTAGTTTTATTTCTAAACTATTGTATATTATCACAATTATTAGTGGATGAATTTTAATACGCAAGTCTGTTCAACAATCTGAAATTTTTTTTGAGATTCGTTAAATTTTTCAGTTTTTATGCCTTTAAAATGACAAGGTAAGGTTTAAGTCTCAAAATTATTTTTATTTCAATTAGCTAGCTACAAGTTACAATTACATTTTAAACACGCGCCGAGTGAGTTTTTTTTATCTGACACCAATCTAATCGTTTTATCTATATGAAATCTCTTATTTACAGTTTAAATAATGATTGTTAATGAGTTTCACATTTAAACTGACTTACTTGTCTTTACAATGATGCGCCTTTAAGGAGAAATTCATTTTTGATGATTCGGCAACCTAATATAAAATTAGCCTCATGAAGAAATTCATTTTCTCTTCTAACAAATACCGATCAAAAATGTAAAGTATTATTTTAAAACTCAAAACCGGTGGTGTATTGATGTATCATAATTTAAAGTTTGATGTCTAAAATAACACGCTCAAAAATTAAAATTCCTATAAAAGTGGCCATCAGCTTCCATTATTCACATCAAACAAAAGCATGCTCCCCCAAATACGGGAGACAATATAATTGGAATTGATATTTGCGCCGCCACAATCACCACAAACGCGTGTAGGTGGTGCCCAATTTTCGTTATTGCCACTCACGTCAATATAATTTTAATCTTTTAATATAATTCCCTTGGACTTAGAGTCCTCCAAAAAAATTTTTTTTTTACGTTTTTCATTTTTACAACCTCATTTTACTCATTAACATATATTTTATGTACAACATAACATCACATAATACATACGAATAATATGTTCAATCAATGCGCATATGCAGGTTTCGGGCCAGTCGCGCTGCCACCACCGATATAATAAAACTTTTCGACATAATATGTAGGAATATATAGTTTTATACTGACATCGCGTATTATCAACACGCACTCAGATCTTCTCTATAATGTACAGAAAATGTATACCCATATTCGAGATGGGTGCGTTTGCTGTACGAAAATATGCTGCTTGGTAGGCGCAAGCTTCTGCGATGTTGTGCTGTTTTCATTGATAAAAACAAGCTTTTAACATCGAGCTCCTATCATTTCGGTGTACATATTATAAATATATGCGAGCTATTCTTTGCACATGTCATTCCCATTTTCAGCATTATGATGGTGATAGTAGCGACGCGGCATTATACGGCCCATGGCCCATGTGTGTCAACGCCTTTATTGGTATGCGACATGCGTCTTCTTCTCGTTTTTCAGTGAGGTGCCAACACCCCAAAAGAAAAGTCAATATAGCGCCTGGAACGAATATTTTATTTACAGTCAGGGTATAATGTTCGTTAGTATGGGTAACGTAAACAACAATAATAATTGTCGCAAGCATCATAACAATGCGATAACAACGGAGGCAGCCCGGGAATACGTTCATTGCAGTGGTCAAAGTTTATTATAGCCACAAATGGCACTGTCGAATTTAATTTGAGTTTAAAACAGTTTATATTTCAGGGAATGTGGGAACTGTCAACAATAGTTGTAATTTAATCTGAAAAAAAATCCTGTACGTTTAAGTTTTAAGTGCTTTACTATCATAAATGTCTACAAAATTAAAATACTAATCCCTTCCATAAAGAAGCTTATATATTTAGAACTAATCTTCAATGTTGAACACAGACACGATACCTTATAATCCCAAGCCTAAAGTCATCATTACACCGCTAATATTTTACAAGTGTTGTTAAAACAAAATAATAATGTAGAAAAAGTTATATGTTTTAAGTTTAAACAGTCAAATGAGAATGTGGAAGTGGGAACTATCTTCTTGCGGGTGTTTTTCAAACGCGTCATTCTATGGATGCATTCATTTCACCTTCAACGGTAAACAGTGAACTCTGTTGATGCGTTTTAATTGCAGCTAACGTATTTTTCTGTAGCAACCTCTTCTTTAGTGGTTCTCTCGTCGCTTCCATTGTTCCAATCACGGTCGTTCAAAATTATTAGCTAGTTGTATGGTTGTATTGTATCAAGAGTTAAAGTTCGCAAAATTAATGTATGTGTTTTCTTTTTTATCGTTTTGGCATTTAATTAATTGTGGTTAGTATACTTATGTATAGTTTATTTATACAGGTAATATGCAATTGAGCTGTCTACAGCCAAAGAGTATTTGATATAACTTAGGCAGCGCTAATATTGTATAGTTACTGTAAGTTTTTATATTAATTTTATGTTTTAAATAAATAATAACTAATTAGAAGAATTTTTTTTTCAACATTTTGGAAATATTAAAACGATCATTTCCATTAAGAAAATTGTATATTTTTAAACATTTACCGTATCATTTATAATTGGTTTAATTAATTTAAATAAATTATAAAGTTCCAAAAAAATAGCACAAAGTCACGTGTTTCCAGATATATTCCATCTCCTTCGCGGATTTCATCTGAAACAATGGACAATTCATTGAAAGCGCATAAAAAAAATACATAGCTCTGTTTCTAATTAAGAATGTATTGTGTGTGTATGTTTTTGTTTAGTTCGTTGATCTCAAACTGAAAATGAAACTTACCATAATCGCATGCATATTATATGTACGCAGTTGTGTATGTTTACATAACTGGTGACGGCTGTGTAAACGTTACTGACCTTCCTTAAAAATTCGATAGCTTTTCACGTTTTCGCTAAGAAAATGAGAAAAGGAAACTTACACGAACATATTCCATATTGCAACATGTAACGCAAAGGTAACAAAATACGTAAATAATCTATGCTTTGTACATAATATAATAAGTTTTTAGTTAACTTTGTTAGTTTGCTTTAATATGCAATTCTGGTTGTTTTAAATGTACATATCATGTATTTACGTGTGTGGCATATTATGACGATGTGGGCAAACGCGTAGAACACAATTGGAAGAAATTGTATAGCTTAATTGGATTTTGCGGAATCATAACAAATGGTTGATGTAATGGGAAAACCCCATATTTCATTCTTTAAGCCAAGTACATATAGTAATTTTGACGAAAGAGGTGCATGATGTTTTTAAGTGCAGTTTTAAATTATTATGCAATCTGCATTTTGAGGTTCTATTTTCTTTGCGGCGTGTATGTGAATTTGGGCTCGACAAACCTAAGTACATAACTTGTGGAGAATTAGGGAATAATAACTTAAAGCACCTTATAATACGCGTTTGTTGTACCTTCAAAACTTTTCTAACTATTTTGAGTTATTTTATTTTAATTTTTGCGCAACACTTTATTTTTAAATCGCCTAACATACATGGTCTTACAAACCAATAATTTTGTTGTGGCATAAATGTTTTTTTTAATAAAAGAGCATTCCAAGTAATTGCGGGTTAGATATTAAAAAAACACTCTATGACTTTACTTAGTTTTATATTTTATAATATAAATACTGATCACAGTCCAAACCCGCTGTAGAATTAAAATATCCACTAACTGCAAATCCGTCATTATCCACACAAAACACTCGTCCATTAATGTCCTGCATTGTCTGGTAATTACCATTACCCTGGCACATAAGCGTCATCGTCAATCCAGCCGCTTCGAAGTGCATTAAATCGCGTGCACAATCTACAATCAATTTACAGTTGAGTGTATATGCCCAATTTATATACGAGAGTCAGCCAAACACAACATATAAGCTGCAACATAAAGTGTCAATATACTTACAGCAATTCATTTCAGAGACACTCAGCGATGATACAGCATAGGAACCTATTCGAGTTGAGTCCCGCCACATGCAATTCGCGCTAAAAAAAAGAAGCAAAACATCAACATCATACATGATATATGTAACTTGTTATAAGTTAGAAATAGAATGAGAATGGTGTATGAAAACGGCAGCGCCAGCTCACATACATTCCTTTGTCGATGGTGTACGTGCCGTAGGAGCCATCATAGTCACACTGCATGTTAACGAATGCAATGTCTAATGTGCCGCGTTTCGTCAACGCATCTCTTATCACATTCTGGGCATAAGCAGCACTTTCGCATTGTCGAAGATATTGGATGCCCATACCACTGCTATCTGCAACCATTTTGTGACATTTAAAAACTAATAAATAAATAGCTAAGCCATTGCTTCAATCTTCACCAACAACAATGTCTGAACAATTTATCAGTAGGTACAACAAATATGTAGGTGAGAGCTATAATATATGGGCTTTAAAATATTATGTGCTGAAGCTGTAATTAAATGCAACAAAATGCTCAATTTGTTTTCTAAATCATTGAAGTGGAAAGGCACAATTAAATTCAAACGGTTGTTGTTATTACCTATTGGTCTGTAACTATACTTACTAAGCACATTCATAATATGTATATACAAAGTAACAAAACTTCAATCTTCAAGTGAATTAAGTACTTATTAGTCGTTGCGATTTCAAGTGCGATTAAGCGAAAGAGAAATTCCATTTTCTTTCTCGCCCAAGAAGCGCATTTACTCATTATCCCACCAAATTTCTGTAATTTAAAAGAGATTTTTTTTCGTGTACAATCGACTAAATGAATTTGAATTGTATATGCTTTCTTTGCCATTATTAGAATTTGGAACAATCCACAAATTGATCGAAACCATTAAAATCATCAGTTAAATACCGGCTAGTTACTCGATATTAAATGTGCTTCCCGAGTTTTAATCCTAATTTCGAATTGTTTGGCTTTCATAATAGCTAATCAAATTAGGCTTACTTTCATGAAGTGTGCCATAACCTGTCCCACATTCATGTGGCATGGTGAGAACATTGAGCATCACTGCATTGCGTCCATATAGCTATTTTGCTTGCAATAATTAAATAAAGTAGTTGGTCAATGAATTATGGGCATAGCGTTTTTTTCAATTGGTGTGTCTAAATGGAACAAACACACTGTGGTTGTTTCTGAATTGTATCAACAACACAATCCATGAATTTAGATATATGTATTTCTATACCAATCGTCTTGATTTGCAAAAGAATTACACACACTCCCATTTCGAAGCAAGCGGTAAAACAACTTTTATGGCACAAAAACAGAATGCACTCACAACATGGTAACAATTGCCATAACTTCTCGGGTACCGCTCGTGTCCCATTTTGAATTTGTCCCGTTTTTGGTTCAGCACACCAACAAATGCTCGAATCGCATTGCAATTCCTCGTAATTGCCATTCTGATCGCAGTGCAATGTCACATCGATGCGACCTCCAGTAGTTTCCAGTTCATGGCGGCGGCGACTGCATGCTGCGGTTTAAAAGATTTGGGTTATACATATTCTTAGGTTCATACCTATATAATGGTTAATGTAATATGTTCATTGTTCAAGTATTAGTTTTTGACCTAAATGCAGCACTTTGAAATTTGACGTACGCTTTTTATTAACATATGCATTTTAGATGAGCATACTAACCGCATGTCATATCATCGGCATTATTCCACCAGTCCCATCCAAAAATACGTTGTCCAACTTCATTGTAGCAAAAACATCGACCGGAAATGCGATCGCCTTTGCATTGTTTTGCTGCGTAGGTGTTTTCTGGTCCGCATGTGGGCAGAATTGATAACTGTGTTAGGTGGTATGTGTGAGAGCAAATATCTGGAAATCAATATTTATGTTGTTAAGATAAATTTTTTGTCACCAAATATAATGAAAATGTACAAAAAATCTTAAATGTAATTGAAAATTTCTTGTTTGCATTTCCTTTAAAGTAAATGGTTTTGCAAATTGATTTCGTCTCAGGTAATTTGCCAGCAAACAAACACCAAAATTTTGATACAAGTGCTATTTTTTAGCAATAAAATGATTCATGTGTTGTAAAACCAAGCAAATCGGAAATGGCCGTTACTGATCATGCACGACCACGCGCTTTAACAAAATGTCAGCCACGCTGCGCCGACCTTGAGCAATTGAATAACATGCAATTGCACCACTGCACTATTATTATAGTCCATCGACCAAAATGAATGGTACATTTTATTATCTGTTCTGTATTGAAACTTGAAGGTTTCTCCACTTCAACTGCATCGTCATAAAGATAAAAGACATCCCATTCAGCAATATGTTTATTATTTACCCGAGTCCCGAAGAATTTAACGTTGTGACTTTAATTTTGAATCCAAATTATTGATTTCATAGAATTAATGAATAATCTCAGCAATGCGGCTGTAACTATTGGCAGTAAAAGAACATTTAATGAGTTTGTCTCATTTTGATGGGCTGATCTTTTTTGAAGATTCAAAATTTGTCAATCATAATTTTGTATATTTGTGCAGATTTTATGATAATAATCCAATAACTAGCCATGTAATATTCACAACTTCTATTTCACAATGCACAGACTGCAGTAGATTTTAATTTCTTTATATGTGTCAATGCAAATAATTTCAAGGAATAGAATTGCACAATAAACTTGAAACTTGTGCAACGCTTGAAACCAGAGAACACAGGCACTGAATTTCTGCATGAATGATGTTTATTTCATATGAAACATTACGAGAAACTATCTAATATGTGGGAACAAATGCACCTTCTGATGTTTGGCTAAAAATCACATTCAAAAATAATACATACTTTTATTTAGTGCACAATTTCCCGATAAACACACCAGACCCGGAGCACACTTTCGAATTTCCGTGTAGTTATTGCAATTTCCCTCCAGTGCTAAAATAAACATCAAAATCAAAGAAATTAATGCTTTTCAAAATTCATGATTTCACAAAATTCCTACCAACTCCAGTTTTACAACCAGGACAGCAATTGCAAATTCCTCCGTTCTCTTCAAGAAAATATTTGTCTGGACATTGAGCTTGTGTTAAATCGGTCACGCAAGCCACATCTTCACACGAATCCGGACACGGTTGAGACATAAATTCAGGCACACCTATTAAAATTATTAAAAATATTACCACACACATTTTACACGCCATTTTAAGGTGCTACGCATTATCAAACTGAGCTATGGTGTGCTCGTCAATCGTATAAGCGAGTTTACGATAATTGTTCAATCATTTCCGATTACATCGCTTTGTTATCGGTTATCACTCTTTAATAAGTGTGTGTTTTTACTTAATTGTATCACTACGTCTGCCAAGAGTTGGTAATCGTAGTATAAACGTGGGAGTCTTTCAAGGTTTGAATTCTTATATCCATACTTTTAGAAAATAATTTTTGTAATAAAAAGTCTTGTAAAGAAAAACCATTTCAGAAGTCATAAATTTTGTAATAAGTGTGGAGTTTTTTTTTTCAAGGTCACGTTAAGACTTTAGCACTTGCGAAAGCCCTTTGTGTCTAGTTTTCTTCAACATATAGAACTCTCAAATTTTGAATTTTCTTACATCATATGGCCAAAAATATGTATTTTTAAAACTTTCTTTGCAATTAATTTTTTTTTTTTTTTTATATGTAAAGTTATTTCAAAGTTTCCATGATATAATATGGGTAATTTCAATCATTTGTAATTTGTTTACCTTGATAAGCTTTAAGAAAGTAAGAACTAATTTAATCACTGCATAAGTATATGTATACATTAAAGTTTTTTGTTTCCATAATTTTCGTAGAAACACTCTGCTAAAAAAGCTATGTATGTATTTTTACTATTTTGTGAAATAGGGTCAAAACGCGAAAATTCAATTAGAAATTAATTGCAATATTTTTGTAAAAAATGTGGCGTAAGGCATTATTTTAAGATTCCTTAGAAAAAAAATTGTATCTGTATAATAATAATTAGTTTTGATGAGAATTGTCTCTCAGTTGGATCACAATGCCCTTCTGTAATCTGTATATGGGCAATTGTTCACAATTCGTGGAGTTTTGCACAATTACTATTGACTGCTTAAGAATAATGAATTTGTATATTATTCAATGTTATAACTCATAATTTATAACGAAGGCATTGTAGGTTATGTAAATAGTTGGCATCAGTACACGAACAAGCGACTGCGTCTTTTCTTGTTATTGCTCTTGAACAAATTGTTTCCACGATAAGTGTACAATATCTTAAGTGCACGTATCAACAACAGTGATAAGACTTTATGTTATGTGAATTGTTATGTGTGTGACTTGATTTTGTTTATTCACGTATGAACACACTTACAGCATTATAGCAGCTACGTACAATAAAGTTGATAACGACTTCATGTTCTCAGACAATGGACTGAAAAAATCCATCCTATTTATTTATATGTGATTTTATGTGTCTCAATCAAGTTTTTCCATGGCCATGAGGCGTATGAAGTAAACCGCGACAGATCATATATCCTACAAAGACACATCAATATAATTTGCATGACATGATCAATCAATTTTTAGTCTTACTGCGCAATTAATAATTATGCTACTGGTATTAGCCGTACTAGTTTTATTGTATAAAAAATAAACCTTCAGGGCACAGGAACAACATGATGAGTAATGTTTTGACTTTTGTCAAGTCCATTTCATTCAATTTATCTTTGTATTGATATTGTGTATGTTTGTTTCCAATTATTATCAATTATATTTTACACAGTTTGTGACACATTCGCAAATTAACCTTTACTGCCAGTTGCCACCTGTGTACAGGCAGTTTGGTTAGTTGTACAACGTACTTACACTGGTCACTGCGTCGTGTATTTTATTTTTGTGCACCGAATATACCGATTTCGATATATTTATTATTTTCATGAGTATGTGAGGTGAACTTTTTGAAAGTGACTTTGCAGTCGGGTTTTTTTTTTGATACGTGGATAAATAACGTTGTCTAAGGAGATTTTGCTTGCTTTGTGCAATAACCTGTAAACAGTATAAATATATTTATTTTATTCTTGGCGACTGGCTTTGTGTACTCGCGAAAAATGGTACGTTGTGTAGCTAATGCAAAATGATTTATATTCGTCAGAATTAATTGTGCTAATTAAGATTAACTAGTTTTTAATGTGATTATTTTTATGGTGTTTGAATGATGAGTTTTTCAAGCTAATTGCATTTTATTTTGCCTGCTGATTATGGCGCCATATTATAGTGTGTTCAAATTCTTGGTATTTTTGTCCAAAATGAAAAATTTATATTTATCATTTACAAGTATAAACCAGTTGCCATGATATATGAATGTATGCACGTAATACGTATGTATGTAACTCCGCGTTTAATTAAATAATTAATTACTATCAATTGTTATTGGAGAAGTGTGATAAATGATAATACATTTTTTTACGGAAGGTATAAATTTGTTTTCATAAAAATGTTGTTTGTCAAAGCTTCTTGTCTAACGTCTGCGGACTGTCAAATGTACCTCTAATTATATAGCAGCGATTAATTTTTCAGTTTCCGGAATTAACTAAAGCATTTGAATTTTTAATTGTTAATTACACAAAGTTATGTTGTGTTGCAATATAAATTATTTATTTTGTCTATCGGGATTAACTGCAGAAAATTAAATATTTTCATGTTGAATAATTTTACATCATCCTATTCATTCCCTTGTTCTAAGTTTGAGAGTTTCATCTTCAATTATTTCTTAAAAATTACAATCTTATTATTTTATGTGTTTTCCAGTCAAGAAAAGCATTTTTGTTAGGTCATGCTTTTTAATTTAGAAGTAAAGGTGCATTTAAAAAAGTTTAACAGTGTCTATACAATTATCGAATCTCTTCCAAGAATTCTTCAAAATTAACCCAGTGCTATCTGCAATACATTGAGTTCTTTAATCACAATTTAATCTTATCAGCCTCATTGTAAAAAGCATAAATATATTTAGCCTGTAATCATTTCTAATTTTGACTTTATGTTACATTTATCAAAATGTTGCACAATATTTTTATTCAACAAATGTTTGGTTTTATATTTTCTTTAATTTAAAATAATTTCCCTTTCTTAAATTTTCTCTCTTTGTTTGTTACTGAAGGTAAGGGAATAACAATCATAATTAAAATATAAATCATAATATAATAAAGACAGGCTCAATTTCTTAACAGTATGCATATTTCAAAGAATTTATTTCACATTAAGAAAATGATTGGACAATTGGCAAATTGTAATATTTTGCATGGTTTGTTGTGAACTAAAAACACCTTACATATAACAGACGGGCGGCGCGGTGGATTACACAGTATCATATTACCGAATTCCATAAAGAATTACACTTCATAATGTATCCGTTTCACTGTACTTATTTACAACTCGTGTATGCATCATGTGATTTAAATATAGACATTTGCAGATTGGCTGGTGTAGTTACACTTTACACACATAATTCTTGTTGTGTGCTAGGTATTTGATGTATGTGCAGAATTTTAATTGTAAACACACAATCAGACAGTACCAATGTTCTACGTTGAAACGTTTGTAAATAGAATTGTTAGTTTGTGTTTTACTCGGTCTGGGGGTTTGTCTTTTTTAGTTCGTTATTACTTAGTCTGGGCAAAAATCGTGCAGGTTCACAATAACTAATTGTACCTACCTTTGTATTTCTTATCATTTATTAAATGTTTTACATTGTGCATACTTAACATATTTACATGTTTCTTTATGGGATAAAATGCATTCTGGCGAACACCTGCAAGCTTCTTTTCAGCATAATTGTAAAATCTTAAAAATTTTCTGTATAATATAAAATGTAGTAGTCCATACAAGTTTTAACAAAATCTTTTGAAATTCCTGTAAACAATATTCATGTAGAAAATATGCAACTGCCACTAGTCTTCGTAAATTTGAATTGCAAATTGTGCACATGTGTGCTTTTAAATAATTCGTTGTTTTTCGAAAAGACAAAACATAATATACAATTTGAGAAAACGTAAACAACATAACATATATCTACTCGTAATATGAAATAAAATCGAAAACGTATTATTTTCTTATTATATTCGTTGGAGGCGTACATATTTACACTTAATTTGAATGCGAAATTTGTCTAACAATTTGCGATGATAGAAAGTGCAAATAAAATATCAGTTTTTAAGTTTTGTTTTCTCCTGTTCAGATTTATTACACATTTACTTCAATTGTACTAAGTGCAACTTTACACTGCCTGTTCCATACTCATTGCGGAATGCAACATTTAGGGATTTGCAGGGCTATTGTAAATTGAGAGTTCATTTAAAATTTAACAATATAAAAGTAAATTTTTGTTTTTCCGTTCCATTTCCATTAAAAATATTTTAGTGACTGAGTATTTATCCACCAAATTTTCAGGTTCCAAGCTAAACGAATTATAGTTTTATAATCTGCTAAATACATCTACGTGAATTAACTTAAATCTTAAATGAAGTTAATTGTTAAAGGCTTTTAGTTTTCACAATAACTTATAATGAAACATATAGGCAACCGTAAAAACAATGTAGGACAAAAAAATATGGAAATATTTAATTTCCAAGCAGTAGAAATCTCAATTTATCTCGTTAAAATGGATGTAAATATGAAAATGTATAAACATTGCCAACTTCGTTCTCCGTTTCTTGGAAGCATTGCAAACTTTCATAGATTTCACTGGCGATATTCTGCATGCCCATTTTAAGGTGCTTGATAGTTAATATGAAAAATAATAAAAAATTGTAATTAACATATTTCTTTTTAAATTAACTTTATTCATTTTCTTTACATCAATATTTTTATTATTTTTTCTATATAACAATCAATCAGATTGTTCTTATAATTTATGATTTCTTTTGTATAATAGAACATATACGTTTTTCCATGAAGCCATTTATCTGTATTCAATTTTGTTCAAGCGACTTACCTTGGTGATAAAAAAATCCAACCGATTCCAATTTCCAACTTTAAATTTTTATTTAATTACCATATTAACGATTTGAATTAAGTAGAAGAGTGCGTTAGCCTTTAAATGTCACGCTCACTTCCAATTTGTATGCAAAGTAAAGAAAACAAAAATTTATAAATAAAAACAAATATTTATGTACGGTAAATTTATAAAATATATTTTCTGCATGATTCTTTTGAAGAAGCCCCGCGATGTTGATTTCAATTGAAGGGCTTCAGTCGCACCAATTCATCAAGCTCGTTTTGCAATTCGTTCTGAAGCTGACTTAGCGTTAATATATATCTATTGCGTTGTAAGCTAAACCTAATCTTTCACCGGCCCACAAAACTTTTTTTCTCTTCCTATATTTTAGCTTATTCAGTAAATCAGATTGATTACGACATTTGAGTTTGTGCTAATTTATTTATTTTTATTCCACAGGAAAACAATAACTTAGTCAATCGTAGGGAAACGAGAGTGATACAAAATGGAGCAGACGATATCTCCTGTGCCGGGACCTAAGGTCTCGCAAATAGCCAATTTATTCCAAAGGAAGCCCATAGAAGTGCAATCACCAGATCCGCCGTCACCAAAAGAGCCCCCTACACAGTCAACTACAGCTGTTGTTCGCACTGAATCGCATGCGACTCGCTTCAATAACGCACGTGCACTCTTTGAAAAATTGGGCGTCGAGAATAGACCGCCACGACCGACAGCGCTCAGCGTCAAAATGCCTCATTCCAGCAGTCGTGAAGACAACCTGTGCGACAGCAGTCCCGATCGTAGTAGCGGGCGCTCGCCATCACCCAAAAGACTGGCCTACCCAATTTCAAATAGTATAGTTAACGGCAAATTGGATCCCACACGTATCCACAATGTCTCACGCAAAGAGAAACCGGACAAACCGGAAAAGCCTGAACGCAAATTTAATTCCAAGGAATTGATTGAGAAACAAAAGAACTGGACCTCGCATTTTGCCCCAAAGACACGTGCGTCGCGCTACAACAGTGATCCAATGCGATGTGACATAATACGCACAGTGCCTGGAACCAATTTGTATTCCAGCAATGATTTGCATACCAAGGAGAGCAACAATACAAACGGTTGCGCCGGTGGCGGTGGGGGTGGTGTGCAACAATCAAAATCACTTGACCTGCCAGATGAGACACCACCCAGCCCACCAGTGCGGCAAATGTTGCCACCTGAAATAAAACCACGTACCGCTAAGATTTTGAGTCCTAACCGTTCACCGCCACCAATTCCTGCCAACAAGCCACAATTTATACCCAATAATAGTCCAAATAAAGTTGTTCCACCCATTCCCCCAAAGCATTGCAATGAAAAAGTGCGCGACGAATTGTCTGACTATTCATATCCACTGAAAAATGATGACATCCCCGAAAAGGCTCGCAAACAATCGACTGATGATGAACCACCACTACCACGAATACCACAACATTCCAATCAACACCATCAGCAACAATTGCAGCAACAGCAGGAATTGGGCGGCATAGATAATAATATCTACCATACAACAACGAAAAGACATTCAATTGATCGGGACGGTAATGTGGTGTCACCAGCACATGGTGTCAGCTCATCACCTAGCCCAGCACCAAGTGCGTCATCCGGACCATCCAGTCCCATTCACACCGAAGACGAAAAGCAAGAAAATGAATCGACCGAAAAAGACGCGGTGCCAAACAACGAAGGTGAGGACAAACATTTCCGATTTGGACATACTTACTTTTTGTTTGTTGCTTTGTTTCAGTTTGTAAAGCTAGAAAACAATCAAATTATATTTGATCATGAAATTCAATAACTTATTCAACAATAATTATTATTCTTGCTAAATTATTAAGCCTCTTGGGTAATTTAAGTTATAGAAAAACTACAATATTTTGTTAAAAACAAACATTTTATAATTTTGCATTAATATTTAAATGCATCATCATCAACTTTTAATATTTGACAAAGGACAACCACCCTGAAAAGTTGTGAGTAGTCTTCCTTGCCGCCTAACTAGTTTTCGTGTTGTTTCTTAAACACAAAATGACTTAAGTTTTATGTGGGGGGATTTGCTTTCAAGCATTATGTCTATATTTAGTATTTTCTAATGTGTTTGCTTTTTCAAATTGTGCAAAACATTTACAAAAAAAAAACACCATCACTGATGATCTGAAAGTGTTGCTGACCACTGGGGAAGATTTATTTATTTTCATCATTAGTGAACGAAAACATCGACAACATCTAAAATTATTTTATCTTATTTCACATTCATTCAATAGTCGAGAGTACATTAGTTACATGTTCACGACTTTATTACACTTCATTTCCGTGCGCATAATGTGTACTAATAAATTAAAATGTTGGCTTATGCTTTTGTATATCAGAAGCGCAAAGACCCCAATTCGAATCTGGTGCACCGGAAAAATGCACTGTATGTTACGAGAGGATGCTACAAGAAACGCACATATGCATATCGTCGGTTCTATCTTTAGAATTCTCTGTATTATTTCAATTACATTCATCGTGTTGTGCCTTGCATTGCACTGTTCGGTTAGGCGCTTCGTTCTCTCGCATCCATAACATGCGTCTTTACATGATTATTTTAAATTTAAACGAAAGTGGACTGCTTTTGAATCAGCTGACTGACGAAGGGTGTCTCAATTTTCTTTCTGTTATTTCCTAATATTTTGTCTACAGAAGCATATCCAAGTTTATAGTCAATCATCAATATATTATGAAACACCCTGTATATGTGAAATTATTCTACCGAGACAACTAAAAAATGGCATTCCTCAACTTCCTCAACTGTGTTTTAAATTTTAAACAGTGCCACATAAAAGATTATTGTTTGAAACTTAGGCAACCATCTTCTGGCCACACTTCTTCAGAATTCAGATCACACAATTTTTTCGCTTATTATATTATTAATCCAATTAAAAATGTTTATTGCCAATCAGCTTGCCGGCTGTGATCATTTATGCTGATCTTGAATGAACATACTACAATACAGACATAAAAATACCCACGAGAAATTCACCAAATTGTGTGTGTACGAGTTTGTCTGTCGAGGAGCTGTGAATTATAGTTTAATATTTAAGTGATCGTTGCGATATGTTCTCGCGCTCTCTCGGCCCATATGGACGCGTGCGCGGTGCGGCGTGATCACTCGGGCTTAAGTCTACCCATACCCATTAACCAATATGCCATGTTAACTACAATAAGTTGGCGACTGGCGTTCGGGTGCCGGGATGAATTCTCAAAAGTCTTTACGACGCGACGCAACGATGGTTAGTAAGAAGTTGACGTCGGTCAGGCAGTTCTTTCACGCATAAACTGCTTATGATAAATTCGGTCGTTATTCCTAAAAGCCGTATTGTGTTGTAACTACATGCATTAAATATTGAACGTTAAGAAAACTTATGTGATTGTGTTGTTTTGTTGTTCATTTTCTATCTGATATTCAGTTTTGATCTCTCATCTATATAGAACATTTTGTCCTCAAAAATTTATCCACATATGTTTAGTGAATTAAAAAAAAAATCATTAACATCGTGCTTCCAATGTAAATACATTATTTAGTTTGGTAATTGTTTCTCATTCATTTTAAGACAAGCCCAATTTTTTAATACAAATTAAATAGTGTTTGTATTAGAGAGCAACTTGTCGTTAAAGTAATTAATAGTTGCGACTTGCGCCTCATATATGGTCATACGTGTGTGGGCTGCGATTGATCATAATATACGTACGTAGTCGAGAGCTTTTCTAATTAATTGCAGTGACATGTTTGCGCGTGTGTTTACAATCAATAACGACATTGTTTTATGATTATTAAATATCATTACGTACTATTATACGTAAAGGGAGTTGCTGGCTATGGCGTTTGTTTTTAATTTCATATGTTAGTTTTCTGGTGAATGCATTGTGAATTTTTTTCCAAAATCTCACGTTGACAACAAATTCACGTACACGATGGCAGTATTAACTAAATTGTGTCTGGGGCGGGTTCGAGCGAATTTATTTTTAACACAATTCGCACATTTGCTCTTCTGTAGCTCGTTGTTTTTAATTTGATTGTTTGGCTGCGACGACGCGACGACTTTATACTACACGCACGGAATTTAAAGATTTGCTGTATATATAAAATGATAGAATATATAGAATGCTTGGAGCTTAATGTAAATATGTGCCAGCAAAAATTTCGTACGCTCATGACTTGCGGCATTTTGTACATTTAACATTTCGACTGTTTGTTTGAGATCGGCATGTGCGAAATACAAATGAGAGCTGTCCTTTCTCGATACTTGAAATTATTCCACAAAATTTACACACTTCCCATGCAGTGTATGCGTACTGTTTGTTTACTCTGTTTGGTCTAATTGAAAGGAAAGCGAGAGTTTTGACGATAACGTGTCAAATTGTATAGGTACTATTTCTATATTTGGGTAGACTTGTGATGAGTTCAGTACACAAACAGGGATCGTGAAGCCTAATAATTGTTTATAGGTTTAAGATGTGCTCGAATATGCGCCTGTGAACATCCGGTTCGAATGATGGATTTATCTTCAATCTTACTGCGATCTAGCGGGAGGATTTGTGCAACATAGTTTGATATATGATAAGTCATAATCGAAGCTCCGTATTATTGTCTAGTTTTCCATTTAATTGGACTTTGATGTGTGCTTCCTTTTGAAGTCATGTTTTTTTCCCGATCTATTTTTGGTGCCATAAGGTGCCATACAATTAAATGATAGATTGTGAGCAAATTTAAAAAAAAACATTAGTTTAATTCTTCTTCTACCCTTAAGGATGGACCTTATTTACGTGTATAGTTGAAATTTGATTCCATTTCATTTATTCAATTCCAGATGCAACACGAAACCGTTCCGATTTTGGGAATTAAAATATAATGAAATAATTTTTTTAATTATAAAAAATCTTGTCAGTCGCAAATAGTTTAAATTTTTTTATTGCTCCACCTACAACTACAACAATTTAAAAAATACATATAATAAATCTAATTGTAAAAACCTTTTCATTGTTCAAAATAGAATGAATGTTTTCCTATTTTATTTTATTGTCTTTATTCATGCTCTGAAAATAACTTAAAATATATTAATTTATTTATTTTATTCACGACAACCTGGACGATTTAACATAGTCTAATTTGTGACACATCTTTATTAATTGTCTTAAAGTATTTCAAAGCAATTAAGAGATTATTATGTAGTCAGTGGGATGTGCAAAGTCCATGCATAATTAAAACACGTCATTTCAAAAGACCTGCAGTAAGCGACGAATCTTATTATTTTGCTGTAAAAACTGAATAAAAAGAAAGAGAAGAAATCAACACAAACTTTGTTTATTTATTTTCTTCGATGGTCATAACAATGCTCATAAATTGAAACTCAGTTGTTGTGGCGAGTCACCGCGTTGTCACTTTTATTTCACTTTCTTCTGCGTGGCGCTTTCATTAGAACATTAACCGCGATTACTCACAGGTTCAGATGTTATAAACGTGGGGTATTACACCTACTGCGAGTATGAATGATTCGTCAATGTTATTAGTTAGTTGTTATAAGCGTTAAAGTTATTTTGAAGCAGCAAAACTGGTCATCAGAAAAAAACAACCGTTTACAACTTGGTAGACATACAATATAAATGAGGCCATTAAAAATAAATAAAAATCGTAGCCATTCAAGGTCTAATTATCGACACAATATACGAGTGTTGGACTAAGAGTGGCATTACAACTCACTAGATTCATGAACAATTGGTTGGCAAAATGCCCACAATCGACGCTCTTGAAAGTGAATTGACGTTCTCAAGTATTCATGTTTAGCTTAAAAAAATATGGCTGGCTACTTAATGAAATTATTCTTTATTATCTGTAATAAAAAGTATTTTTGCTCATATTTTGTGTTTTTATCACGCGCACAAATTTGTCCGTGAACTACAAACTTTCAAACATTTTAATAACGAAACATACATATGGCGGTCATATGCCGAGGACGGAAATAAATGACTTCATCATATAACTACTAACAGTACTCGTGTTGTGAGGGAAAGTGATCTAAATGTATTTATTCTGCTTGTGTTTACATACTCACAAGGCCCTCCCAAGTCCCATACACAATAGTACACTTGTTATCACTGAAATGTGTGTTTCAGTCTTAAGTATAACAAAGCTTAATCTTGAAAAAGTTGAATTTAAACCATTTTGGCGTGATGAGCTAATAGTCTTTATCCGGTGGTGTGGTCAGCATTAAGGAAGACGTACTATTCCAGCGGGAATATGAAACAAACATTAATGAAAACTGAAGACTTTTGAGCTGTGGGCATTCAGCCTACGCAATTTTTTTCTTTTTATTTTTAAGTGATGTTGCAGGTTTTCAAACTTATTGTAGTGCAATAAAATCACTAGTCTAGAATAATTTTTATGTTCCGAAAATACGTTTGTTTGGACAGACCAAATTCGATTATGTTGTTAAAATACTTTTTTTCTATTAATATATTAAAATTATTATTATTAGTTTAAAGTTCATCTTCCGTTTAGAATAAAATAACTAAAATGTAAAAAAGGTTGCAATTCATTGCCAAGGACATTGAACCAAAAATTAACCTTTTCCGATTCATGAATTCCAATTAAAATTACAATACGTTTCAGTTGTGTGAGCGGATGTTGACAAATATTTGTCTAGTTTATGTGTATAGATTGCAATATTCTGAAGTTGACAATCTGGATCTATGGTATATTTGCCTTGTGCAGTTTGTGATACAAAGAATTTAAAATGAACGTACATTTCTATTGAGTTGGTAGTTCTCAATTAATGTGTGCTCATGATGGATGATGAAGTGATCAATGGAACTTGTATGTATGTACAAGATTAATTCAAAAAATGTTGAATATAAATAAATTGAGTGCAGAGTTTAAAGAAAAAGATGAACAATTATTCACAAAAATGTTTCCTTAAAATAATTCAGTTATATGAGCGATGGCTATAAGTTTAAGAACTGTATTAAAAATGCCAAAAAGAATACAAAATTCTGTGTCACTAAATTATTGTGTAGCATCTTTTACAATAAACTTAAGTTAAAATTATTCGTCGGTGATTCTAAATTGAAGTCAAATACATTTTATATCTTCAACATATGAACTTCGATGTATCTACGATATTGTTTTCCCCGCATTTTCGTTTTTGTTCACTCAAATTTGGTCAAAGTCAAATTTGCACACAAAGAAAAAAAAAACGCAAATCCCGTCCGCCTTACATTCGCAAATTTAATTCACCCCAAAATGTTGTTGACTCTTACGAGTCCGCACATCGCAGCACAAAATTACAGACCAGATTGTGCTGCTTAATTCTTCTCACATATTCATTCATTCATTCAAGCATCCGCATACAAACCAGCCTCGTGGTAATAAGGACAAGTCTTAATTATTAAGACGTCGCGTCGCGTAGCGTTCGTGTCATCTGTTCCCCATCATAAGATCACATAAACGTGTATCCATACACACACAATTTTTGCCGTCTGCAATTATAAATAAACTTTTGGCAGAAAAAAAATAGGTGTACGTCAACTCTTCTCGAGCCCCACCGACGATACGTCCGCGACGTCGCACGTATTTGACCACATTGATCGTTTTATTGATATAAGCGTTTGCGTTTCGGGCAGCCTAAATTGTCATCCAGCCACCCAATTTGCGTGTCAAAAGAATATTGCGGAATTCAGTGTAACAGAAACATCGAAAGTGGTCAATCAAAAATAAGTATAGCAGAAAGTGGAACTTTAATCGAATTGATATACAAGTGCCAATTGGATGGCGGCCGCTTCAATTGTGCATGTGTTTAATGTGGCGTGTGTGATTTAAAGAATGTGAAGTAGCATTGGCTGTTGTACATTTGCTTCCCGAAAATCCTAAGTGGGCGAACAATTTGCGTAAAATCTGTGGGCCAAGTTAGCAGTATATAAATTAAGAGATACTAAAACGTGCGACGACGCGTCGTTATACATACATAGTGCCTCCTTCTGCACCTCCTTCGTCATCACCGTGTACAATAAGACGTGATCTTGAAAGGTGCGGGTGCAAATGCCGGCCGGACTGTGCGAACATTTATACTGAGATCACATAAAACAGAAGGATGCTCTTTGTTATTTACACAAGCATCTGTGCAAATAACAACTTAGCGCCACGTTCTTTTAATTGTTGTTTATGATTGTGATCGAAAGGAAGGTGGAGGTGTACACGATGTGTTTGAGTATTCGTAATTTTTGCAGTGATTGTCGAGGTTAGTAGTTGCTAGATTGCGAAATAATGTGGTGGCTTCAAAGAAATTGTAATTGTATTAACCATGTACGAGTTTTGTCATTTGAACTGAAAAAACGTTGAAAAACGTTAGAGTTTTAATTTCCGCCAATTACAAAGAGAATAATAAAAGGTGTCGTAAGAAAAATTAACATTTCTAAATTTTGTTGCAATAAATTATTTCTACAAATAAGAAATTAATACTCTTGCATTAGTCTGTGTTTTGCGTGATGTATTTAATATAATTTAACTCCTTCATTGTGTTTATTTTATGCTTTGCTGGATTAATCACTCTATTGCGATACTTGTATTAATAATTATCATTCGGCTGAATGGAGTAGGCACCACAATTAAATTAAATTTATTTTGTTTTATTTAAATTGTCCATAAATTTAATTTTTACTTATTTTTGAAAATAAAACTGTTAGACAATTTCAAAATGGATCCAAGCCAAATTCACCATCGTCTTGAAGAAGATTTTTTAATGGCATTCAGTATGTTGCCACGGTTCTCGAAGAATTTTGAAGATTTGCCCGAAGAATCAGAAATTATAAAGAGATGGGTTAAAAAATTGACTTTAAAAACATATCACGATATTAAAGAAAAGCGAGATCGAAACATCCATTTACTGAAATTAGTTGCTTGCATGCAGAATGGAATTCTTACTCCCCCTTTTTCCGGTCCACCAGCCTCTGGACCATTGGCATCAATGTGTGTTTGGGATATTGAGAAAGGATTGCCAGAGATTGCTATAGAACATTTACCGCACAAGCAAACAATTTATTATCCTGAACCGGGAGATCCCCGTGTTTTTGTTGAGGCAAATAATTTGCCAGGCGGTCGTGGTGCGAATCTGAAGATGGCGGTGGCAATGGATGATAATCCAAATGCAGGCACGCAACTAAGAGCTAATTTTGATAGACAATTATCACAATTCTTTGGAGACTAATTTTTAACTTTGAATGATTCGAAACAGTATTTAAGATATCTGCAGTTATTTTGGTGTGATTTGCTACATTTGAAATTGTACTGTTTATTTTTAATATAGCGAAAAATAAAATTTTAAACGAAATTAATGGTATAATTTTTAAATCCTATATTCACTCTCATTCTTTTAGAAAATTTAAAACCAAATGTTACAATTTTTTTTTAATATTTATTCTCACAGGTGGAACAATCAAGAGTGAAGCGGAATGCTCAGAAACACCCTCACCATCCCACAATGCAACATCAGCTGCAGTACTGCCCACACAAGGACGCAAAAAGACAAGCATTTGCCTGAATATTTCATCGACGAGCCTTAGTGGGTCTCGACCGGCCAGCATTGTAAGTTCAGTCAGTGCTGATGAGGGTGGATTCAATGAACCTTCTCCAGAGATCAAAGCCAAACTAAAACCCGCCTACACATTCGATGAGCCACCGACCAAAGACGGTAGCAACTCTGACAACGAGCAAGCAGAACTGAACTACGTGGATGTTGGCTATCGATTGAATCCCGATGGCAGTGAAACCAAACAAATCTATGCAGATACAGAAATGCCACAGCAACACAACCACAATTACCACCATACAGCCATCATAACGAATTCAGTGCTAGAGAAGCTGGAAAATGATGAACAACAACAATTGCTGCATTACAATAACAAGGCCAATCCGTACAATCGCATTGCACCACCAAATACGTTCCTTTCGAATAACGCCAACGGCTATCACATTGAACCAGTTGTCTATGCCACAATAAAACCCGAGATAGCAACTGTGTCACCACCAACCGAATTGATTATCCAGAATGAGGAGTTGAATTTAATGAATCGCAAAGCAACGATAACCGCAACCGAAGAAATATGCGACGAGACAGACAAAGGATACCACAGTCCGCAAAGGATTTTGGATCCAACTCGTCCCACACTAATTGATGGTGGGGCGGAGGTGAAGCAACATCCACCAGAGCCGCCGCCACGGCCACCACTGCCCAAAGGACCACCACTTGATATGCAGGACGTTGAATTTGCCGATGCCAGTGACGAGGGAGAGGACGAGAATATGATGACGTTAATGAGTGGGCAAACGCAACAGCAACCACCAGCAAAGCGTTTGCCTGAAGACGAGCTCCCGGATGCGATGACCGCAGATGAGGCTGAGAGGTTGTTAAGTTCGAGGTATATTTTATAGTGCACTTAACGTTTGTTTGTTTATATTGTTGTATATGCTTTGAATGTTGATTGTTGTATTGCATGTGTAACTGTTAAGTAACATTCATGAATTGAATAGTTTATTTAGTGTTCTACAAGCAAGAATGTCTACATACTTGCCCAAAATACCCAATATCATTTTTTATGGGGTCCTTAAAATTTATTATTACTTGATAACGAAATTTTTCCATCCTTTTTTGTCAATTGATTTTTAATGGTGCGCTAAATATTGTAATGACTATCAAAAGTTGACGCGTTTATATTAAGGTTTCAACAATTTATTCTCATGATAACTCGGTTATTAAACTTACACTAAGTGGTCTTCTAAAGACACATGCCAAATTTTAATTTATTACGACCGATCAAAATGAGGTACATATTACATATTGGATGTGCCTTCAAAATGGAACCGCAATCTCAATTTTATGAATGAATCTACCTTTTCTTTTCCATTGCCGTAGAAGTTCATAGGCCTAATTCAAAAAGGATATGCATGCTTGCCATATCCTTAAACTATGAATAAAAGCCAATGACGACAAATTGCACTCACGTGCAGCAAAACAGTTTCCGTCGACGTTCTATTGATGCACGTAAAGCTTTGGCTTTTATATGAAAATAAAAGAAAACTGTTTGTGTTTGTTTACTTTTATGTGCATATTATACTTTGGGAATAGCAAGCTTTTTTATTTTTCTCTCGTTGTACCCTTTTGAATAAATCATAAAACGGATAGACGGTGCCGTCAAGAGTGACGTGTTCATGCCGAGGAAACCACATACTTAGTGTTGTTAGATGGTTAATGTGCGGTTGTTCGCTCTGCTGAGTCTAGTCAGTGTGTCAGTTAATCATTTAAAGTTTTCCCAAACGACACTGTGTCATTGTGGTAATATCTAAATTTTTCCCTGGTTGGGTTATTTCATGTTGTTTTGTTATAGTTTACGCAAGTATTGTTAAGAAAAACTATTTTATTTATTTAATTCGATTTCGTTTCATGAAATTGGATTTATTCAAAAGTTTAATCGATTTTTTGTTACAGAATAAGTTTCGATTTTATATGTTTGTTCTTTGTTTGACAATAAATTTTTCGATGCAGTAGTTATATGTTATGGCTGTAAAGTTTTATTTTAGATAAATGGCTTTTTGTATTTGTTAAGAATATTTTATATATTATTACTTTTTAATTAAATGTTATGTGACTATTGCTGCTTCATCTCAACGTCCGTGAATGTCAATTGCACTTAATTGTTCAATAAAAACAAAAAATTGTATGTGCCCTAAACTGTGCTATTCCGCATGATATCATCCGTCTGGATTTATCCATCCATCTTTAATCAATGTAATTGCCTGTAATTTTAATTCACGCAATTTAGAATTTTGGAAAGTAAAATTGGGTAAGTTATCCAATTTTTTTTATATCTTTTCTCGAAAATAGTTTAAATAGTAATTCTTATCCATTTTAAAACCTAAACAGGCAACAACCTCTATTATCCGACGAGCAAGCACGTGAAGTTGAGCAATTGCTGCAATCCGCACGTGAAAAAGCTAAAGAAGAATCTTCTAGTCAGTCCCCCTCAAATTGGGCAAATCAAACAAAAATAAGCGATACGGTCGCCGAAGAAGTGACCACATCTCGTCAATTTAAACCAGACAGTCACGACGTTGCATCACAAAACAATGACAGCTATATGCAGCATGAAGTTGGGAGTTTCATTAGCAATGGAAGTAACAGCACCAATAGCCAACTTAATACATCTGCTGACATTCTGAATCAAGCCATCAGCGAACCTATGCAAGAATCATTTGTCTCTGTTGAATCCATTCAGAGTGTCAGTGATTCAGCAGCGCACAGCATCACTAACACAACGATTGACGAAAGTATAACCTCCAGCAAGCACACAGAATCCGTTGTTGGCTCGGTTACATCTTTGATAGATTGTTCGGGAGCGGACGATCAATTCTACATACCGGATTATCCGCCAGTACAGCCCAAAGAGGTGTTCGTTGAAGCGGGTGTACATTACTTTGAGGATGGCAACTTTTGGATGGAGATTCCAGGCTTGTTGGACTACGACGATGATGATGATCTAGATTATCTGCAAGATAGTAAGAAGAAAAATACCAAAGTTAAATTTAGTACCGGTCCGATTCAGGTGTTTTCCACGTATTCGGTAAATGATTATGATCGCCGAAATGAGGATGTTGATCCAGTGGCCGCTTCAGCTGAGTATGAGCTTGAGAAACGTGTGGAAAAAATGCATGTTTTTCCCGTGGAATTAATGAAAGGCGCTGAAGGATTGGGTCTTAGTATAATTGGTAAGTTTTCAAATTTTTACAAAGTAATCACAATTTAGACTGAATGTTTTTTTTATGGAACAGGAATGGGAGTTGGTGCTGATGCTGGCTTAGAAAAATTGGGCATATTTGTTAAGACGAAAACAGATAATGGTGCAGCCGCACTAGACGGGCGCATACAGGTTTGAAAACAATTTAAAATAATTTTAAAGAATTATTCATCTAAAAAAAATTTCAGGTTAATGATCAAATTATTGAAGTCGATGGAAAAAGCTTGGTTGGGGTAACACAAGCTTACGCTGCTTCGGTTTTACGAAACACTTCCGGATTAGTCCGTTTCCAAATTGGGCGTGAACGTGATCCGGATAACTCAGAAGTAGCTCAACTTATCCGACAAAGTCTGCAAGCTGATAGAGAAAAGGAAGAACGAATTAAAAAGTGTGTTTTACAAATTATGTGAGAGAATTGTTTTTAGATTAAAACTCTTTGATTTTTTTTAAGGCAAGAAGAATATTTACGACGCACTCTTGATTATTCTGAGGACTCAACGCAACCAGCTTCGGCGAATTCGAGTGTATCTGAAGATCCCACCAGTCCCATAACGGTTGAAAATCCAATGGAGGTTGAAGCTGCTCACTCACAAGAGGTGGAGTCCCTCAAGAGACTTCTCCAAGAGGTATGTTGTTATTTTTTGTATCTAATTTTTTATCGGCAAACCATTTTAGTTTCCTTGCGTAGAATTTTTAATTTTTATTACTTAATTATTATCGATAAATTAAATTGTTAATGGTTATTTCTTTTTCTTACAATTTTTCTTAATGCTGCAGCATAAAGCGGTAAATTGTGTTAAATAATTATAGATTATTTTCTTTTGTGGTGTATTACTAAAGTAGTAGCTTTTTAAACTGAATTCTGCCGTATTAAATGTTATTTATTTAAGTATATTTTCAATGTACAGTTTTGTCTGTTTGTCTTTATTTTGCTTGTTTTTTATTTTATTTTTTATTTCGTTCAATTTTCAGAGCCAAAACGCTTTGATTTATCAAAAGGAGCAAAGCATTTCGCTCCTGGAAAAGGTATGGCTATTTTTGTGTTTTATTTTACGTTCTGCATATTTAAAATTCATCAAAACGCTATAGTGACGTTTGACAAGGTAAAGTCTTCAGAAGGTCGTACTGAAAATATATCCGTGCAAATGTGAAAAAAAGCGATGTCGATTTTTTTATCCTTTGTACTTGGCGCACGAACATAATATGTATATTTGTTCAATCAATAAAAGCCAGCAGTTTCTGTAAAGCCTAAAAAATATAAAGAAGTTTAAAAAAATTGGTTTTCCTTGTTTTTCGGCATTGTTTTTAAAAGTGATTTTTCCATGACTGTTGTAATTATTGTGCCTTTGAATTATTTGAAAATAGGTTTTAATTGTCCTAAATATATGTGTAAATATACATTAACCTAAAAATGCATGTTGTCAATAATAAACATTTTATTTTTCACAAAATCGTGTCTTCGTCCCAAATGCAGTTGGTGAAACTTGAAACAACCGGCAATGAGGCAGAGCTTTTAACGGAACGTCTTCGACAAACCGAAAAGGAGCTGTCAAACTTGAAAAAGGAGGCTACCAACTATCAAAACATGTTGCAACAATCTCAGACGCAGTACATGACGCTGGACAAAAAATACAACAAAGCGAAACGTTTGGTGCGAGAGTTCCAGCAACGTGAAGTTGACATGGTACACCGTGAGGAATTTTACACGCAGCTGTTGCAGGAGAAAGACACTGAATACAATACTTTGGTGAAAAAGTTAAAAGATCGTGTGATCAACTTGGAGCAAGAGCTACAAGACACACAACAAAAAGCCGGCCTACCAATTTTACTGCCATACGATGCCAGTTTAAAGCTAACGCCACAAATGAGTCGACGCCAACCACCAATGCCATTTTTTCAAAAACTCGATACTGCGTTATCCGACACGGAGGTATCCGACCTCTCGCCAGACGGCGACGGAGATGGAGATAAAACAGCAACAGTTGAACGTAAAGTTCCAGTTAAAGATGAATTGGACACAGCTGTACCACAGCACGAATTATTGGATAATTCAGCGAATAAATCGAAGGGGGACTTAGCATCACGTGGTGGTCTCGCCAATCGACAGTTGCCATCGGGAAAGAAAAGTCTAAGTAACAGTAGCTCTGATTGTGGTCTGAATGAGAGTGAAGAGGAAAACGTCACCGAATCGACGTCAGTGTCAATTCATGAAAATGGTAAAAATGTCAGTGCATCTATTGCCGTTGAAAATGGGCACTATTCGTCAACGGGTAGTTTTCTGCATTTACGACAGAATGCAGAGAAAAATGCCATAATGCAGAGTGCACCACCACCATCTGCTGCCCCACTCTATGCACAAGTACATAAGGATCGTGATAGTGTACGTGTGGATACAAATTCTGCAGCTGCAGCAAATGCATCAACAAACCACTACAGCTCACCACACACAACCATCTCCAATATGTTCAAAACTACCAGTGAGCAGTCCCAGTTGAATTCAAACATTTACAGCAATGATGTGACTGGATCCTACGATAGCATCCTTGATTCCAATGACAAATTGTCCGAAAGTGGCCACAATTCTGATAGTTGGATGTATCCAAGTAGACGGCGCGCTGTTAAACTACCGCCAACACTTTTTACTGAACAGTTGAATCAAGTTCTGGCCGATCGGGATCAGTAAGTGTTTTTTTAAGTGTAATTAAATTAAATTAAATTTAATTTGTTTTCTTTTTACTTATTTAACAGACGAATAGGAGATGGTGTTTCACGTGATTCCAGTGATGAATATTCTGAGATTACCAAACAAAACCCTGCTGCATTACTAACCCAAAACTTGGTAGAGGAAATTCGGCAGGCGGTCAATGAAGCCCAACCAAAAGGTGAGTGAGAATTTGTGTGTGTTTACTACGTACAGTTATTTAGGTGTGCTGCAGTTGCTGTTTGTAAAAAATGATTGTGGATTATTACAATTTATTATTTTGTGTTGTGTGATTATGCTTATAGTAAAACATGTAACACCTCAATCCCTCTCGCCTCCCGGAACAGTGCCATGGCAGCATCAAGGCCCACCCTCCCCGTCCAGTGTATCCTCTGGCTCAACATCGCCTGGCTATTCGCCAAGTCGTGGCCCAGATCTTAGTGGATCAAGCACCAGCTTTTCCAGTGAGCGCAAAGCGCCTCATCATTGGCAAAGTGGTCCTGTACAGGCATGGTCCAAGGATCAGGTATATAATTAGTTTTTGTTTTATTCAAAAGTTTCACGTATAAATTATGATTCAATTATTTTATGTTAAATTCAGGTTTGTCAATGGTTGATGGCGTTGGGATTAGAGCAGCACATGCCAAAATTCTTAGAGCATAAAGTCGAGGGTGGTGCTCTGTTGCAACTTGATTCTCGAGATTTCAAAATCCTTGGTGTCAGTGGTGATGATAAATCAAAGTTAAAGCGCAAATTAAAAGAGTTAAAGCATTTCATTGAAAAAGAACGAAGACAGCAGGAAAAAGATCGCAAGGAACGTGAAAAGATGATACGAAAGGCTGAGAAAAAAGCGGAAAAGGCAGGCAAAAAGAAATAATTTCACTTAACAACTATTTAAATAATCGTGTAGTTTTTCTTTGGTTTGTTGTTTTACCACAATCAATTAACAATAATTGTGTTTGTTGTGTCTCCCTCTCCCTATCAGTTTATGTAGGATCGTATTGGAATAATGTCAAATGAAAAATGTCGTTGTTTCACTGGGGGACTTGACAATCAGTCGGGCACAACAACAAAGCTAACTAATAGACCCAAGTAATGGGTATGAATTTTAAAATGTCAAAATTGAAAAATGATGTCTTATTTTGGTTGAACTGATAAATGGACAAGTTTATAATCCAGAGGAAATGCATACAGAATGAATGAACGAATTGAGAACCATGGATGTGTCCTAAAAATTGATTGCAACTTTTAAACGAATTTAATAAATAATATTTAGTGTGTATGCAATTGTAATTGAGCCACACACCTCCTGAGAAACAAACAAATGCCCTAATTATAGTTAGATGCAATTTATTGAATTAAAAAAAAACAGGATTTGCATTTTGAATAATTGTTTTTTGTAATGTAATTTTTCTATGAATTTTTAATTAAACTAACCAAAGCTTTTTCACGTTCACAACGGGCATCAAATCGACTCCATGATAATTATTTTATAAAAATAAAACAGATTTTATGCTTCACCAATATAACGATTCATAACATACATATTAGCATATTCATCAATCATCACAATCATAATATATTACTATTAAATTATTTAGAAATTCAACCGTAAATATTTAGAAAAAACTGTTTTTTGTGTAATATTTGAAATATTGTGGTACATTTGTTAAAATAATGTATTGTGTAACCATAATATTGTATTTGTAAAATGCATTTGCGTAAAATATAAGCAGTTTCAGTCAAAGGTATTTTCGGTATAAAAATACAATAACAGCGCCTAAACTATGCGCGTTTTTAGGCTTTAAAAATTATTTGGCCTGTATTATTTTGATGATTTTTAAAATAGTAAATGATAAATATTTAGTTATATTATAAACTATAATTGAGGCCTAATCTAACTAAGCGCTCATAATTTATCAGCAACACATAATTTAAAATAATCTAATGCATTATTCTACCCCATTTTTTTGTGTTCCTTTCAATTATTATGTATTGTAGTTTTCTTCTAAAATGACTTGTTAGTGTTGTTCACCATCAGCAAAAAATCCTAAACCCAAACTTGACGTTCTTCACCTGTATAATATTCCAGAAGTCTTGAACTGAGAAAGCGCAGAGTTCCACAAACAATCACACAATAATCTTCATCCACCCTCCCACATCTTCCGGGAACCGGCAGGCAAACTGGACACTCGTCGATCGCGAGAAAAAGAAACATACATCGTATAGACCTCGCAGTCTTATATTTAATACCCTACCAACAAAACTTTAATATTAAATCAAAAATTTAATAAAAGCGAAAAAAAAAGTTATTTCAGCAGCAAAAATATTGACAATACCAATATTGTTTGTTCAAAATTTAATAAAATTAGAAAGATACAGTCGAGGCATTTTTTCATATTTATATCGCAAAATTTCAAATAATAGAACAAATACAGTCTCAGCCAATATTGATGTAAAATAATACATTTATATTGAAGGCATTTTCCCGAATGGTTTGCGCATTTGATGTACTTAAGTGTTAAGTATGCAAACATCATTATAAATATGAGGTAATATTAAAATTATTCAATAATAATTATTATAACTATAAGTAATGGTAAAACAATATTTTAATATTTCTGAGAATTTATGTTATATTAATTTATCTTTTACTACACGAACATAACTATAAATAATTCATTAAAAATGCAATTTACTGAAAATTTTTGTACTTTTAACAAAGTTTACCTAAGGGTAAATATTATACAAATTTGAGTTATTTATTAAACATTACATTTAAATAATATTACTCTATACTAAAGCAAAAATATAATTATTAAAACTACTTATTCATACAAAAATATTTATTCAAAAAAAAAAAACAACAAATCTATGATTAATCGAAAACATTAAAAACCACAAATATTATTAATTATTAATAGTGGTCAATAAAAAATAAATAAAAAAATCTAGATAGTAGACAATTATGACTTCAAGTAGACAATGTTTCTTTGATATAATTTTTCATTAAGACATTTTTTTAAATATATTGAATTAATAATTATAATGGGCATATAAACTCGATAAGACGTGTTATTTTGATAGAATTAAGACTTATTTCTTTTGTTGTTAATAACACACGATTTTCCATTGCATTCATTTATTTTTTTTTTATATACCAGTTTCTTGTTTGTAATATTTATTAGAGAAATTTGCAGTGAATTTATTATAAAACAAAAAAAAATTTGTAATTATTATATGACTCTTTTTTGTATTAAACTTTAATTATAAATTATGTAAAATCTGTATTTCTCTTAAATTTGGCCGTTTTCTTTGAACGTGTGGCGAAATTAAATTCGATTGAAAGTATTCAATGTAAATTATTTTGTTTTTTTACTATTCTTGATAATAATTATCTTTCAGTATAAGCTGGAGAAACTACGGAACAGTCTAATCTTTAAGGATATTAATGTAAAGGCATTTAATGTACAACCAATTCAGTCTTGAATTTGAGTCAGAAAAGAGATTGTTGCGACGAAATCACTTCGAAGTATTTGTTTATTTATTAATAAAATGTACAATCTAAAGAATCTTCTTCTCGTAGATATCAAAAAATGATACAGATGGTAATGTTGGTTCAACAAAAGATCATATGACGTCCGCATAATTGCTTGATACAATTGAAATAAAAATAATTACCAAAAGCATGTAAATATGTGTTCAATCTTAAAGATTCGCAAAAGGTTGGTGTCGAGGAGTGGCGTGATTATAAACATCGTATTTATTTTGCAATTATAATGGCAAACAATTTTTTTTATTTCAAGGGCGATTACGGATGAAGTTCTGAAAGTTAAAAGGAGATAAAATTGAGTTATGGGGGTGTGATTGAGATTGTAAAATGATATAAAAAAATGTATATAACTTTTGATTAAATGTAATAACAATTTTACGAACTTTAAAGGTATTTACTTATGTAAACGACGTTTAGTAAGAATTATTTTTTGTTTGGAATGATTAAATAAATGGGAAAAGAAATAATTTAAAACAGAATAAAGGAATATTTCCATTCAACATTTTTGAGTCACAAAACATGCTGGTGAAAGCAAAATATTTTCACCTTCTCAATTTATTAAATGTCTGTAATTAGTTTTGGTAAAACAAAATAAAATAAATCTTAACAATTAGCACGACATTCGTCAATTAAAAATTTATTTAATATGTGATTTCCCAGATTTTATGAATAAAAATAATGTTCATTGATAACTGGAATACAATAGCTGATAATAGCAGTGACTTTTTTCAGACTATTGCGTTTATAGCTCATAACTCATAAGTCATAACACTCAGATCAGAGATTCACAACTCTGGTTTGATCATAATGTTGATAAATGTAGTTACTTGTGGAAACATATGCTGGAAGTTCAATGTCATGAGATGCTTGTAGTGGTGCTTTTAATCGGCCGGCTGTTTTACCAGCATTAACAACAACAAAAACATCGACAACAAACCTCGTTATCTAGTCTTAATAAAATGGTGTTGTCTTGCAGTGCTCGTATATTTAACAGTCATTGAGTTGCGGCCAAGTGCTTAGTTGAATTCGAGTCATTTGTTGGTAAGGTGCTGTTCAGTCCGGTCACAATAAAACGCAACGTTTCTTGAGAAATTAATTTAATTCCAATTAAATTTAGTCCAAGAGTTGGAAACAAGAAGTGAATTTAAAAATAAGTTTTGTTAAATAATAAATAAACAAAAAGTTAAAATTATTAATAAATACACAATTAAAGTTGTTAACATGACGTCAGCTAAAGCAATCAATGGTTCCCCTGGATCTGGCAACTCATACATTATTCACAAGTAAGGATTCAAAATGTTATTAATATTTATTGCGGTTTTTGGATTCAAAATTTAATACCTTAACTTAAAAGCATTTTTTTTATTGTATTTTGATAAACTAACATCACTTTTCAAATGAGAGCAACTTTAATTTATATACTTTTTATTATGTATTTACAGTCAGGTATAAAGCAAGTGCAATTGCCTGAACAAAGATGATTTAAACAATAAAGTTTAAGAATGGTTCCGCATACGCACTCAAACAACAAAGATTATGACCTCATAACTGATTGATCATATACTACTCATATATGCTTTTAGTCTAGACTCTTGACAGTTGAATACGTTCCATAGTCCTTCAATGTTAATAATTACAGGAAATTATATAAAGTGCATTTTTTTGAAGTGATTGGTTGAAAATGCCAAACCAGTTTTAATGTTGCATTAATTATTAATTGACTGCGACATAGTCACAGAATATATGATTGACTTTATTTTCTAGTTCGATTTCAGGAACTATAAAGTCATTTTTTTTATTAAAATCACTTAGGAAGTTTCTGGAAATTCGAATAGAATTGATATTAACATAATATTAAACAAATACTTAAATTTAAAATCCATTCGAGTGATAAACGCATTGCAAAATCGAAATGAGTTTTATTTTTTTTATTCATTTAATCGAATTCTAAAGCCATTTATTTGTTATCTGAGAGCAATATTAATCAATTAAAAGTATTATCAATTGAAGGATTATAAATGCAACACACAAATACGACACAATTTTATTACTAAATGTAAAGGTAATTTTTCCACTGCTACTTATCTTTATAAATTCAGATTAAAAAGTATTTATAAAATTTTTAATTTCTAAATAAAATACGGTAATTCTTCTTTTAATAAAACCTTTCCATCCACGACATTTGAATACATTTTGTTTTTTTAAGCATAAATTGTTTAAACACAATCTGTAATATTGAGCGACAATATAATAATATTATGCAATAACCAGAAGCACTATTTTGACCATTTAATTTTTTAAACCTTCAAAAAAAAGCGAGCAAATAAGTGGAGCCAAATATTTGCACAGGAATCTACTCATTATTACGAGTATTACACAATTCCATTTTGAACAAGAACCGCAATTCAGATAATATTGAGCCATATAAAAAACACACACGTAACCAGCAATTATATTCAAAAGATAACGAACCCCCATAAAATAATGTTTACTGTTTTAAATTCATCCGCATCGTCATAGATCAAAAGTCAGCATATTGTAGAAAGAATCACTGCCTAATCATTAAGTCCACGAATCACGGTGATCCTTGATTTCTATTGTTGAGACGACCACCAGCTGAATTAACTATAAATTATTAAAACGCGTGCCATATATTTTACAGCCGTCAAGCCTAGGCTAAAATTAATTTATTTGTTCACACATTTAAAGTTGATGCTCGCTCCTCCATCCGAATGTTGATAAACTTTGACCAAAACTTTTTAACGATCTAGTTTTCGAGGCCTGTCAGTTGCGTCGAAATTTTTATATCACTGTTGTGCAATTAGGGGAAGACACTTTTTATTATTTATGTGATTGCGTCTTGGACAAAAATAAATACAAAGATTAATTATTTGCGTTTAACAGCAGTATGTATATTGAATAAATAACCTATTTTTGTTGACACTTTTGTATTCTTGTAAAAACAGTCTTAAACTGGATTTTTAACTTTTTTGTTACTCTTAATTCTACGTAACATAAGTTGCATTTAAATTTTCAAGTGTAAAATCATTTTCACTGTTCGTCAATATATTTGCACTCATTGCAGGCGCGGAGGACGACTAACAATTTGGATTTTAATTTGACCGTTTGAATTATGTTTTAAAGTTTGAAAATTGATTTGGTAAAGATAAATGACACACCCTTTTTCCGTTTTCGGCGAAAGATATTTTTATGCATATTCACTAATGTCTATTATTCATTAAGAAATCGAAGTAGCAATATTATTGCATGTGATTTTTGATTGATGAGTGGTTGCAATCAAAATGAAGATTAGATTATGTTGCTATCAATGCTGTTGTTATTTTTATTCATTTTGTGCTGCAAAACGTGTCTAAAAAAAACGTTTTACAGCCTTTGTGCTGCATTTTTTTTTATGGTTCCAAATTCCAGTATAACTGATTTACTTTTTAAGTTTAATAATTCTTAAACATTTCACTAATTTTGTTTTATGTATGAAAAATGTGAATTGTAATTTAACTAGAAATGTTTAGTAATGTAACTAATTGATATTGTCACCTCTCACGTATTAAATAGGGATATTGATTTCGTTTGTGTAATGTTTCAGTTGTTTCGCTTGTTTTTGTGCACAAAAGTACGATTTATGAACATCACAACTAAGCACAACCTTAAAATTTACTTAAATATTTATAAATATTAGCTCAACATAAGCCAGGCAGGCGATTGGATAATATTTTTCTTTAACATTCACTGTAAAACAATAATTCTATAAAAAATAAGCATAATATAGTGTTAGTTACATGAATGAACAATAAAATTAGATTATGGTTGAAATCACTTTGTTTAATTGTTATTTTATTATTGTTAAGACGTTTTTTAATAATCGAATCCTTATCTGTTCTATTAAATATAAGAGTTATTATTCAATTTTAATTTCAATCCGAGTGACTCATAATATTTTGCAGAATATATAAACTAATTTTCTACAATTCAATTATCCCTTACTTTGAACAATTAAACTGCGCAACTAACAAATTCCTATATTTTGATTGTCTAGTTTTGATTACGAACACATTCGAGAGACGGCTGATTATTTGTTAAGTCGTACCGACATACGCCCCCAAGTGGGAGCAATCTGTGGTACCGGTTTCGGCACAGTTCCACAAAATCTAACAGACACCGTCATTATTCCCTACGCTGAGATTCCTCATTTCCCCATCTCTACGGTGGAGGGTCATGCCGGTCAGATGGTGTTTGGCTACAGCAAGGGCTTGCCCGTGGTTATAATGCAGGGACGCATTCACTACTACGAAGGATATCCGTTGGCATTGTGTGCGATGCCAGTGCGTGTGTTGAAAATGATTGGCGTTAAGAGTTTGATCGCAACGAATGCAGCCGGTGGTATTAATCCGGACTTTAAAATTGGTGACTTAATGATTGTTCAAGATCACATCAATATAATGGGATTTGCGGGTAATGGACCACTGCTGGGACCGAATGAGTCTCGATTTGGCCAACGGTTCCCAGTGATGAATTGTGCGTACGATATGAACTTGATTAAGGAAGCGAAGATGGTGGTCAAGGATATGGGAATGGAGAAGAAATTCCATGAGGGTGTGTACATCTGTTTGGGTGGGCCAAATTTCGAAACTGTTGCAGAAATCAGATTTTTAAAGGCAATGGGTGTGGATGCTGTTGGTATGTCCACTGTTCATGAGGTTTGTTTTCATTTTATCACTTTCAACGACAAATCCAGGATTAGAATTGACCTTTTTGTTATTTGTTTCTTTTTGATTTAGGTTGTAACTGCACGGCATTGCGATATGAAAGTGTTTTCCATTAGTTTAATTACAAATTTATGCAGCATTGACTACGATAAGAAGGAGAACGCTGTTCATGATGATATTGTAGCGGTGGGAAAATCCCAAGAAGTTCAACTTCGCGAATTTATGTACCGAATGCTTGAAGCTCTTCACAAAAACATCGAATCGACGGAAAATGGTGTTCATTAGCAGCAATTGATAAGGCTATCAAAAAACAAATTTGTTTTCATGTGGTTTTCGATTTCTCAAGATTTATCGAGTTTCCTTCGTTTTATTGTGTTTAAGTTCGAGACACGTGTGTCGTTTACACTCTTTTTGTGAGCAATCGTCGTAACACAAGCATTTAATTAAAATTTTATTTCCGCTACTAGTAATTTAAGATTGTTGTTAATTGATTATTTTGTATGAATTAATCATTTTGTGTTGAACAAGATCTCTAACGAAGAAGAACGAACATCCGAATTATTCTAAATCTTATTGAAATATACGTATTATTGTTTGTTAAAGATGAATTTATTATAAATAAAAAATACTTAATTATTGTTGACTCGTTTTTTTTCATTTTAAACATCCTATTTTACATTTCAATCAAATTTTAATAATAAATGTTGATATTTATGGATTCTCTTTATTTTTCCACCCAAACAGGAGTTTAAAATCGCAAAATCAAATAGTAATGAATACAGCTAGTTCCTAATAGATGGCGCTGGCGCTGTTTAACAAATTCTGGTACCAACGGTTTTATATTTATTTTAAAGGGACGTAATATGTTATTACCATTATTAGAGATTCTATTATGCATTTATAATATTAATAAAATACGTTAAAAATAATTCTTGAATATTAAACATTTCATAACACATTCTAGTTTGCATCAATATTTTAATGTTCGATGACGAAATTGATTAAAAGAGTGTAGGTTGTTGCTATTTCAAAGGCTGTATTGCATGTACAAACGATGAGGTAAGGTTTTCTTTTTTTCAGAAGGCATACAAATATTTAAATAATAATTAATCACGATCAAGATTTGTTTTATTGATTGTTGAAACAATTAAAAAAAATGCATGGAGGATCTCCTATGATGAAATTTGTTTTCAAAACAATCAGAGAGATAAGTTATAGCTGATTTAGTTACTTTTTAGGTTTGTTTGGGGTATGTTGATGAATGATAACGCTTCATATTGGAATACAGAAATACCTAATGGAAAGAAAATGACGCAATTCATGGACCTCATTTCACACATAAAGTAATTCGCATTGGCGAACGAGGGGGGTAAATAAGTGTAAATGATTTGATATAATAACAATATGCTACACAATATTATAATGACATTAACTGAATGTCTATTTATTTAGTTTAAAATGTGCGCATATTTATGAAAATATGACAAGAATATGTTTCCGCAGAATAAATAATTTTAATAAAACATATTATTAGCAATGAAAATGATATTTACATAACAGTTGAAATTTTAATCTCTACGTTATATTAAAACCAATTACGAATAATGTTATATATATATATATATTTTAATTCTTTTCCTTGGAAACTTATTGTTATTTTTTTTTAATGCTTTTAATCAGTTGTGAAAACCTAAATAACTTGTGAAACGTAACAAACCCTATAGATACATCAAATTTTTCTAAATATTTGTATTTTTGTACCTACCGCTATAATTTATATAACATCAGAAATGCGTAAGTCAGACACATCTCTTCACATATTTAAATAATTATTATATCAAATTATAAGATGCTGTTTCGTACATATATATCTATATGTAATCATCGCATAAATTCAATTGGCATTGCAAATATTGCATTAGTTTGTTCATGGCTTAGTCAATTGAAGAATTTGAACTATGTTAAACGAGCTTTAATTTATACAATTGAGAACATAATTGAAAAACGGTTTATTTAGTGAAATTTAATTAATCGTTAAAAATTTTAATATTTTGTCAATTTACGCCGTATTTTAATTGAGAATGAATTTTAATAAGAAAATATGAAATGATTATATAAAGAAAAACTTATTAATAAAAATACGTCATAAACTAACTAATTAATTTTGAGATTGTTAAATTTAAATTATAATGTCCGCAATTGTACGTCACAAAACTAGTACGTATAATTATTTTAATTATATTGATAAGTAATAAAATGCAGTGTAATTATGTAGATTCCTCAAGTTAACTACTGACGAAGTTGTGCACTTCAATTTGGAGCAATATGATCTTAATAATTCAGAAAACCGGTTAGCGTTGACAACAATTAAATGTCTTTACATTTGGATTTTGCTTATTGGACTTGAATTGTTAAAAAAAAATCGTAAAATAAATCCGGGATCGTAAAATATAAAGGCTTGTATGTATAGTTTATTGATAAAATTTAGCTATAATACCTTTATTTATTTATATTACAACATCCCGGTCTGGCCAGAGCAAACTTTAATGGTAAGCAAAGAGGTTGCCACGTATAAAATGCGTAGTTATACAACAAAAAATAGAACATGAAAAAATAATAAAGGGAATTGTGCCAATGTTAAAAGTTTAACGTTTGTTGACTTATTCATTTAATTAGGTTGCTACTTATTTTATTTAATTACATGATTTATAACAATTTCAATATTTTTGTTGCTAAAGCTAAATGAGATTGTTTTTCATCGTATTATATTGAACAAAACAAGACAATTAATCGACTAATGAACATTTTAACACTTCTGGTTTTGAAACCGTAATCTTGGGATATTTGTCCTCAAAGATTGTGCACAGGTTTTAACCACCATCTATATATCCAGATTAATTTAACAGGTGCAAAAACAGTGATTCGAAATGGATGAATTTAATTAAATTAAATATTTAAAAAACAACTTTGAACGCACAGACATTTTTTTTTTTATGAATTTCTTTTACATAAATATTAAAAAATTTACAAGATTAAATTTCATTTATTATTTTATTATTAACGCTTTTAAGTAAATATATTTTTGATATTTTCATATACATTGTATAATTATGGGGTAGACATTAGAATTTATTTATTTGTTATCAAAATATCTCACCCTGTGTGTTGTAAATTATTTATATGAATACTCAGAATCAATAACACAAACATTGCGTAGAACATGTTTGTTTGTTACCCGCGCTTAATTATGAATCAAGCAGACTTATAATAATTAACGCCGATACAGTCGTACTTGTTATCAGTAGCCAGTACCATAAGAAAAATAATAAAGCAGACAAATAAGAGCAGCTCAGCAGTCGCAGCAATCAGCATCTTGAAGAATCGCGAGCAGTTAAGTTAAATACCGTACCACTGTGCAATCAGTTTTAATACCACCATTGACCAGCGAACAGTGCAAATATACGCCTGAATTATAATAAAATAATTCATTGAGATTAAACCATTTTTAAGCGAAACTGTTTAAAAAGTTGTTAAGTTTTTATAGAAAAAGAGACAATTCTAAATAAGAATAAAGGGTTTATTACATTTGAAAATTATATTGATCAAAAAAAAAAGTTTAAAAATTTATTTGAAAAAGTGAATTTTATCACGAATCAAACAATGTTCCGAAACAACGATATTGAGTACATCGCATCAGAGATTTGTGAAAATGGCATCAAAGCAACCACTTATCCTCCCGGAATTGAAAAGGACTAGTAAGTGTTTATGTGTCTAATTAACATGTTACGCAATTGCGATTCCACATAATTGACCAATTGACTAATAAATCAATTATGATTATTGTTCGATTGTACAGTTTTAGCGCCGCTAAAAAGGTGGACAAGTTGATGAACAAACTGCACCAGAAAAAGTAAAGTAAAACTGAGTTTAATTCAATTTTATTGCTTGTTACATGGTGATGGTATTATATTTTAAATCAGTTTAAATTTATTCTATAGAATAAGTAACTAATTAGTTATATTCTAATATTATTGTGCTTACGAGGATATGTGAACAAATTTAATTATATTCAAAAAGTATATATTTTGAACACAAAAGAGCGTAAAAATGTTTCCAAATTTTCATAAACAGGGGCTGCAGAAAAATTAAGAAATATCCTAACTGTGTAACTGCATTATAAGATCCTTTATTAATATTATTAAATGTACATACCGTTTATAGTAAAATATTTTAAAAGACCCATTTTAATTGTTGTTTATCATTCAAATCATTTCTCTTGTTTTATTACAAAAGATTTGAAGATAAGTGACAATTATACCCAATTAAAATGTTTTCGATTAGATCAGTAAGACTACAAAACAGCGAAATGATAAAGACTACCGCGAAATTCTTACATTCATGAAAACATTATTTTTAACGGAACAACATTTTTATCAAAGAATAATGTTTTTGCGTTTCTTGGTACTTGGTAGAAAATAGTTTGTCCTACACTTATATATGAATACCAATATGTAGTTTATTTCACTCAAACAAGTTTGACATCAAATTTGCCCGTTCGCCAGTTTTTCCCCCAATATAAAAGTATATTTATATTTTGGAAACCGCGGTTTTTAATAATCATAGAAAAAAACATAAAAAAGATAATAGATTATGTGTATTATTGTGTCGCGATGTTCCACTGCTTGGTATTTTGCGACTTATAATTCCACCAGAACACATTGGTTTTGCGTTTTTTTTTTTTTTTCAAAATACACACTTCTTAAGTTGAAAACAAATAAGTCTGATGATTTAATAGTGTATGTAAGAATATCATGGAAGAAGAAAATAATTTCGTACAAATATTGCAAAGTTTTATAATCAGAGTGTCCTTAACACAAATTCCGATGTGCATTATGCACTTTCTCTTATCTCTTTGTATGAGGCGACATGAAATCAGAATTTAATTCACATGATAACAAAAACGAATAAAAAGTTTTGTTTTATTATTACTTCTGTCGTACATAAATTTAGAATGCAAAAGGCAATTTAACTTTGTGGAATGACAATACGTCATAAAATACTGTTATTGTCAATTGAACAAAAATAGCTAAAAAAATAAGGGCAAATCTCATAATGTATGTCCGTCAATGGCATAAATCCAACGTAACCATTTTTGTTGACAACATTAATACTGGGACAGCGCTTTATATATATCGCATTAGGGGGCACAAAACATAAAAACAATATGTTATCGCACAAACTTTCGCATAACAACAATTATTTATAGATTCGTGCTTAGGGTTGATTAATATTATTGAAACTGATCGAAAATCAGCTGTTGAAATGATGATAGTCAAGCATTGTCTAGAAAACAAGTCATTGCTCACAATTTCAACAACAGAATCCAGAAGAAGAAATTGTGTTTGTTATACAAAAATCGAATGGAAACTAATAATAAGGTCATGAAATGTTATTCTAAAGAATTATTAATTATAAATTAATGAATGATAACATTTATTAAATAAAAAGTGGTCGACAATTTGCTGTTATTGATGTATGATTATTGATCTTATTATAGCTCTTTGATTTCCTATTGTGAAAATTGGAAATACATATCAATATTGTTATCTTTAAACCGTGCCTCTTTTATGTAATATCTCAATTTGAATTATTTTTATAGCTTTAAATTGACTCTTAATTTGTAATAAAGGACATTGGATTAAAAAACAAAATAAATAAAAGTTATTCACAAGTTACCACCACCAAATTAAAAATTGATTAAATTGTTGTGATGGGGAACGCGTTACAATAAATATTTTAATCTTAGTTGATCCTTAACCTAGCATATATTGAATAACATACAGTACACAAATTGCAAAGCTTAATATTTAGCTTGTTATTATGATTCGCGACAGAAAACTCAACACACGCATCTATACAACGCATAAAAGTGTGTCAAAAATACATTAATTTAATCTTAAATTAGCTATTAAAACAAAAATTTTGCTGATAACCAATTAAGTTCTAATTTTTGGCAAAATCATGCTTTAAAATGGTATTTCATATAAACACATATACTGTTCAGTTAATCTATGTTTATATTATTCTTCTTATGCCGCACAAAGTATAATTAATTTTTCTTGCATATGTTTAGCTATTCGTATGAGAATTTGGATGAAATAGCCAGCTTCCTGTTGGATCGCACAAAAATTCGTCCCAAAATCGGAATCATCTGTGGTTCTGGATTGGGAGCGCTCGCCGACACCCTCACCGACATCGATGTCTTTGCGTACGAGGAAATTCCCAATTTTCCTGTAGCCACAGTTGATGGACATGCTGGACGCATGGTCTTTGGTTATTTGGGTGGAGTACCAGTGATGTGCATGCAAGGACGATTTCATTACTATGAGGGCTATAAGTTGGCCAAATGCTCCATGCCGGTGCGTGTCATGAAACTGGTTGGAGTCTCCCATTTAATTGCTACGAATGCTGCTGGAGGACTTAATCCTAATTACAGGGTTGGCGATGTTATGATTGTCAAGGATCACATTAATTTTATGGGTTTCGCTGGAAATAATCCACTACAAGGACCTAATGACACGAGATTTGGACCACGTTTCCCACCCATGAATAAGGCATACTGTCCCGATGTGAGAAATATTGTAAAGACTATTGCAAAAGACATGGGGATCGAGAATCGCGTGCATGAAGGAGTTTATACATGTCTGGGGGGTCCTAATTATGAAACAGTAGCGGAATTGAAGATGTTGCGAGTGTTGGGCGTGGATGCAGTCGGAATGTCCACAGTTCATGAGGTAATTTTTAATGTCATAATTAAACTTGTAGAGAATATAGTCACATATTTTATTAAACACTTTATCATGAATTTTTAGGTCATTACTGCCAAACACTGTGACCTTACAGTTTTCGCATTCAGCCTAATCACCAACAGCTGCATTACAGAATATCATGCAGAAGAAGAGGCCTGCCATGAGGAAGTAGTTTCGGTGGGAAAGGATCGACAATCCGTACTGATTGAACTGGTCGAGCGCACAGTCAGATCTATTGCAGAATACAAGAAATAAACAAATAGTTTACAACTTACATTAATTATTTTAATTTATGCCGTATAATTTTATATTTTTTGTCAATTTTTTCTCAACCAAAAATAACTGTAACATATGTGAGAATATTATAATATATATGTACTATGAATTATTGCAATTAGGAGAAAGTAATCATAGTTGCTATGTAAGAAATACGTATTTTTTTAAATAAACATGAGTTATTTATTTGTGAGCAAATTGTTTAAGTTTTGTATTTAAAAATGCTTAGGTCCCAGCTTTCTTAATCCAATTTCAAATCTCACTCGCTTGTGGGTTTTTAATTTATATACGACCCCAACGATGTAGAAACTCGTTTTGACAAGCCTTGAGCCTTCACAAAACTGCATGTATCTTAGATCCTTCTGGCAAAACAGGGGGTGGACACTTTTCTATCTCAGACACCTTACACAATATTAAAAAAAAAATTTCACATATAATAATATATGTACATAGTGTTTATTATTCGAAAAAAGTTTGCAGAAGAAAGTCTAAATCCGAAAATTCAAGGTGAAATTTTTTTATCTCAGAAACTTTAAATACTTTTGAAAAACAAAATTCACATTATTGTACGATTAAATAATGTAAGAAAACTTGCTGAACATTTCAAGGTCAACATTTTAAAACTCAAGGTCATATTTTTATAATGAAAATAATTCAATTATTAACCGCCTCGTATGATGAAGATGATCCGATAAAACCCAGTCTTCGGGCTCCTACAGGCTTTGTATTAAAATCGTTATGCTGTTATATAAAAACATGAACTACGTAATAGCAAATTAAAATCAATATAATTAAAATTTAATTATTTTTTAAAATTTTTAGTTTTTAATGATAATAAATACTCTAAATAAAAATTCTCCGTGTAAAGTCACTTTCAACAGATATATATATATAATATGTATATAATATATATTGCTTTAAATGCTATGCGAATATTGGAGAATTTAATTTTCATAAATCAAAAAACGTAAACAATTATAATAAAGTTTTTGAAAAGAGAATATAAAATTTATTTTGAAAAATGGCATCAGAAATGAGTAGTTCAATGCAATCCCGAAGACTGGGTCCCCACGGAACCCCAGAAAGTGAATTTAGCATTGAATGCTTTCAAAACTATACATCACCTGAGGTATTTGTCCAGGGTCTGGCTGGCATTGTCAATCAAGGTGATGTTGAATTGATGATTCGTGCTCAGAAACAAATGTGAGTCCTGAAAATTGTTTATTGTATGCATGTCGTAACTCGTAATTTCAAAATTACTTAAAACACATAGGCTTCAACGATTCGAGAAAACAAATGAAATGCTGGTAAATTGCAATGCCCTCAGTGCCAGTCGTTTAAAGACAGCTGGAGAAGATTTCAAGAAGCACACCAAGCTACTCCAGGATATGAAAAAAGATTTAGATTACATATTTCGTAAAATTCGAAATATTAAACAAAAAGTAAGCACTCAGTACCCGGAAGCATATGCTGAGGCTCAACCACAGCGGAGCAGTTTTGCAGAAGAAGCTGAAGACGATGAGGAGGCGGCTGTAAAAAACATTCGACCAAAGGTAGAAGAAATTGACAGAAAAGTACAAAAAACGGCTGAAAAGAAAACAGCAAAAAGTCACGCCACAATTGGATACGTTCAGATGAAACAGAGTCCAGAAAATGGTGAGGATAAGAGGAGGTCATTACGATCGACGCATAGTAGTTCCACAGATAACTCAAATAATTCTAATGACTCCTCTGATTGTACATCTGACACTGGATAATTTTATTAATAATCCGCGCAGTCAACTGGATAATTCTTTAACCATATCAAATAGTTCTCTCCTAATACAATAGTATTTATTTAAAGATAATTAAGCAACTGCTTGCTTGTGGCACTGGACCTAAGGATCAAGTTGTTAAAAATAATATAAGTTGCATTTTGGATTCCTCATATTACATATTTTATTCAAATAAAGTTTCAGAAAAAAATTATAAAAAATATTAGGTAAATCAAAAGAAAAATATACGAAGAATTGTATCTATTGCAGTCCCCTTGCTTCATTGTCACTGTACATCAAATGCTGGCCACGCATTAGTACTTCTTTTTCTCATCCACGCTAAGTGTGCCAAATTCCGTGCTAAGTAAACGCATTACATCAGCATGTGACAATGCAGGTTTTTTCAATGTGTTATATTTTTCCTTAACAAATTTGGCAAAACCGCTTGCGCCTCTGACTGGCGTATGAACCGTGTTACCTTCCTTGTCCTTTTTATTTAAAAATATTTCAATACTGCCGTGACAATAAGAACAACGAATATTCTCCACCTTCTTGGACTTAGAGTGCGCATATGATCTGAAAATGGAAACATCATCTCTATTAATTAAATTCCAATTTTCAGCGTCATCAACTACTTACTTTGCATCACACAATTTGCACTTGTAGGTATATTTGTATTCAATATCATACTGGTGGCAGACATTTATTTTGGGCAATTCTGGAAAAACAGTGTTGCACTTTTTTGCCCATCTCTTCCAGGAAGCACCATGTCCGTTTTCCTCATCAAATACCCAAGCGGCTGCATGACACAGCTCGTGAATTAACGTGCATCGCAAGCGATCAGCACTGGTCAATACTTTTTCGCTCAATTCCACGCGACTGATGCGTTCCCCGCCAGTCTTCTTATTCATACAGCGTCCCGCCGTTGTTAAAAGTTTCTTGTTCCACGTTAATTTGATGATCAACTGGTTGTTGAAGACTTTTAAGTTATATAGATCATAAAGTCTATCCATTAAATCAGTCTTTTTCGTTTTGTAGTTCTCTTTGTAGTAAAGGGCATCAGGATGGCACATCATCTTTGCAATGGACACTATAATTAAATAAAAAGGGTTATAAAACAAATCTAAAGTATGCTGATTGTGTAAAAAATAACCGTCTAAAGACTGCAAAAACCCAAACTTGTTATTTGGTGTTTTCTGCAATTTTCCTACTGGTGTTTTGCACTTTGTTGTACCAGGAACTTGACTGGTCACAGATGTTTGTATTTTGGTGGGAGTGGTTTCCGTAAGTTGGGTCTCAGTATTTTTGGGGGCGTTTGATTTTGGTGCATCGGGCTTTGCGGGACTGTCATATTTATCTAATAAACGTTTTGCCATGAAAAATTTAGGAAGCGCTCCTTTTATTATGACTTCATCCTGACAATCAGGGTCACATCCAAAGAGATCACGTTTTGGTGGAGATCTTTCAGTCGCTCGAATATTGTCTATTACGATATCGTCATACCGTGGTGTAAATAATTTTCGTTTTGTCACCACTTTTTTGGCAGTTGATGAAAGATCTTTAGGCGTCAATGGCATTGTTGCCTTGATTGGTGCTTTAAACTGATCCAAGTTTTTTTTATGCAACTCCAAAAGAATGGATTCTGTAATTTTTGTATTCCAATTAAAAAAAAATTAGAACTTTTTTAGTTTTATAGCGAGTTTTACCATCCGCCTCAGGTCCAGAGTGATCTTCAACAAATGAAATGGTATCCTTTGACAAGTCTAAATACACAATTTTGTCTTTGCTGAAATTCTTTCGAGTTTTCTCAATACATTTTGGAAGTTTAATGGGCTCTTCTTCATCAGAACTTCCATTATCGTCAATTTGATATTCATCTGAAGATGTATCAGAGTCGCAAAGTTCCGCAAAATTTACTGGACGTACTGCTGCTGCAAATTACATATCAATGATTAGTATGGCTTAATTTGGAACGCATTCAATAGTTTACCTTTACGTTGTGGTCGGTCAATAACTTTAGCTCTTCTGGCGCCAATTGTAGGTTTCATAAATAAAGGAGATAGCACTTCCTTACTTTTGATTACATCCCGTTCAACTGCTGGTGTTTTATTGCCACCACCAACTCTAGTTGATTCTAGATCTTGTTGAATGTTGCGTTTAACTGCAAAAATAATTTTAGAAAATGTTACAGATAATTAAAAAAAATTATGAATACGGATTGTAATCCAAAATTTATATTACACGATAAAAACTCATCATTGGTGGGGAACGTGACAGGATTAATACGCTGTGGCTTCTTCTTGGTGGTTGAACAATGTTTTAAAATCTCGGGAGTCTTCCATTGTTCGCCGTATAACTTATCCAGCAAAGATTGCGCCTCTTCGTCAATATTATTAACATCTGGGTGCGGAGTTGATGGCTCCTTTATCACTTTCTGATTAGAGGTACTTGAAACTGGACTATTTAAATTCAATTTAGAGTTTGTTTTCTTATTGCCAGATTTTGGGGTGTCTGTATCTGAGCTAGATGGTTCCGATCGGGCAGTGACACTTAAGTTTGAGATCTGAATATTAATTTTAATGTGTGCCGATATATTAATGGATTCTGATGTGTTAGAGGTCTTCCTTGAAACTGGTTGACTTTCTACAACTGCATTACTTCCAAGTTCCTTCTCCTCAACGCTAGATTCTTGTGTCAAACTATCTTCTGATTTCGAACTATCTGTATTTGCACTATTATTGATGTTAGCATCTTCTTTTAAACTAGATTGAACAACTGGATTGTCTAGAAAACCAGGTTCTTCCAATGAGACTTCTGGGGACTCTGTGAGTCCGCTTTGTTCATTTGTCGAAACATTATTACGATGAACTGTGACGATTGGAATTGATTGTTCTGGAATTGGGTCCGCAGATGATTCAGTGCTTGTTGCACTAATGTACAAAGGTTCCACATGTTCTTTTTGCGGAACACTAAATGAAGACTCAACTAAACTTTGGTCTCCATTTGTGTTGGAACTACAATCACCAATTGGAATGTTCTCAAAAAAATTGTCCACTCGTCTCATCACAGAGCTTGCAATACTGATACGCTGCGTATTAATCGATGAAACTGGATAATACTCTTCGTCGGCGTCACTAGAATCTGACACACAGATCACTGACTCTTCGCTTTCAACCGCATCGTCCTCGTCAACCACCGTGTCGCGATCTGCAATTGAATGTCGAAAGTTTGAACTACCAGCAATGTGAAGACTGTCCACTTTGCTTGAAAGAACATTCGAAACAATTTCGTCCGCAATTGATTGCGACTGACTGACTGTTGTGTCCAAATCTTTTGCCACTGATTCATTGCATGTATTTTTGATTATTTTAAAGTTGCTGCAATTCGTTTCGTCGGTGTCACTTTTGAGTAGGACATTAGATTTTGTTACTACCTTGTCGTTTTCTTTGTCGGATTCGTCGTCGGAAATCAAAGATGAGTGACTCAGTTTTCTGGGTGCAGAGTTATCCAGTTTGAAAGAATCGCTTGACAGAATTGTTGTGTTTATAATTGCTGGAATTTTTTTCACAATTCCCATGCCTGGACGAGCATTCTTAAAAACGCTGTCCGATGTTCGCTCGGGTGTTGATAATTTTGTCGGTTGTTGTGGTTCTCCACATTGTTTACCATAGTCATTGGGTTTTTTGTTTTTCGTTAGAGTCAGTTTAGGGAAACCTAAAAAAGCGTAATTTAAATTAGTATAACATTGTGATTTATTCAACAGAAAAACATTACGGTTCTTTAGCAAAGGATTGCACGGAATTTTACTCTGCATGAAGTTCTTTTTTGTGTCCATTCTGATGTCATTAACAAATATTTTTAAACACAAAAATCGTTATAAAATAAAGTGTGTAAAAAAATATATTATCAAGTAAATATTAGCACAGAAAAACTGATTAGAATCTATTAAAATTCACACATTCCCATTTCTGGAGATAAAATAATGCTGTGCCTGCAGTTTGGCTTGGATTTGCAGTGTTCTGTTTTCGTTTATCACTTTTCAGGCGTCCGTTATTTTCCTGTCAATTTAAAAAGCCTCTTTCAGGCGAAATAAAAATGATGTAGACATAATATACAATATATATATAGCAAATTTTATGGCAAAATATATATAATGTAAAAAAATTTACCTACAGGGTGCTACTTGTCATCATTTATATGTTATGCTCACGAAGTACAATTTTTTTTTTAAATATCATAATTCATTTAAATTTTTTTACAAATAAGTATTCTTGTTCAATACCACTTTCCTAATTCATCCCTAAATTACATATATAATTTTTAAAAATTTATTATTTTAGGGAATGTAGACATTAAATATTTTTCCGGTAGGGGCGCTATCAGAGTCAATTCAAAACATATAATATACATATATCTCCTATGACATTTATTTTTATATTAAAATTAAATGAAGTGAAAATATCTACATTCTACCATCGTCAATCTGCAGCCGGAGACGCAGCATTAATATAAATAAATATTTAGTTTTGTAAATTGTTTAAAATTAATAAGGTTTTGTTTAAAAAAGTAAAAACTTAAAAATACATTCAAAATGGGAAGAAGATCAATTAATACCACTAAAAGTGGTAAATACATGAACCCCACAGATCAAGCTCGTAAGTTCCTTATGGTCTTTTTAAATCCTTTGAAATTTTTATAAAAGTGCATTTTTTAAATTTTAAGGCAAGGAAGCTCGAAAGAAGGAGTTGAAAAAGAACAAGAAACAACGGCAAATGGTCAGAGCAGCTGTGCTTAAGGGAAAGGATCCGGCCCAAATTTTAGATGAAATGGAGAAAATCGATGAAATGGGTAAGTAATCTCCGATATCTGGAAAGCAACCCAAAATTCTGAACACTTTTATTTTCTAGAATACAATGTTTTACAACCGTCACCTCTGAACGAAAAGGTTTTGAGGGAAAAACGAAAAAAATTAAAAGAAACGTTTGATCGTGTTATGCGGCTTTATGTAAGTAAGTGATATTTACCAATATTTTCCTTTATTAATTCTGGTTTTATTATTAGCATAATGATGATCCTGATTTATGGGCAGAACTCAAGCGCAAAGAAGTCGAATACGAAAAGAAGCGGAACAAGAAGTTGTCGTACTACGAAAGTGTTAAGCATGCACAAATGGTACAAATTGATGAAATACCTTTGCCACAAATCATTGAAGCACCTGCCTTGCCAATGATTGGCTCAAGTCGTATTCCTCTACCAACAAATGTTCCAGTTCCGACATTTCCCATAATGCCGACGTTTCTGAATATTCTGAAAAAATTGCCTGTTGAACCGATTGAAGAACCCAAACCAGTTGAAATTAAGAAAAAAGAGTCTCCCGGATGTCCTCCAGGTCCACCCCCAGATTTACAACAAATGCTTGATCTTGATTCTGACTATGAAGAACCACCAGAGGAAGCACCAAAAGTAAAACGATCTAGATCTGCACGATATCCCGAAGAAACAAAGTTAAAAGAGATTGACAATAAAAAAGATGAAAAGACAATTGAAGTGCCCAAACCAACTACACTTCAGCAACGCATGTTGGCAATTTCTGGACAAAATATCGATGAATTTATGAAAGAAATGGAAAACGTACACAAAAAGAAGGAAAAAGACCGTCATGCCGATTTACTGGATCGATTTGCAACGCTAGAAAAAACATCAAAACTAGATCAAAGTGATTCTGATTCAAAATCCAGTGATGAGAGCGATTCCACTGAAGAAGACGTTGAAGAGCCTATAAAAGTGGCAGTGATTGCAAAACCAGAAATCAAAATTCCCTTACCAATCATGATACCAATGCCCACACCCGCAGCAACTCTAGCTCCACCACCACCTCCAATGCCTCCAATGATGTTTCGCCCACCGCCAATGCGGCCCGGCTTGCCTCTTCGATTGCCACCAGGTCCACCACCTGGTCGTCCAGGACTTCCCCCAGGTCCGCCACCTGGAATGCCACCTCGAATGGGTATTCGAATGCCGCCTGGTCCTCCACCTGGTCATCCACCTAATCGTCTTCCTCAACATCATCAGCAGAAGTCACATATTGGTTCACTATCTGCTGGCCCACAAATTAGCAAGGATCCATTGAAAGGAGTTACGACTATTACGGCGAAACCACAAATAAGGTATGTGTCATTATCGATACGATATGAATTTTAATAAATACATCTTTAATTTGATTTAATTTTTTTAAGAAATTTGAGTGCCGATGTGACACGTTTCGTTCCGTCTACTTTGCGAGTGAAGAGAGAGGACCGCCATCGACCAAAGCCCAAATCGTACGTGCATGAAATAACGAAACCATCTGAAACAGCGAAACCGCCAACGAAGGATGATGCTTACATGCAATTTATGAAGGAAATGAAAGGACTTTTGTAGAGAAATATTGTTTGTATTTATGTGACTTTTATTTGCTATTACGCTTGCGATATTGAAAATAAAATTGAAATGAATTTAATTACGATTTTCGATAATTGTAAAAATAACGTTATTTTATCTAAATCAATTTTCGTTTTTTGTCCTACCCTTAATATGTATTAGGATATATGTATTCGATAAGTGATAACATGTAATTTTGAGGCAAATGCATTTATTTTCAGCAAATGTGAGATCTGAGTTTGAGCGAAATCGAATGACGGACAAAGAATATATTTTATACAATTTTCAAAATAACAAATTCTCGAAGGAGCTCATAATAAAATATTAAAGGACAAAATTTCTTCTTTTTTTTACGTTTTTTTATGTCAGCTGAGAAATTATGAACATTAATTTCTTTGTCAAACTCATTAGTACATAGGTAGTCGTAAATCAGTGCTTTAAAATCACAACTAATCACAATGCTCATCAAAAAGAAAATTGCGACGTCATAATGTTCACCGCTTTCGTAATTTTTATGTAAGAGCAAAAAGTTTTGAAATTAGGTTAATAACTGTGTCTTGTTTAGTATCGTGGACTGTAGTCATTATCAAATTTCACTAAAGTTTTTATTATGCATTTTTTACAAAAGTATTTTCTGGCGACTTGATGTGTTTCTTAATTTTTTTTGAATAGGGTTGTTGGTTAAGGGTCATAAAATATTTAATCGCATTCTAAAAGTAAAAAACACATTTGTTTTAATTACGAATTTTTTTTTTATATGTAAAGTTACTGGAAAATTTAATGAACTCTTTGAATATTACGAAGATTAATAAAGAGTTTGTAAATATTTCCTAATAATTATAATAAACACAATAATTCTAAAAAATTACAAATAATGTGGTTCATTAATTGAATATAATTAATATAATTTGAATTGTACTCAAACAAGGTTGCAAAACAAAGTTACAAATTATAATTAGGCTTTCAGACGTAACGTAAATGCAAGATAAATACCCTTGACTATATTAGGCTCTTTAGTCTTCAGATTCCAGTAAAAACAAATGAAATAACATTTCGTTTATCCTCCCCTTTGTTTTTGTTGCAAACATATGCCCATACTCGCTATGATGGAGATCTAATTGGGTTTGTATTTCTCGCATGCACCACGTTTTATTTGCTATGGTTATTTGTTGCTGGTAAGCAAATAAGTGAGAAGTTCACCACTCTAATCATTACGTGTGGTTAGTGGCAGTTAGACGGAATCTAATTGCGGTGCCTGCCACATAAATGAAGTCCTATTTCATTATGAAATTTTAATATATGTCATAAATGCAGACGAATCAGATAATCAAACAGCCGTATGCAAAACTGTCAATTGGATTCAGTGCACTGTGCAAACGGGTGTTCCCTCTGTACCTTATTCACATAAAATATGTCCACCAATAACAATTTGAATCTATTGATATATACGAGATAAAATCTTTGGAGCTAACGAACCTGTGTGCGCTTCAGATAACGTTGTGCAAAACGTGCACCTTAATGGCACGTTATTTAGTATTGATCGCGTGTAAATTTCTACAGCTACACCTCATCTAAAGTCACAAAAATCTTAAAAGGATGAATGTGGTGGCACGTAGGACGTAGGTACATACGAGTTACGACAATTCTGATATTTTAAAATTCTCTTGCCATTCAATTATCGATTGAATCGAACTGTTCACTTGAGAGCTTTGTCTTGTCGAATCGTACTGAGATGTGGGGGTTGCAAAGTATGTTGACTGAAACCACTTCTTAAGCATGATTAATGCACGTTATACGCTTTTTTGTTCTTTAACAAATTAATATTGCGCATCAAAATCAGATTTCTATATATATATGAAATGTTGAATTTTGAATTGATCAGTCAACGTTGAACCAGATTTAAAGTCCATATTAAAAGGCTTCTACTTCTCTACATTCCACACCGTTGTGAAAGAGGAATGTGTGTACATAAAGCCCTATATTATTTTGTATTATCGTTTTGTGTGCGTTTTTCGATTGTTCGTGTGTTTATCTGACAATTCACGAACGAACCGAAGGACATTTGAGAGAGTTGGGGGCTTTTAATGGATGTTGGACACAAAAACACAGCGACGCGACGCGACACTCTAAATCAATTTTCAGAGTCGAGGATGCTGCGTAGATTGGGTGAGCTTATAAATTGCATTCTCAGGTATTTGTTTATATGTGGATATATCGTTAGATGTCGGTTGGCTAGATATGGGTACACTTTACAGTTACTACGCGTACGGCGTACATTTGGAAAACCGCTGCGATAAGAATGGATATTAAAGTTTTGGCCTTGTAATTTGTATGGTGCTTTAGTAATTAGAGTATATGCTAGCATATTCAATATGCTGGATGCATAGTTTGTACATTTAAATTTCTACTGTAAATAACATATCCTTGGCAGAAAAGCTTTAACAAAATTATTCATGAACGAACAATTAAAGTCTTAGATATTGTTTTAAAATAAAATAATTTAATTATAAACACCATTTGTGTAAATTATAAAAATAAATTTGTGCTAGAAATTAATTGGAGGCGGGCGGGCTCAATTGAAGCTCTCTTGTTGAGTCGATCAACAATTTGTATACGATTTTGGCACTGCTTTATTGACTGCTGTAACTTATTGTACAAAAACGGAAAGCCTACAGGCTACAACCATGGTAATGGCACCTTTATTATTCGCATTACGGATTTCCAAGGTGTCATTTCATTTGGTTGCAAGTTTTCGAGAATGAGTTATGTAATAAAATTCCAGAATATAATAAAAATACTTTAATATATAATAAAATACTTCCAAACTTTTTTGTATATTTTTGCAAAAGATACGAGAGTGTTCACAATTTCTTTTCATTTCGTATAAAAGCAGAGTAGGTGCAAGTTTCAAGTCGTAGGTAATATGTGTTATGATGACTTTATAAAGTTTCATACTTGAAATAATAACAACTTGAAAGATAAGCATAACAAAATAAATACTCAATATCATCATAAGCAATAACAAATAAACGGGTTTGTCCATATTTCTTTAATTCAACATGAAGAAATGGAAAACATCTCAATTACACGTAACGAGTTACAACGCTGACAATATGCGATGCTCAATTATTGAAACTTATTACAATATTGGCACAATACAAAATATTTATTGTATGAATTTCGCGCTTACGTTCTCACTTTACATAATTCCTTTATTATGAAGCTTTTCTTTTCGATCTGATGATAAAGTCACACGGTGCTTTGTGTGCAATTTTCACTTTGTTATTAGAGAGGAAGCGAAATAAAATAGCAAAAATATTTGGCATCATTGCAGACATGTTCTTCTCGCATTCGCATTGTCGAGCTTTCTGCATAATTCCCTTTTTACAATGGCATAGAAAATGTAACAACGCCCCGATTGATGGTGGGGTGGGTGTAATTTTTTTTTTAAATATTGTTTGCTTTAAACTATTCCCGAGTAGAATTCATTGGGAGCGTGTGTTGACTTTTGGCTCCGTGTTCATTTGAAGTCGACAAGCTTAACTTTTTAACTTATATTTTTATTGAATAAAAAGTCTTTGCAATTTTCAAAGTAGCTATTGGCATTTTGCAGGATCTAATCAATTACTGTTGATTTTGTAAAGTTTTGAAGAACTTTCACTTAGAACTTAAAACAATTTCTGCAACAATATGTATATGTATGGTTGTTAAAACAGCACTTTATGCATTTTGTGCAAATATCATAAGTTACTCGTACATTTAGTTTCACATTAACATGTAAATTAAAATCACGATTATCTGAAATCCTAAACAAAATTCTGAAAATAATAAACTACATCACATTATACCGATGCATATCGAGGTGAGAAATGTAATTTGCTTATCTTAGGAGGTTGACACAACCCTTGGCAATTATAATCTCTCCTTGTATAATTTATAGCAGTTTCTGCAACGAAAAATCGAATCATGTCCAACAAGATATACTTTATGTCTCTGCAGCTTTCATATATTTCAATGTAAATCTTTTTCACTATCCATTTGCAGCCAAACGCACACCATGGAACCCACAATGAATCAAAATAGTAATGTCACAATGTCAGTGTCCATGCAGAAATGTGACGCCATTTGGTTGATTTAAGTTTCACACTTGAGGAACTAATAAATGATTTCATTTTATTTGCAAACGACTACCGCACACTGCACAGAACATTTGCACGAAAAACACATAAAACTAAATCCTGATAGCTCGGTTCGAGTGTTGTTTTTGTGCATTTAATGTCATCTGCAGGAAACTATTTTTGTAATACCCGATGTACGTGACGATTCTATACCGTACAGAGTGCAAGAATATTCTCATTTTGTATAATAAGCGGTGAAAATGGACACGATTGGGGTTTTCATATCGTTTATACTCACCAAGGCCATAACCATCTAAACTTTCCTTATATGAATTAACCTGGATAACACAGTACGTGCAAAACGATGCGGTCTGTGGTGGTCTTTTGATAAAAAAGAGAAGAGCGTCTGTCGACGTTTATGGTGCTCATGTTAATTTCCTAACGATTAACAAAATATGTGACCATAAAGTTGACCCAGGGCCATGTTCATAAAAAATATGTTATCTGGGGTTTTAAAGTAAAGCACGTGAGACATGACGAGAGTTGAGATTTATAAGCATTTCTAGCTCATAGTTAAAATTATTATCTATATATCATTGCAGAAGTGTTTCTGGTGTTTTTGTGATGTAATTGCTCAACTCTAATTTTCTATTTTAATGATGAAATAATAATACGTTACCTAAATAATACCGAGAATTCAACAAATTCAATTTCCTTCGGCATTACAAAGTTTACTCAATTGATTCAAGAGTTGTACAAGTGTTTGGACTTAAACACTTGCATAACATAGATGTAACATATTTTTCAAGATACGTATAAACATACAATGTTGCATGTTATTATTCCCATCGTTACACTGCTGTGGTACTGGGTAAGAACATGATTCTCTCTTACAATGTTATGCTTAGCAGCTTTTACTTTTTAGAAGCACAATGATGTCCTTTTAGAGTTACATCACATTTTCAACTGTAGATATAATAAAGACTCATCGATGCCCATAATATTTGTATTCAAATACAACTTTGGTTAGATTAATTAAAACATTCAATTTGTGCGAGGAACATATTTGGAAAACCCACAATAGCCACAAAACCATCTACCAATGCTAAATTCAATTGCATTAATTCTCACGGCTTCTGTTTTCGCACTCGTACGATGACGTGGTGAATGGTGATTACCGCATTTGCATGTCACTGCAACGGGATGTCGCTCATCAACAATGATCCTTGTGTATTTTTGCCCTACTTTTGTTTGGTTCATAAATAAAAATGCATTTTTAATAATAATTGGTACAATTATATTGTTTATATTTTAATTAGATCCATATTTGCTTTTTTTTCAACTCAAACTTTTGGAAAAGTTTTAATTATACGGTATACCGTAAAAACGTTCATTAATGTTTCATTTTACATTTTTACATTTATTTTAATTACACTTTATTTATACGTATGTTAATTACATTCATATTTTCAGTAAATTGTTGGTTCACAAATTGTAATTCACATTCATTTTGCATTTGTAAATACAATGTTTTATACACGCTTCATTGGTTCCTTGAATTCAATATAATGTTTATATTTTATATTTTTTGGTATAATTTTAAATCGAGTATGTTAGTTTGCAATTCTATTTTACATACATACATGGTTAATAAGTACATTAGTATAATCTATCTACTTGATACGATAGTAATTGTAACACAATCTCAAATAACAAAAGTGTACTCTAAAAATAAATGTACTCTTACCATCTACGACCTACACACTTTATTTTACACATATAAAACTTTGGTAAATGTTAATTATCTGGTTGACATATTTTAAATTCATAGAGTGGAATCTAATTCCCAAGGAATAACTACAATATACTAATGATCCGAACTAATTTTGTGTGTACTGTGTGCCCAGTCTTGAGCAGTTTGTTTTTAAATTTTCTTTATTTTTTTTTTTGCATGAATATTATTGGTAATTTTATTATTTTATTAAACAAATACCTTTAAAAAGTATACACAGCAAAAGCATTTCATATATTGCATTGTTATATATATTGTAGTTTATAATAATGCGTAAATAATTCACATTCATTACATTTCAAGTTCTAATTTATTATAATAAATAATATAATATAATTGAGTAAATCATGGAAATGAATTTATTTATATAAAATTAAAATAACATCCTCACCACCTATTAGTCATCATTTTTTATTTCGAGTGGTAAATAGTCCTTGAAATAAAAATAATGCAATATTTTTTTTTGAATCGATTAAGATTTGCTAAAAGATTTTTTATACATAAATCAAATTAGGCTGCATAAATGTGATGCTATTCAGTTTTCAAATTCGTATACATAGAAACAAAAAAATCTTTTGAATTTCTTTTATCTAATTTATTGCGTTCATATACGTTTTTGCAAAATACTTTATGGTTGTTTAAATGGAGTAAAAGTTTCCACAGACATCCTTTCAGACAAAACTATTAAATGTCCATTAAGGACGCATTACCAACAATACAAGGAATGGAATTTGCCAAACAATTAGTTGGTTGCAGTTTTCCAATAAATTATTTTAAATTCGAATTGCCAACCGTGCAGCAATACAAATCCGATTGCATTCTGTATACTGTTTATTGAACAATTAATACGATTGAAGCATACAGCTTAACAGAATCAATTCATGTAAGACAATAGGATTTAATTGCATGTTGAAATGTTGGATTGAATTTATGGAACAAGTTGCTTAAATATAAAATATGTAATTTGAAGTGAAATATGCCTTCATACCTAGTGGAATTTGTTATGGGAAAGTTTGCATCAAATATAACGATTGTGTACTCGTCATGTCTTATTAATTATTTATTATTGTTTTTCATTACATTTTTTATGTGCGTAAAAACAATAATATTTATTATAATGTAATGTTATGGTAATGGTCATCCCATTGGGCTAAATATCAAGTAAAATGTACATTAAGCGCTTTATTGTTTATAACAGACTTATAAGAACAATAACAATCAACCCAGAAGCCAACACACATGTGGGATTTATGTAAAGGTTGTTTTGTTCGTCTATATAATACACAGCCGTAAGAAAAGATTCACGCATTATGAATTTGAGTGATAGCAGTCGGGAAACGGAAGTGTGCAGTTAGTCGTACACCATACGTTGGTTAATTGCTTCCACTTCGTTTAAGGGCGGTGTTTGCAGATGCTTCCATGAAGATATATTACTATAGATTGTAGCGCCAGCAACAAAAGTTGTTACGGGAGAAATTTCTAAATCAATTTGAAAGTCATTAACTGTTTTGCAGCAAACTGAGTCGGTACTTTCAGCCATATTTATTAAAATATGTTCAAAATGGCGTGGCGAAACACGTTACATTCGATTAATGTTTTACATTTTCATCCATCATGCTTAAAGTTTAATCGTATTATGATAAATTTCCTCCAGACGTCAGTAACTATAATTGAATTATATGTAAAGCTTAAGGGGCGGCTTCATTTAGCGATAAAAAATGTGAAAAACAATCAAACGAATATCTTGTCTTTATATATACAGATAATTAGTTTCTGAAAACTAAATTTTCATAAATGTGTACACATATATTAAAAATAATCTGCAGAGTTCAAGCTCTGAAAGATGTGGTTGCAGACTTAAAAGTTCTTGAAAGTTTTGCACTATAGAATAATTAACTAAAAGCCATGTAAGTGGTATGCCGTATGACAGTTCAACCTCCTTCTGGTAAAGAGACTTGTAAAATTTGTACATTGTGCAGAAACTCAGGCATTAAAAAGGATGTAAAGCAACAAAGTGTTCTTAGTAAATGTAACAGTTTTTTATTTTAAATACTCGTATCAACTGTAATTATAATTTTTATTCCTTAAATATTTTGTTTATGAACCGTGACAACTCAGATCCATCCTCATTCACAATCACAATCCTCTGCCTCTTCGTTGGGATAAAAAAAACTTTTTTAGATGTTAATAATGTATATGTGCATTCAAATTTAACACAAAACTATTTATAGCATATATAAATAAAATTTAATTAGGGAATCCAAAATTTGTCTGTAATTAATTATCATTTTGATGTGATTTGTGTATATTCATTATTGTAATAATACTTTTAAATTTTTTTTTTTTATGCACAATAGTCAGACAAAACTATTTATATATTATATATATAATTAGGGAATCCAAAATTTGTCTGTAATTAATTATCATTTTGATGTGATTTGTGTATATTCATTATTGTAATAATACTTTTAAATTTTTTTTTTTTATGCACAATAGTCAGACAAAACTGGAGTCAATAAAATTTAACGCATAAAAGTTTGCAAATTGCGAGTCATTCGGAATCCATTTATTATCGCATATGTGTAGTGTGTTATCATTTATCATGTCCTTTTTATCCTTTCTAAGTTATGCTAGCATAAAATATATATAAATTATTTTACAGCTTCGGGTTGATGTATGAATAAAAATTTATGTATCCGAAACTTTAGTCAAAAATCATTAAAATCGTGTCGAATGTTTTTATAAAGTGATGTAAAACAACTAGGTTAATTAAAAGCAATTTAACCCATACGTTTTAAATATTTCATTAAATTGTTTTCATATTTATGAACCATTGTCCTGAAACCCACACCGATTATCTAGTCACGAGGTTATTTTTTCATACTCGTTTTAGCTATTATACGAGTAACTCATCATGTCCGTCAAGAACTTTAGCTTGCTTTAAGAAGAATGAGGATGTCATTTTAATTCTTCTTTTGATTTCAAGTTTTTGTATTATAAATTTACAGGTGAAAAGTATTGTAATACGAAAGTGAATTAAACCGATACATATTGTAGTTGTTTAGGCTGCATTAATTGCTTAACTATTATTAACAATGTTATTAATTTGTATATTTTGATTACATTAATTGTGCTATAACATGTATAATAACTTATTTTAATCCATTTTAAATAATACGAAATAATTATTGTTAGTGTAAATGTTATACCATTTTCGTAATATTTTATCTAGATATTACCGCCACTATTAATTCGTACATATCATCATGTCGTTATAGATTTTTCTTAAATAAAACAGAAAGAGCATTCCGTATAATTTTTGGAGCAAAATTCAGTATGAAATTCATATCTAAATTAATTGTTACAAAAGGATGTGTCAGAAAGATAAAAACTAAAATTTGCATTTAATGGTGGTTTCATTTCGTTTGGAGTGGCTTTTGTATTTTTATAAATTCTTGGATGTATTGCAGCAAAAACTGCGGGGCAATCAAAAGATTAAACGAGCTTTCTATTTTTCATTTGCATATACGAGTATCATATAAGAGTAAGGAACTTTGAACTAATATCGCAAAATGAATAAAAATTTACAAAAATAGCATGTAAAGTGTTAGTTTGAATAAATTTACATACATGTAACTTGCAAGTAAATTAAATGATAGAATATCGTTAGTAAAATATATTATTTAAAAATACATCATGTAAAAAACCTATATATTTATTAGTGGATCACAAAGACCACAGCATAAGACATTAGATCATCATTCCCATTAACATTTTAATAATGTTCTCGTTTATTTTATTTCAAATGAAGAGTTAAATGCACAAAAACGAATATTCATCCCTTGAGACTTGATCAATCTGGCAGTCACGCAAACGCACACTTAAATCTCAACCGCCCCATGTTAATGCCTCTGTCGGATTATCCATTATTTCTCGCTTACTACAAGATGTTTGTGAGCTCACTTTTCATCTGTAATTTCTTCTATTAAATTCAGGCAAAGCCATTGAATTACAATTTTAATTATGTCTTGTATAATTAAGCAGAAGGTGCTTTAATTTAAGGGCCACAACACAACCCTCTTCTGTGATTTTGGAGTATTAAACGTTTGTGGTTTCTATGTGGCTTCGTAAAACAATTTAAAATAAATATATTATGTACGTTTGACACCTTTGGGGAAAAAACTTCCTGATTTTGATATCTCAACTGTGTACCATAAATCATAATAAAAAAAAAATTCAAAGCAAATCAATGTTCACATATTATTAACAAAACATTAACTCATATGACTTTGTTTTTAATCTACAGCGGGTAAATGTGAGCCCTTTATGCGGTCACATAATATTCCCGTCTCTTCTGGCATTTTTCACGTGCAATATAGCAGAGGGCGATGCTGATGAGTATCGCTATGGTTATGCCCATTCCAATACTGACCCACATAATCTCCTCATTAATACCCACATATGAGCGTCCTTTATTATAGTACGATTCCAGACGTAGTTTAACGTGAAAAATAGAAAGGAATTTTTTTTAATGCACATGCAACTAAATGATTCATTGAAATAGTCTACTAAAATTTTGATAGCTTATTTACCATTACCATTATAATAGTTATTATTAAATCCAACTTTTCCAGCGACACGTCCACCCACTGGCATTGTGAAGGTCTGTTCTTACAAATTGACGAATTTAACGATACACATCTGATATTTTATTGCAAAACGCACGCACGCAATTGGTCCCACAGATAATTCGAAAATCACAATGCAATTCAATAATATGGTTGGTTTTATTATGAAAAAAACAATCGCAGCACATACAAAATTTTTTTTTATTAAAACAAGTGGTTGTTTAATTTATCGGTGAATTTTTGTAAATTTGTGTATAATCTTTTTTTGTATCCACACTCATAGATCACAAACTTAAATGGGTAGTATGTTTTTGGTGTTAAAATATTATCCTGGAAAATGTACGTCTGCAAATGACGAACCGTGTACTTGGTTTCGTATCCATACAACTGTTCCAGGCAACCGAATTTATCAAACTAAATCCCCAGGCTAGATCAAGTGTAGGGACTATATAGGAATCCAATTGAAATGCGAGAGTATACTGCCTGGGTACTCTGTACAGCGATGTCTCTCACGCAGCATCAGCTCTGATTCTTCAATTTGAATAGGAAAAAGCTCAACTACCCCTAAATTTTTCACGCGTGTGCTTTTTGTGCCGTTTAGATATTTTGTGCTGGGAGAATATAAAATTTGTTGAGTTTAGTATATCGTATGATTTTGTTGCAAAATTATCTTACTTATTTGCAAATGCTATTTAAAAAATTATTTTATAAACTTTTGGATACTTTTTTTCATTCTACAAACGTCATTGATACAACACTTTCCTATACTATTGAAAAAATAATTATGAACATACACAAATAAGAATCATTTAGATTTTAAACAATTACACTTTCACCGAAACAAATCCTAAACGAAGCATTTTTCATTCAAAACTGATATACAATTTGAAAGAGTCAATTTAATGTTCGCCTGCGAGAGTAATTTCTTTTCTCCAGAGTCATCAAAAGGAACAAACCGCATTAATGTGATTGAAAGCAAATATGTATATAACTTATATATATTAAGTTGAAGGAGAGCTTTTAGTTGTTTGCAACACATGTACATAAATATGTTATGATATTTTATATTATGCTATACCGACCCATATTAGTATATTGTTATGATATGCATGTGCCAAGTACTCTTGTTGTGCATAAAATGATTAAGATTTTCAGGGTGCGTTCAAAAATAGATAATTCGGCATTAAATCAATCAAATTATATTTGTGTGTTCTTTTGGCAGTTATTTTTTTATTATATTTCCATTTTAATAATATTATAAACACTTAAATCTTTTATACAAAATTGATGACACGAATTTTTTTTTAAAAGACAACATCCTCATGCAGACTTGAATAGGAAATAGATGCCCTTATTTAATAACTATAAATTTCAGCTAAAATGATAAAAATAAACTATTATTATTACTTATTTGTTTCTTGAATAAGTTTTAAATTAAATAACAAAACTAGAGTAACCAACTTTGTGTAATTTTTTCCTTTTATCAAATTAGGTCTTTGAAATGTATTTTGGTTGCAAAATTTAAATATTGTGAGGTCGAATAAATGAGAATTAACGGAATACAAAATTCAAGTTTGCTAGAAAATGCATTCTGCAAATTAAACCAAAAATTTCACTATTGAAAACTGTTTTTCAGTTAATATGTTTTTACAGCGGTTTTTATGCGGCTGAAAAAAATAATAAACTTCCAGTTCCGTGATCACAAAAGAAAATCAATTGCAGCAAATTGGATTGTCAGATTACGGGACAAAACGCCCGGGGACACGTTTTTTATGCGAGACAACATGGGAGGCACCGAGCACATGGCCAATGCGACAAACTTTACAAAAAAATTGCTGTCCTTTCTCTACGCAAGTTGAGTGATTTTTATATTATTCTCTTTCAGATTAATGTTCTATTCAAATGGATACGAGTCCTCCCTAAGGTGTACCCAATTCCTGTGTTGTGTATATTTAAGAATACGGTTGGGTACATGCTGATAGAGCAAAAGCTCAGAATTGTTTAAGTGTACATGTTCATTTGGATACATTCTACGCACATGCTTTTATATAGATCAATAATGGAGGGTTTCGGTTTACTTTGATAATAAGAGACCAAAAACGCGTTTGTCATGATGGAAATAAACCGTAAATTTGAAAGAGCCACGATGTAAAGTAATATACAAGAGATGATGCAAACGATTCGCACATATCAACAACAATTTATGTCTGCCGAGAGTTACATTTACTCGCATGAAGGATTGCGGAGCCAGTAAACGTGAGCAGACTGAAACGAAATTTCCCCTGCCATGGATCCTGCTAATGAAAACAAACAGCCGTTCAATGTGGTGCTAAAGTCTTTCTTTTTTTCGTTTTATAGTACACATTTATTTCTATTCAAAGGTTTGTGGTATACGACGACAAATTGATATAGTTTAATAGCTATTGCACAAAATATACCGCCAGTTCAAATATCTTTCTTCTTGTTACAGTTCAAAGATCATCTCTCGCATATTTATTATGTAGTTGCTATTTAATGTGGGAAGAGTATACGAAAATGTGTCTTAAGGCATTATTTTTGATATTGATGGCAAAATATTTCAGGACATTTTTTATGATGTATTTAAAAAACAAGGAAGAATGTGCATATTAGGAACCCTTGTCACATTAGCGTATGATATAAGTAAGTAATACGTATTCTACTATTCTTAGTTTGGTGAAAAGGATTTACGCGCGGTTCCATACACATACTCGTAAATATCTTATATCACGGGTTAGCAGTATACATATTGCAAGAGTAGAAACAAGGACTATTTTGAGAAAACAATTAACCATTTGGAATTTGCCATGAAGTCATGGATTATAATGTTGGCCAACTGCCGCCACCAACTGATAAATATGGTAAATGTTTTACTATACTTTACTTGTTATATTAGTTTACATCGAATTGGCATTTTTCCATCAAATTATATTCAATATTTAAAGAGGCTCCAAAAGAGATTGATAGGAAGCTTAATAACTACTAGTTATAATTATTTCTGAAATTGTATTTTCTTCGGTTTATATTATTAGTATTATAATCCTGTTGTATTCGAAATTTGTTTTGTACGTATAGACAACTGAGTGTAATGGACCGTTGGGAACTATACCTATGATCGTAATTTTTTATTGGACTATATGGATTGTATCCTTTCATACAATACACTTTCATCTGTGAGTAAATTTCTTTTGTCAATTTCATTTTAGGATTCTTTTCCGATTGTTGAAATAATGTGAAAAGAAATGGTGAAACTTGTAAATAACTCAGTTGTTATCAACAAAATTGAAAGGGGAAGAATAATTACAAATATTTGAAAAATTGTTGTAATTTAGGATTATTTTTTTCAGACTTTGTAATGAAAGTCTTATGGTTTTCACAAATTTAAATAAAAATTTTAGAAATGAACGAGTAGTTTAAATTTTAAAACAACGGTTAAATCCGTTTAAAAACCAAAGTCTTAAATATAATCAATATATGTTTAAAAACCTAAACTTTTATTTCAGCTTTTTTGATAAAAAAGCATTTATTCTTCGCATAAAACTTTTATGATACAGTATAATGTGGTATGTCTGTGCAGTGTTTTGTGTCTAGCATACATATTCTTCGAGATTGAGCCATTCATTCATGAACTATAATATTTTACAATGTATGTACATACATACTTATTAAACTGAAGACCGAAGACCATAATTTGTAAATTTATCAAGATGGATCTTTCGAGATTGCTTTTGAGTATTGAGTGTAATGTTTTGACGACATACGAGTAATGTCACAATGTAGGTTCAGTTGTCGATTATATTTAGCGATAAATAAACATTTCTGCACAATATGTTCAAGTAATAGTTCCCTTACTGCACTCTGCAACATACTCGTAGTTGTTGACCCAAATGTTTAAATTGAATTCACACTTCAGTTAAAGGCTAATATTTTTAAATCTCCAACCAAAGTCTAACATATTTTTAGATTGTTATTAACATTTACAATTTAGAAAAAAAAACGCATCTACGAATAAATTATTTAAATATGTTATCCTTCAACTCATTACCATTTCAAATTCGCTCTTAAATATTGAATGGAGTCAATTTGATTTGTAAAGCTTTCAACATGTCAATGGGCATCATGAAATTCTGCGGTAACAACAGCGGATACAGGAAATCACAGGTAAATGATAATAACTTCGAGTATCATTCCAAATCGATAAATACAGTTATTAATGAATAATAATGTATGTTGAACGCGTACTTACAATTTGGGAACGCCGCACAGTTAAATTTATATGGCTTATCAAATTGTCAATTCAAATTTATTCAGTTCTAAGTATAAGGACTTTCTTGTATTTAAATATATGAAGTAAATTCTTTTAGAATTCGTATGCTCAATATTTTTACGGAACTGGTTTGCATATCCCACGACAGCAAGGAAGACAATATTAAATGTGCAAAAATTGTAGACAATGTGTCTCCACTGTTCAAACTTCATTTGAAAAATTCGTAGAAACATTCAGAACAAAATCCTGTTTCGCATCGTTATGCTTGGCATATTTGTCTGGTGATATTGGATTATATTTAATTTGATGCAAATCGCATTTCTTTGAAATGCACTCGTGTATTTACTCCTTTAATGAATTTCTTATTGCTGCAACTGGCACAATTTACTAATATTATATATTAAATTTAGTAGCATGCAGTTTAAATTAATCTAAGCTTCCGAAATTGATTTAAATAAAAATGGTTTATTATTGCTTTCATTTTTCACAAATTTTTTAATAATTACATTAAAATAATTTAAATGTTTAAATGAATTTTTTTTATTGTAGGAAAAAACATATATCATTAACATTGTAAAAGAGCACTAACAAGGATAACGAAATTTCCAATCCCATCCAGATTTTCTTATAACTTTTATAAGTAAGTCAAAAATCAAGCTAAAGATTTTTTAATTTAATAAAAGCAAATACTTTGAAAAAAAAATGTATTGTAATTACTAATTTGTAAATAAATTTTAAATTGAAGTAAGTTATTATTTTTTCGTTTATTTTAATAATGCAGTATTGATTTCAGTGTCTTAAATCCTACATAATATTTTTAATAACATCCAGCCCTCTGAAAATCGAGTAAAAATTCCAATCCCTGGGGCTTGGACACATTTGTATCCTTGACAATAAAGTCTCTCTGAAAATTCTTTTTTAAACGAACGAATTACAGATGTGACAAGGCACAATTTGATCAATTTTAAACTAATTAAATACTTATCGAATGAAAGCGTCGGTATTTTATGAGCTCGTCAAAGAAAGCCATAAAAGATGTGACAAAAATAACATTCTAAATTAAAATATGAAATGAAAAAAAATTATATCTTACTCTAAGTCAATGTGGTCTAACGAACAGTCCAACTCCAAAAATGACTAATAATAGTAGTCCCTTAATAACAGGGCTCCCTTGATCTTTTAACTAGTTGATGTATTTGGCAAAAGAGATTGTTTAAAGATAGTCAAACGGAAAAACATAAGCGTCAGCTATCATAAAGCTGACATGGAAGAATTGTCAGTATTCTCAGTGGAGACATGCAATGTACCAGATTTGATTGAAGTAGGTTTAGGAGGGACATCGCTAGAGGAACGAATACGTTGGGATGAAGATGATGTAGATGGAACATTATCACGGCTATTCATTTTTCGTTTTCGCTTCTTTTTTGCAGTCAAACTTTCTTGACCACTGTCTGTATTAGAGTCAGTATCAGACTCACTGGAACTGGAACTTGATGAAGACGAACTGGTATTACTGGAGCTATCAGATGCAAAACCGGTGCTTTCTTTGACATTAACGTCAACTGCAATTTTTCCCAACTCAGGCTCTTTCTCCTATAAAATAATTTTTTGGATTTTAATAATTTTATAATAATTCTTTTATAATAATAAAATTACCATTAGGACTTTTAGCCATTTTCTTGAAAGTTTTGGCCTGCCACGCACAGTTTTATGCCACACAACAGGAAAATTGGTGCGACTGCTAAAATTTTGTGTGACTGCTACCGTATCATCCATGTTGAGGACAACGTGCCACCATCCGCCTGGAACAAATACAGTTTCACCAGGTTTTTGAAGGATTTCCAACTACAAAAAAAAAAAAGATATTGTAAAACCAATGAAACCATTTTTAAGCGTAAAAAAATTAACTACTAACCGGCTTACAGTCTGCTGGCCAGTTTGGTAATTTTGTTTTGGGATATATAGCATTGAACCAAGTGATTGCTTCATCACGTTGTTTCCCACCAATGAGGCCGGTAACTTTTAGCAAATCTTTGGGAGTATGTGTTGGAAAAAGACACCAACGTTTGTGACCGAACACCAAAGCATTCCAAGCACTCGTTCCCAATGGATCAATATGAATACCAGTACCAGATCGGGATGGTCCCATTACGAACCAACGATATGGTGGTCGCCGCTCTTCTCCAGCATATTTGAATAAATCATCTTGGAAATACTTTGGCACAGTATAATCATCTAATAGTTTTTTACGACGATGATGCTAAAGAAACAAGCGCATTAACATCATAAATCTGAATCAATGCCAATAATAGGTAGTGCGTGACCCATTTACCTCACCGAAGCTGCTGTCAAAAATATAAAGAGGGCTGTCATCTTTTGTGGTGCGCATGTAGTCCACATAATATTTCATTTTCATCTTAACACTGTAGCCCTCGTTATCCTCGCCACACTTGAATTTTTGATTGCGATACTTTTTGGTTAGACGGTCTAGTGTCCATTTGCTGTTGGCTTTCCACGAGTTTTGACAATTCTCAATTACGACTGGCAGATATGGTTTTTCGAAGCGCTCAATAAATTCACTGCAACTGACCTTTATAGCGTCAATGCGTTCCACATTCTCAACAAAATTGTGAAACTCATCAAAACGGCCAAAATATTCAAGAGACGTCCATGCGCCTCGATCGTTCAGTTCTAACAAAAAATATTCATTTCAATGTGACAAAAAATAATGAAGTACATTGTGGATGGAATATGTCCTCCTTAATACCTGGACGGGCTTTTCGTTTGACTTCTCGCACACGCTTTCGTGACCTGTGAGGCATCTTTGGTTCCTCCATCATTTTTGTTCGCACTGAATACACAAAATAATTAACAGCAATATAAAATTGATTAAAGTGAATTGGAGTTTGGCACTCCGTGGGTATTTCAGTCAGGAAGAGCTAGCGATAGCTCAGAATAAATCTTGAAAGCCACCAAATTGCATCAAATCTTGCAATCTGACAGAATGTCGGGTCTATTAAAAATGTTGGTGCTTGAAACTTTGGAGTCGGTAATCGGTATGTGAATTTTGCAAAGCTGCTAATGGCGGATTTTAGTGTGGCCATTGCGCTTTTTTAATATTTGCAGAGTTGCCAGAATGTTGGTTTTGATAGTAAGTGTACTTATTTAAAAAGTATAGTGATCGTAAAATTATTTTTCAGAGTTGTTCTCAATATTAAAGAACAATAGAATATATGCGCTCCAAAATTATAATCCTTAAACTGCAGCTTCGACCACACAAAATTTAAATGATTTAATACGAATCTTTAAGCAGCGTAAAAAATATGATATAATAAGTTTTTAAACCATTTTATTTTTGTCTCTATGTTTAATATATATACTAAGGATGGGTTTTGTAATTGACCCTGTTTATGTGAGCACAAACAGCTTAGGATTTCGTGTTTTCATTTTTCAAAATATGTGGTATGCTTTTCTGCAGGACTTAAATCCCCATCACATTTATCTCATATACGCCATTATAAACTACAGAACTAAACTGCAGTTATGGAGACCTATCTAATGACTTAACAAATAACCGTTTTAATAACAAAGAAACACACTTGTTTATTAAAACCTCATATCCTTCATATTTATTGCGTGGATATACTATTATATTAAATATACTCAATGAGAAATTACTTTTTAGAACTGCATACTGTTAATTATTTATTAATTAAATGTAAGCCGAAGAACGCTTTATCTGTTTGTAGTTTCTTTCCTTGTTTGTTTCACATTCTATTTGTGCTTGTTTATGTTTTTTTAAGTTTAGACCGTTGTCGTCGTCAGTCGTCACTCGTCAGTCGAGATATCTCATATCAGCATATGCAGCAATCAGCATTCAGCACTAATTTTAGCTGCGCTGTCCTCCCTCTTCAGTTGTCTCAACTCTCAGGCTTCACTCCTCATTTTCTCAGTCCTCACTCCTCACTCTTTAGGCGACAGGCTTCAATAGTCAATTGCTTCAATGCTTTAGCGCTTTATTAGTTATTACTCTAGTCTCTAAGGCGGGTGCTGTGTATTGTAGCGTTTTACGCATATTTTATTTTGCTATCAGTGACATATGTAAATTCATTTTCACTTGTAATTTTTTTTTAACTTGTGATCAACAGGTACGAAATAATTGGTAATCTTTGTTATAAATTCTTGTATAAGTGAAAATTGTTGTAATATTGTATAGCCATTTGAAAGGTGCAAATCAAACCGGCTGATTTGCCAGCATCATCAGCTTAAAACATGTAGTTTTTTTTTATAATTTTCAACCTGTTGAGTATTGAGTATAAACACGTTGTTTATTTAGCAATCGTAATGCATATGTTATCACACAGTGATAGTATTAAATCATTTTAATTACAGTTTAAACAATTGCACTTCCGAAGTTTTGATTACATAATTGTATTTGAGTTCTCCAGCACGACCATGGCAAGCACAATAACACGCGCCCTTCGCGTCGCAATTTTGCAGCGTCGCAGTCATATGGTAAAGTCAATAGGGGCGCGATCTGCCTCCCATTTCACATACCAACCTGACGTGTCGGCACCAACAGATGGTTCCACAATCAAGATGAACATGTTCCAAGCCATTAACAATGCAATGGATTTGGCAATGGAACAGGATGATACTGCTGTGCTCTTTGGAGAGGACGTTGCTTTTGGAGGCGTATTTAGGTGCTCTATTAATTTACAAGTGTGTAGTCTGAATACATAAAAACTACATTAATGATCCGATATTGCTCAAACAATATATTTTTCTTAGAAAAAGTATGGTGAAGATCGCGTATTCAACACTCCATTATGTGAGCAAGGTATCGCTGGATTTGGTATTGGTGTGGCACAAACTGGAGCCACCGCTATTGCAGAAATTCAGTTTGCTGATTACATTTTTCCAGCATTCGATCAAATCGTTAATGAAGCCGCAAAATATCGCTACAGAAGTGGTAACTTGTTTGATTGCGGATCTTTAACGATTCGATCACCTTGCTCTGCTGTGGGTCATGGAGCTTTGTATCATTCTCAAAGTCCGGAAGCATATTTTGCTCACACGCCAGGTTATTATTATTCATGACTTTATCAGAGAACTTTTTGATAAATCTTGTTTGTATACTTTCATAATAATTTTAATACAATTTTCTTAAGGTTTAAAAATTGTAATTCCGCGTGGCCCAAACAAAGCTAAAGGACTTCTCATCGCTTGCATTAAAGATAAAAATCCATGCATTGTATTTGAGCCCAAAGCATTGTACCGTGCAGCCGTTGAAGACGTTCCAGAGGAATCCTTTGAGTGTCCCATTGGTGTTGCTGATGTACTACGGGAAGGCAATGACGTCACCCTTATTGGTTGGGGAACGCAAATTCATGTTTTGCTTGAGACTGCCGATATGGCTAAAAAGCAGTTGGGTGTAAACTGTGAAGTTATTGATTTGGTCTCGATATTGCCATGGGATAAGGAAGCTATTTGCAAGGTCAGAATAAATTAACAATCTTAATGTAGGGTTTAATTTTATTGACTTACTTTATGTTGTATTTTCAGTCTGCTAAAAAGACTGGACGTATTGTTGTTGCTCATGAAGCCCCATTGACTAGTGGTTTTGGTGCAGAAATTGCGGCTACGATCCAAAAAGAATGCTTTTTGCACTTGGAGGCTCCTGTTGAACGAGTTTGCGGTTGGGATACTCCGTTTCCTCATGTCTTTGAACCATTTTATCTTCCTGATAAATACAGATGCTTATCTGCAATTAAGAAATTGATCAATTATTAAATAATTGAGTTTTCTGAAAACCTTTTGAATTTTTGAATGTGCATTTATTAATTTTAATTACTGTAACTATCTTTCTTGATTGGACAATTTAAAGTGTCCGTAAACATTTAAAATGATCATTATTTTGTTATTAAATTACTTACATTTTGAAAACAGTTTTATTTTTATTAAATTTTATTTTATATATTTGATATTAAATCCGTCTATTTATTTAAGTTTTTTTTTTAAATAAATATCAGCCCACATTATGTAGATTCATTGTTTTCATCAAGAACTAAGAAGTCAAAACTCAAAAATTCAAAATACCCGGGCATCAGTTTGAATTTAGAATACTAAACTGCATTATCGTCAGTGGAAAACTCCCTTTGGTAAAAACACATTTACTGTACGCAGTTTAGCAGAGGGTATGGCGCTTATGTGCATATATGATATAGTATAGAAAGTGAACATACCAATTAGAGGACGCGATTATCCGTGGCCTAATTATTTGCATTTTTTCACTCGAGGAAGGATATTGTATTAAATTAAAGGTGCATTACTATTGTACGTGCTACTTAAACGGAATAATCACTCAATCTCAAAAAGTTCCTTATTAATTGTTTTGTACTGTGTTGACCTAAGCTGGAAGTGTTCGAATCAGCTGTTAGTTGTTTTGTTTTTTTTTTCGCTATTCGTACATAAATTTTATCTTATTTGAATTTGGTGGTCCGCCTTTTTGTCTTCGCATGAGTGGAAGTGCAAGAGTCTTTAAACAAATTATCGTATTACAATTACAATTATAGTTAATATTTAACATTACTTATTAAAATCAAAACAAATCACAAATGTATCCAGAGTGAAACAAATAAAGTTTGGGTGTGAAAATTTTAAAATTGATTTGCCTTTGGAAATACGCGACGCACTTCAAAAGCTGTAATGGATAATTACGAGTGTGGAGGATTTTTCTTTAGCGCCAACTTCGACTCGGGAAATTTGGCACAAGTTGAGCTCGCATCCACAAGCCAGGGTAAATAGCTAACGATTTTTGAATTGGCACAAATTGGTATCATCTGGCCGTTGCATGCCAATTTTCAATTTTGTAAGAATAATCACTTGTCATCGATTGCGAGTTGCAACACCCTTCTATTTTTCCCACCAGCTGTTTCTGTTTTATTTTTACATCTTTTTGTGTATTGTTTGTTTATACTGTAGGGCTGCTGTCACCGGCTAACTCGAGTGCTGTTCGAGCTGAGTTCAATTTGTGGACGCGACCTGATTGCGCTGGCACTACCTTTGAGACAACAAATCGATCGTGGTTTTTCTTCAGTATCAGTGGCAAGCATTTTCCTTCTGTTTTTCACTTATAAATCGATATGTTTTATTTTGTTTTCTTTTCGACCTTAATAAGAATATGCAATTTACATAAATTTTGTGGGGATCGATGTGGTTTTTGGTTTTTTGATGGTGAATTCGTTCTGATGGAATTTGTTTGACTTAATAGGTGGCGAATCTTATGAAGTATGCAGGCTAAATATAGTCAACTTGAACAAACAGTCCAAATTGTATGGAAGTGGAATGCAGCCTGTTGTTCGGATTGGGGAAAATGGAAAATGGGATCGCATAAAGTATAAACCTGCGTATGTCGTAAGTATTTCGCCCGATTACCAATTAATCCAAAATTAAAAAAAAAAACATTTTTCAGTAGATATTAACAGATTTTTATAAAATATTATTTAAGGCATTGCTAAATCAAACAAGCGACAATATTCGTTCCCATTTACAGACGGAGGACGACAATTTTACAATCTCCTACCATCACAAGGTACCATACGACAATTCAATTAAAGTCTACTATGCTTTTACGTATCCCTACACCTACACTGATCTGATGAATCAACTCTCTAGTTATGATAATAAATTCAAGATGAAGATGATTGACTTAAAATTTATGTTTCGCAAGATAAATGAAAAGAATGCAGAAGGTAAAACCATTGATAATCACCAAGCTGGTAAAAGATTTGATTATACTTTTTTTTTATGCATTCCTAAAAGGCCACAGTCATCGCAATAACCCAACCAATAATTCAGAAACAACTGTTGCGCAACCGCCATTATTTCTTCCACTGCCATCGAGGCAACTGGAAGAGTTGCTTGGTCGAGAAATTGATGATGAAGAGGGTGACCTGATTTACAGTGATGACGAGGAGATGCAAAGCATTTCAATGGCAGAACTGAAAAATGAGATTTACTACCATCGGGAAATGTTAATACATTCGGTGGAGGGCCGTCGTGTTGATTTACTGACTATAACATCTTTCCATGGAATTAGAGAGGAGCGCGAAGAGCGTATACCAAATTTGTTTCCAGAAACTTCTACTCCAAGAAGTCATTTGTTTAATGGAAAAAAGGTTGATTTTTTAATCCTTTTAATGTTTTTACAATAAATTGTGGCCCTTTCTTCAATGAATCTTTAAAAATTTATTTAATTTCACTTTGTTTGTACTACTTCAAGATCATATTTGTATCGTCTCGTGTTCATCCTGGAGAGACTCCAGCAACTTTTATACTCAATGGGTTTCTAAATATTTTACTTGATACAAGAAGTATGGTGGCGGCAACCTTAAGGTAAAACTAAATTTTGTTTTATTATCTTTTATTTAATAAATGTAAATTTTTGTTTTTTTTCAGAAAAATGTATGTTTTCAAAATAGTCCCATTTCTCAATCCCGATGGTGTTTACAATGGTCATTACCGTGCCGACAACTTTGGTCAGAACCTTAATCGGATGTACACAGCTCCAGACTATGAAACCCAACCATCAATTTATGCAGTGCGTCGAATCATTCGATATTATCACTTTGGACAAGATCTTCCTGAAAAATACGAACCACATTCACTTAAAAAAGCTGACTCACCCGAACTCTCTGACGATAGTGTATCCTCATCAGGGTGTAATTCTTCGAGTCCTACAAAAGATTACAAAAATTCTACTAATAACGATATCAAAGAGACCATTACAATGGGAAATGTCACTCAGGTTTCAAATTCAGGAAGACGCCGAGTACCCGTTCTATGTTGTTATCGCAGCGTAGATCAGGCCATTTCAACAGATTCCGTAGAAGCACCAAATATTTATCAAGAAGCAATAAATGAACCAAAACCAACCATTTTTCGGAATGAACTTATTCCCGAACTTATTCCGATTGCTACAAATCCAGAATGTGGCGAACGGTTGAATATGTTGCCACCTAATAACAGGCCACGTACATTTGAGAGACGACCTTCACCAGTACCACTTATCACTACCGCTGACAAAAATGCCAATGAGAATAGGCGAAATCTTTCCGTCAGCAAATCTGCTAAAAAAGATGACAGCCGTTCATTGTCCAAAGTGTTTGTGCAACATCGTTATGCTAGAAAGAAGCCATTTAACAATGCACCAATAGATATCAGTGCTGAGTATCTTGAAAAGTTTGAGGACACTAAAATGGCCGAGCAAAGTAATGTGTTTCTGTACATTGATATGCATGGACATGCATCTAAGAAGGGTGTGTTTATGTATGGAAATCATTTTGAGAATGTGGCTGAGGCTGTGGAGTGTATGCTCTTGCCACGCCTAATGAGCATGAATTCGCATCATTTTCATTTTGACGCTTGCGTTTTTTCTGAGAGAAATATGTACCATAAGTAAGTTTGCAAAAGTTATCAACGAAATTATTTTTACTACAATACTTTGTCTATCAAGGGGCAAACGTGATGGACTGTCAAAAGAGGGTTCCGGTAGAGTCGCAGTTCTTAAATCTCTTGGTCTTATAAAATCGTATACAATGGAAGGTAATTATAACATCGGAAAGTATGTTAATGTATTGCCTCCCAAAGGTAAAGACGGTGGTACAAATAAGCGTGTACCTCATAATCCTCCAAAATATACTCCCGCTATATTTGAAGAGGTAATTTGCTTTATTTTCATTATATGTAACCTCAATAATTAGCAATTCAATGTTGTTAAACATTCAGGTCGGAAGCAGTATTGGTCCGTCGATTCTTGACCTAACCAATTCAAATCCATCTACTCGGATTCATAATTCGGAGTTTCGCTCAATGCAAGGACTTCGGGCGGCTTTGCGTGTTGGAATCGAACGTGGTTTTATGCGCGCGAATTCAATCTCACCACCAACGCCACAGAAGGTAATTACTCTAATGACTACTTTAAAAATATTTGACAAAGCATACGTTAAAAAATTTCAGCCGAAAAATGAGAAAAAGAAACGGCGTAGAATTGTTGTCATTGTTAAAAGGAAACGTAAAAAATGCGACCTCTCCTCATCCGCTCAAACATAGCTACTTTTTTGCTTATTTCAATCCAGCTATCCAGATATTCTGATAACTGCTTATTTTTAATCTCTGTTCATTTGTATGTGTTTTTTTTCATGCACGTTTTACCATATTTTACTTTTTGATAGAATAAGTGGCAAAAGCGGAATTCTTTAATCCTTTTTTTTTATGTTGTAGTTGCAATCATGTTAAATAGAAATTAATAAATTACTAAACTAGGCTTCCATATCCATTGTAAAGATGAGACGTGACAAGGCTAAACTCATATCACAGCCTGTTTTGGCCAAAGCACGTACCACAACGGGGTCAAAGGGTAGTGGAGCAAGTACTTCACTAGTAACGACAAGCACACGCCCACCAAAGCTGATTCGAAAATCGGTATCATTTAAAATGCCATCAAATTTTCTAAAAAAACCTGCAACGACCAAGAAAACACAACTGCCAATACCAAAGAAAAATTCCATCAAGACACAAGGAACAACTAGTGGAAAGTTGTTAAAAACTTCGACACCACTAGCAACTGCAGCAGGAAAGAAGCAATCTTATTTGCCGGTTAAGCGACCAAAAGTGAATCCAATTTTGAAAAAACTACAGAATGAAATTTCTGCAAGTGATTCCTACAATGAGCTCAATGAATCGATGGACTCGTCAGAGGAGCAACTGAACATTCTACGTGATGATGGATTGACGACGGAAATGTATTTAAATAATGCCTTGAGAACTGATCCCAGATTATCTTCATCAATGACTTGTACATCGTCATCACAAACAGAAAGTACAGCTGATACATCTATTAGTAGTTTAACATTATCAAAATCGATGAATTTTAATATGAAAATGACTATACCACATAAATCCAATTTGTATCGTTATAAAACAAGAAACAATTTGCAAAGGCATAGCCAAAGTCTCAGCCGGGAAAATCTCAAATCAATTTTGAAAAAGAAGCGTACCGAACTCAGCCTTAAACGAAAAAATAAGCGCACGAAAATTCATTTATAATCCTTCCATCATATTCAAATTTATTTGTTGTCACGTTGTGATTTGTGAGTTTTAATCATAATACTAATCTATTAACTAATAAAAATAGGCTGTAGAAATTTGTTGTTGCATTTTATGAATAAATGCCGTTTATTTAAAGTTTATTCTGTTAATAAATTTGCAATTCCTGCCTTTTACGATCCCCTGCTTGAAGATATGTATAAAAAAAGAAGGATTTAGGATTAAATGCAAATTTCAATAATGAATTTTTTTTTTAGATTCATTTTCCTATTGGGAAAATCAACAAATTTCGTTGGATTTGAAAACGTTTTGAATTGTTAAGTATTAAATGTTAAATGTAAAAATGTATTAAAAAATACATAGATAATACATAATTTGAAATTTTTCTTTAATAAACATTTAATAGCAATTTAAATGCTGTTGAAATTTAACTTTATTTTGGTTCAACCAAAATTTAAATAATTTTTCAAAAAATATGTACCCAATGTTTAAAATTTAATTAAGAGATTTCTATCAGAGCTATTACACACACAGGTACCGACATTTTTTAATAAACGATTTCATTTCTACCTTTTCAGTATTTTTCGAATTCATTTTAAACGAATATTTTTTAATTACTTTCAAGTAGAGTTAGGATTACAAAAAATTAAGAAAGTGGGTATCACTGATCTAATATTGACAATTCCAGAATTTCGACGTTTATAAACGTCAATTATTTTTTAGAAAAAAATAAAATCACAAATAACTCAAAAGTCATAACAGCCAATAACAAAAAATTTAAAATAATTTAAGTTTTATTTAATTTGCAGAATTCCTTTCTGATTGTTTTAAATATACATTACAAGTTTTAGTGAAATTTTCGCTATGTTATGTTTGGCTGATTAAGTGTATGAAAGAAATAAAAGTTGTGACGAAAAAGATCTCTTCTTGGCGAAGGTCAACGCCCAAATTTTGAAATCAAGGAATTAGTAAACTTTACCCAAACTACATAATGAACACGTTGGTCATCAAAACAGTTGCACTAATTGCTGTTTTCCATACGGGTAAGTTTTAGATATATTATTGAAAACTGAAATATGTTGAGAAACATAAAATTAATTAGGTTATGTTTTGGTCAAGATCGTGCAGGTTATACCAAACAAAATTTTCAAATTCATACATACTCGTATAAGCAGGTTTATTAATGTGACTTGTGAGTGATGAATCACCACTTAAAGCATACATTTTTTACCATCTAGCGAATGTTAGTTTTGCAGGAGACGAAGGTTGTTATATTCACAAAACTCATTGGATTTCTTAAATATCACATAAAAGACGTTTTTAAATTTAACAATTTTTATAATTTTATTGAATATAATTCAACACACTGATTTAGCGAATGCAATCAATTGCTATGTATGCAATTCCACGGACTCTGTTACTCCATTCCAATGTGGAGAATGGTTTGATCGTTATGATACTCCCGATCTTCAAGTAGAGGATTGCTCCAAAGTGCACGGTGCAAAATATTGCATCAAGCACATTGGACGGTTTGAAGGTAAATTAATTCGGTGAATGATCATAACAACTGGGGATTAGGGTCCTAAATCTTACACTTAACAAAACTACACTTGAAACCTTTTATTCCACTACAAATTTCTTTCTTTTTTCATATTTACTAAAACCAGAATAATGATAAACCAATGTTATACATATTAGTAAGCGACAGACTTCAATTTTTAGCGTTTAGATGTCAAATAGATATTGTGAAGATTGTGTCTGTTCATTGCTTCTACATTTTAACAAAAATCTATTATTTTTACATGCATATATTGTTTTTCATCCTAATTTTCATTCACTCAGCCACAGCAATTAAGTGCTACCAATGCTCATCGGCCAACACAATTGATTGCTCTGATCTGATGATTAACCAACCGGACGCTGAATTGCAGCCGCAAAATTGCAGCCATGTGATTGATGCGCAATATTGCATTAAATCAACGGCACTCAATGGTTAAAATTAGCTACTTAATTGTTGTGTTTTATTGTGCTATTTTTCCTTAATTGTAGATTATTTGCTTTATATTTGGCCATTGTACTCTTAGTTAAATAAGTAATCCCAAATTCACTTGAACTGCGTTTCTCTGCACTCTATGCACTTTTATAACACATTACATTATTACCTTACATTTAGCACTTCACATTATAACAATTACAAATGTATTTTGCTTTATCCAACATATATTTATACAAAAACATATTTATTATCAATTCTTATATCCTTTATTTTTAACTCTCAGGTGGCATTGGTGCTAAACGGTTCTGCTCGTCCAAAGATTTGGGTAATTATTGTGATTATGTGATGAACAAAGGTGATCGAATGGAGTATCGCTCCTGCATCTTTACGTGCGGTTCAGACGGATGCAATCCAGCATCGAAATCAACTTTAGCAACATCTGTGATGTTAGTAACGCCATTAGTAATTGGGGCAATCAAATTATTCGGTTAAATAGTTTCTTGTTCGGTTGCCCTTTCAAAAGCTTTGGTAAAGATACATTTAGGTTTTTAATAACAAAAAAAAATAGTTTTATAAATTTGCTATTGCAACGATTCCGTCCATTTTTTAGACCAATTTTTTTGAATGTTAAAGTATTTTATTTTGTGTTTTGTAATGCGTTTTTAAAGTAAATTTTTATAATAAAAACGACTATAATTTTTTAGCAATAATTGTTGTTTACGTATAAATTAATTCTTTAGTTATATAGGTATAAGAACATGGATTATTAGCAGCTGCTGATGTTTTCTTTGAAATGGGGAACAACTATTTAAAAGTATCCGTATGCAACAGTATTAAGTGCTCTTATATATTTTAAGTTGAATTTTTGAAACAGTTATAATCGTTGTATTTCAAAGAGGAATGCAAACAATCTACTCGCACCTTTTGTTTTATGTAAGACATTTTAAAACTTATTCTGACGAAGTTGGAAGATACATAATTAGAGGTTCAAGAGTCATTTTTTTTTAAGAATATGTGGAATGGTGACTTAAATTACAGTTTGAGGAACCCTTGTGATGACAATCTAGTTACGTTTGGGAAAATAAATTAATTTAAAAATACACACAATTTTGCTCTATATTATTTATTGTTTGTCATACTGAACATATACAATGAGTTTAGCAAAGCGCGCTATTATTTCATCAAAATCATCCCAATCATTTAGAAAAAGTGATATTTTTATATTCTTATAATATTATTTATTAAATGCATACGAAAATATATCGAATATTCTTGTAGACTACAATTATATCAGACAATGACTTACCACTTTGAAATGATAATAAAGTATTGAATAAAAGGATGTACTTGAAATTAAGTTCATATCAATAATAATTTCTAATAATGCTACATACACAACTTCTTTTTCAAGATACAATGTTATCTAAAAGTTATCATTTTAAATTATAATCAGAAATATTAAAATCAAAATACTTATTTTGTAATCCCAAATCCAAATTTATAATTTTAAGTCAATATTGTCAAATTGCAATCAAAGTAGCACTTATATTTCTAAATTTAGCCTTATTATAATTTTGTTTTCTGTTTTTCTAATTAAAATCACATATGCTCGCTTACATTATATAATTTGAAGCAAATACTGATTACGTGAAAAAGGCTATGACAAAATGGTCTTAGTAATTAACAATAGTGTTTTAATTATAATAATAAAAACGCAATGTAATTTGCTTTATTGAGATGCGACTTAAGATTTTCCTCACAACACCGACATGGTCAAAAACCGCAAAGATGTGTGTAAAACTGTGTGGAACACTTCAATGTCTTTTAAACATGAGTACAATTGTATTTTTGGTTATTATGATCTTTTAGTAACTTCTATTATTCTTTTTTCTTAATCCTAATACACATAAATGTAATTGCATACAATAAACTAATATATTCACTTAATATAATAAACAAACAAAAAACAACTAAACAATCACAATATATTACAACCACTATTTTATATTAAAAAGATTGCAAAATAAATATTACAAAACATAACCTTATACAAGTAATAATCCACATAAATGCATAGCAAAATTTTAAATTTTTGGAAAAATAATTGCAGTTGTAAAAGGGTAACGTGGCTGTGGGTCCTTACTAAATTATAAATTTAACATAAAACAATAATAAGTAAATGCAAATTGAAAGCATTGTTATTCAATAGGTATACCAAGCCTTTTTGCAAGCGTCCTTAAATGATTCCACATTTTTCTCAAGCCTCAAAATGTAGTTTAGCATAGCAACATTTGTTTTCAATGCTTTTAAGCGGTTCAAGCGAATTTTCCAAATCGGTATTTTTGTGCGAATGAATTCTCTCCCCATTAGGTATAATTGGTGCTTAGTTTTTGATTTGAAGGCGTTTTACTTCCATCTCCAATTCACGCACACGTTTTTCAGAGTTTGAGAGTTGGTTTCTTAAATTTTTGATCTCCTCCAATTGTCGAGTGTACGCCTTTCGAATCTGTAGGTTCAATGAGGTGGATTCAATCAGATTTTATGCCGTTTTCAGAATTCAAAACAATACGAAATGCCTACCTCATTCTCAGAATTAAGATTGCTTATATTTTCAGAAGAACTATTACGCGAACTATTACGGGAACTTATTAAATTGTTTTGCAAATTTGCAATGTCCTTAATGTTCGCGCCTTGATGCCCAAAAATAGCCTGAAGTTGATGAAACTTGGTACTTTGGTTTGTCGATGTTTTCTGATTCTTTTCATTCATCTATAAATTTAATTATAGAGGAATTTGTTTAAATATTGAAAATGTAAATAATTGTAATTAAACGCAACAATTACTTACACTTTGTGGCCGATAATCAGGAATAGTTTGTTGAGCAAGAAATGCGAATTTCATTGAATTGTTGTCACATTTCTTTTTGTCATCGATTTTGTTACAATCTTCGTTAATTGTATAAGTTGAACCATTAAACATTTTGTTATCTGATAGTGAAGAATTTCGATCCATAAAGAAATGGGCTCCAGTTTCCATAGACATTAAAATTGGTTGGACGTTTCTTCCCTGAAACCATTCTTTTGCCGAAATAGCTGGAATCAGTGATGCCGTATCGGGATAGATGTCACCTACACAATACATTAATTTTTTTCAAAAACCGTTCTTTTACCAAATTTACGAAAAAAAAGTTTATATACACGTACTTTGAAACAATGTCGATTTACGTGGCACAATCATCGAAATAGGCTCGCAAATGTTTCCGGCTGCATGCAATTTATAAAAACGAAAAACTTCACAGGTTTGTGTATTCAATCCCCGCTTTGGCATAAAACCAAGAGCTTTCTGGGGTTGTCCTGATAGGAATTGATTCAAATAATGAATGTAAGGGGCTTCCTCTACAATTTCATAGTAACGAACATTGCCGTCACCTTTTCCCGCCAAAAATAACTGAAATGGAAAGCAATTAACAACTTGCACAAAAAATACGATTTCTTTAGTACCATTTTAGTATCATAGTCAAAGTATGGAGTAACAACACCACTTGAACTGTCCATAACCTCTTGGATTAATGGCTTCTTAAGGTCATGCTGATTCCAAATAGCATACTGACGATCAGAATGACGGGAAAATCCAGTTGTGAGCACTTTGTTGTTATCCAGAAATGTTACCTTTGAGCATTTAGTACTCAAATGGCAAACACCTTCTGAAATAACAATTGCAGTTCTTGGTTCAATAACGCGCAACTTCTTGTCTTTGCTGGTGGTTGCAATAAGGGAACCATCACGATTTACTGCCAATGAGTAAATCATGTCGCTATGGCAGTTTATGGTATTCATTATTTGACTCATGCCATTTGATATGTCCCATACAAAAATCTATAACCAAAAAGTCATTATTATAATAATTCTAAAATAATTGAGGATAAAGTTGCTTCTTAAAACTTATTATGTGTAAAATTTACCAAATGATCAAATCCGGCGCTAAACAAAATATTGCTTGCAGTGGGATGCCACTCAATGTGCAAAACTTTGCGCCTATGTCCATTAAGTTCAAGTAGGCATTCACTCAAATTGGATGTCAACCCACCTTCAGGAATTTCCCAAATTCGAATCTGAAATTAACACGTATGTAAAATAAAATAAATTATCTCCACCAATTATCGTATTACAAAAAATAAAAACACTCAAAAGAATCTTACCGTGCAGTCGTCAGACGCAGACGCAATAACATTGTCGTTGAATGGATTCCACTTGAGATCAAGTATTTGCCCAAGATGTCCAATTACTTTACAGCATTGAAAGTCTATGCGACCCGTATGCGAAAGAGGAATTACCACAAACGTTGTGTCCGACACAATGGCGAGAAATTTCGGATTGACGGCACAAAAGTTACCATCGTTGCCACTACGCACCACACTGATGTCAGTATAGCAGCACTCCTTTCGGGACGGCATACCGTACACATGACGGTACTTGGATGGACGGACGCCACGGAACCATGACTGAAAATTTCAAGTGTTGTAATTATAATTAATATTGCAATTAATCACACCATCTTCGAACATATTTTTGAATCGTAAAATATGTGAGACCAAAAATTACCTGGGAATTTGTCATTTTTATTGATTTGTTTCCTTAATTTGTATCACGTTCTCCAAATTAAATGATAACAATTTAATTATTAAAGAAACAAATGTTTAGGGACTTCTTGTAGCAAAATAAAAGAAATAAATGCTGATGAGGTCTTTGATGCATTAACTATATTTTGAAGTCAAATCAAGGATAATCAATGAACTCACTAAAAAATAAAATAAAACTATAATTACTAAATGTTACAAAATATAATAACTAAATGAACTTATACATAAAATGGTGGGATGAAGGGGGAAATTATTATGAATCAGAAATTATTATAATGGTAATAGTTTCACATTTAATAATATAATTTAATATAACCACAATCGACAACAACAAAAATCTTAACGAAATTTGCATTAATGTGACTTTAAGTCAGACTCATTTTCATTGAATATACATTTTCAAATAATAAGAATATCCTCGTCTATGCGTACCACAAAACAATGTAATGTTTAGTTCTTGAGAGTGTAGAGTGTAGACACAAATAGAAATATGCAAGTTATTCGTGCATTTAGTCGAATGTGCAACGAAATTGTATAAAATGACTTAACTCAGACGAATCTGCGTGAGACATCTTTTATAAGCGTAACTATATATAGGTTCAAAACAAATAAATACTTTACTTGAGGGGGAAAAAAATTTCTATAAAAAATTCAAAATGTTGTGCAATTTTGATACAAAATTATTTTTAATAATTTGTATTAAAATTTCTGATATTTCAAAAACTTATTTCACAATGACTTAACAACTAATGATAGTAAATATTAAAAGTCGATTAGTGTTTGTGTCATACTCGTACCATACTAAAAGTAGAAGTCATAACATATTTAAATTTAAAGTTAGAAACTAATTTTAATTTTTAATGGAAATTATGTACAAATTATTTTAATTTAATTAAAATGAAACAACTAAACCACAATATGAATATGACGTCAAGCATTTAATGCGCTTTAAAACAATTGTAAATATTAAACAAAGAACCGTCTACGAGACAAGCAATTAATTAGCAGACAATTAGCATAGTTAAATATAAGCTCATTTGCATATTTATAACAATTGATGTCTGACTTTTTCTGAGAGTCATCTTTTCACTTTCTTCAACAATTGGAATGCGAGGTAAAGGTAAAATAAAAGGCAAATTAACGCAACAACACATCTGCAGTTTTGTATGAATAAACTTTTATTGAAAAACGATTTCATTTTCAAGATGATTGCATACTCGTACATATGATTAAAAAAGAAAATTTTAAATAAATGCAATGATTGTTTGACAGAATATGTAACTTACGCGAACTAACTTTATAATAGAATCAGACAATCTTTTGCTTAATTGCTTTGAAAAACCTGTAAGTACGAAAAGCTGGACCTTCAGTTATTGTGTATGAATCAAAAAATTGCATAAAGCCAACAAACATTTAATTGTTCAAAATACCCCATTCAGTTGTAGGTTTTAACAATTTAAGGTAATTTTACGAAAATATTGCAAAGACACTCTAAATGTTGGGTATGCCTTATGTGTACTTCAATGCACACTAATGGAAAAATTACTGAGATAGTTGAAAACACAGTACAACGTTAAACCCACATACATATGTGTAGCATATTAACTGAATTATATGTTGTGTGAACACCATTGAAAATACGCACTTTCGAAGAAAGTAAATTCAACTAGTTATAAAGTAGTATAATTTGTAAATGATAGACTGCGATCGTGATCACTATTCATTAAAAGTGATGCGAACGAGCGCTTTAACTTTGAAGATGTTGTTTAAGTGACATGAAATGGTTAGTCGACGGGAAGATAAAAACGATATACCCGTACCTACAACACGTGGCTACTCGTAGTTAGTACTTACTGTAAATTTGTGTTAAGAAATAAAATGCAAATGAGTTTCGGATGGAGAAAACCATTTAAAAATGCTCATGAAACTGCAAGGAAAGGAGCTTGTTGAAATTTAAGTATTATCTTTAATAAGAAATGTTTTATCGCAAAAAATATGTAGATTAAAAGCGCAATGATTTTTTATGTTTAGTTAATAAGTTACATAATTGCTAATACCTAAATATAGTTTATGCATTTACATAAACAAATTAAAAATGTGATTGCAATGAAAACAGCATTTAGCATTTAACAAAGATGAACTGCGATTAAATGCTGAAGCTAAAATTTTAACTGCTATTTAAAGACTTTTCATTTCCTATCAAATTTACAGAAATATTAAAACGGTAGAGGATGAACGCGTTTGAGATAATGATGCTCAATAAAGCACCTTTTTGTTTGACTTAATGGTTTAAGCATTAAATGAGTATTCGCACATAGTGGAACCGTTTCCGGTGAATTATTTCTAGTTGTTTCAACCCATAAATACGACTGCATATATATATGTTTCATAATCGCCAAAAAACGACAGGTTTTTGATGTACATTCAAAGGCACACATTCCCATATTTTAATTTTAATTCTAAAGTTCAAAGAACAGCTATGAGACATGTGGGTTGTGTTTGTAGTTTCGGTTTGCTAGAGCAACACTTAAGCTTGACTACGGAATTTATAACTTAAAACTTAAAGCATTAATCATGATCATGTGAGTGAAACCATTTTAATGAATTTTACAGTTACATCTATCTTTAAAAATATGCAATGTTTCAATTAAATATAACCAGAATTTAAATAATTTATTTTCCTAAGCTCTACATATATATTATATTTGTATTGCTTTACGGGGAGAAACGAGTGATTTAGGAAAACAACAATTACTTGAAAACTTCTTCCACGTTTCCTCGATCTCATAATTGGATTTACTAAACTTTATTTACTGAAAAAAAACCCTAAAAGCGTCAAGCATTGCCTTGTATACAGTAAAACATCCACCCTTACCACCCACCCAGTTCCTACTGTCATTGATATGTAAAATAAGTGTTCTACATAAAAAACATGGTAATATGGACAGTTAAAAAATATAATAAAATTAGCATAATTTCCAGAAAGATGTTGTATTCACTGAATAATATGAGATTTATGGCACAGATACATCAATTGGATACAATCTCGAACCAATATACGATATACCAATAATACCATGCGTAGCTATGTGCGCATCAAGAGGAACCATATACTCGGTGCTAAACGAAATCAATCGGTTAATTATTGCTGAATGCGAAATGCCACTATACAGCCATTTAAAGTTAAATTAAATACACTTGCAGACCGCAGCAGCAGCCAGCAACAGTCGAGACAGTCTTGATGAAACACCGCAACCATAAGCAGACGCACAACAAATGCACACAATGCCGCATATTATGCTCTATCTCAAATTTCATTTAATTGCTTTAATTGATTGCGATAAGAGTCGAGCGAGCATTCACGACTTTATATATTCAACACAAATGAACTCATCAGTTATTAAGCATTCCCTTCGTTCGCGTCTTCGTTTCTTGACAATGAGCGCCTCTCGTCTAGTAAGTATATGTTATAAATTATAATACATGTAAGATATGCACAATGCTGCAATTCAATGCACTTGCACCATCAAGGGATATAGTTAGAAGATCTGTTTTGGAAGGTCGAAATAATATCTGTAATAATATTCGTAAATAATGCACAGCAAAATACTTGTATCGTTTAATATACAAATATCAATGCACACCAATGCAACAACAAAAGTCTATCATGTAATTATAGATGCAGGAAGTTTGCACTTGCATGTTGTGTATTGGCAAAATTACTTTCTAAGACACTTTCACGAAACGAAATATAAAACACAAAATTATTGTGGAAACTAATTTTTGTTACCGTGTTTTTTATTTTTTTAGATCCACAACAACACTGCAGCAAGCAGAGCAAACGAACAGTGCGGATACAGCGCGGAATTGTTAATTGAAAACAAAAATCAACTTTTTATTTTCTTAATTAGATCGCGAATAAGCGCACTAACATCTTGGCGCGCCGCAATAAATCTTAAACACGAGACTTCCCACAGCTGCGCCAATATGTGTGTTATATGTTTTAAATTATGTGTTCATACCATTGTACATACCCATAAGTCATAGTTAGTTTAACTGTTACGAAATCGTAAACCAATTATTTATCTGTATAATTTACAATGGTGATAAGAGTGTCGCACTTAATATACGTGAGTCGTGAATGTACCTACATGATTATAAACAAATAATTTGTGTGTATTGATTTGTCGGAATACGGTTATCAGCACATTAGCAAATTAATGGATCCAATAAAATTGATGTTTTAAATTTCAATGCAAAATTTTAACAATCGAGGTTCCTATAAATTTTGAATTTTCGTTGATTAAGCAAAAAATGTATTATCGAGTATTGTGCAGGAAATAAATTTCCAATCGAAACTAATCAGTTTATGTTACAATCGTTAAAACTTATTGTTATTTGTATAGGAAATCATAAAATAATTATAGTTATGTGAAAACATGAACCACAAAATACAAAGAGGTACCGCAATCTATTCGCCATTGTAATAATTGTTTTCAGAGTGGTTTCAACAAATAAAGGCACTAAACTGAAAAAAGCTAATGTTTAAAACATTTAAAATGATGTAAAACATACATATAGGCATAGATAACTAATGATATCGGATAAGGCTCGGGAATCACTTGCGCAATTTTCGGCCACTAGCGACAATACTGACCAAGAACTGGCAAAAATACTTTGCAGTTAAATGAAGTGCCTTAGCCTTACTTTTCTTGAGTTGGTGGTGGAGTGTTACAATACCCAATAATATCAGATTTCGGAATGATCATTGTTCAGTCTTATCACAATCAAAAAAAACTTTTTTAAAAATAAATATATTTCCTTTTGCATAAACAATAATATTTTGAAACAATTATTAATACATCTACAACGAGTAACTCGAGTTAATTTATGTTACCGGTCTTTGACACACAATACGAGTACACAGACATTGTACCATATGAAGTCATCATGAATCAAAAATATTGCACCACTCAGTATTTCAATATACATAGTTACTATTGTATGGATATAAATAAATGGATAATGGAAACTGAAATATGTACCAACGAATATAACATTACATTTGGCATAGAAATATTTATTTGCAAAATAATCGCCGAATTGTTTCCAGACAACGAGCATGATTTGTTGAATTTGCTACCCAATCTCTATAGAACTATCGAAAACGTATACGTTATGTTACAGGGATTGATGAACTCAACACCGTATTTCATACAATTAAGATTTCAATCAATCATTTACTATTTTAAATGATATATATCTTTTATCTTTTTGTGCTCGTATGTGCTGTAATTTGTAAACACATATTTTAGATATAACGTAATGGCTACATAAAGAATTATTAATACAACGTCTATTAAACACTTTAGCCTTAAAAATGGAGATGAGATCATGATTTTCAAATGAATATTAGTAAAAATATGTACTGTTGCAACTCACAACTTATCATATATAACATCATTACATTGTAAATCAAAGAATTGAGAAATATAAAATTTGGGTAGTATTTTGCATTTATATGTCAAAATATGTTATATAAAAGGAATTTCCTTAAACAGGACCTCTATAAAATAATAAAAATTTGTATACTTCAAAAAATTTAAATTTTGCCCAAAAAACTTCTGAACGAATTATTTTCGAAAGCAGGGATGATCATTTTCAGACCTACCCCTTTTGAGTCTCACGACCTCTCAAATTAAAAAAGGATGTGGCTTAAATAAATAATGTTAGCAAAAATCAAAGAGGCGTGGTCAATACAATACTCTCCCGATTTTAATTTAATGTGGGCGTGGTCCATTTAACGCGTGCTTTTGTGGGCGTGGACGATTTAAGACACATTTATAAAATAATTAATAATACATAACATGCTTTTACATTATAGTATGTACATAATAAAAAAAACCTCAACGTTTAATTAATTATAAAAATTGAATTAGGATACACTTTTTCAATAATTTTATATAAATGGTGCAACTTTTTATCTAAAAATCAATAAAGTGCAAAAATCAAAATGTGCAATGTTTATGTGCATGAACTTGAACGTGAAAAATTCAACGCTCATGTAGATGTATGGTAGCTTCCGAAAGTAGTTTTTCCACATACAAGTACGTATAAATCCCACTTGTTTATGTCGTTTACTTATTCGATATATATAACGTGGCTTTTAAATAAAATGGCATGAAAAACGTGAAGATATGTTTTTTAAATAACGTTATAAAATTATAATGGCACTTTAGGTGACTGCCAAACCAAAAAGACTGTTTATGGTCAATTATTCCATTTAATCTTTATGATTGTATTTAATATATTTTTGCCCGCGACGCGATATTTGCAATCTAAATATAAATTGTATTTGATAAAAATTTGTAATATTTTGTTGACCACCTTCAATATGAATTCTTATTAAATTTTTTATTATTCAAACTTGTTAAACAAGTGCAGCATTTTGAATTGCAGTTTGTATTTTTGTCGATGAAAGTATAAGTCGAACAGTAGAGAAAACTGCATACTGAAAACCAACCGGCTAAACTCTAAAAACTGAAAGGAAAATTCAAAGACACTTTACAGTTACAACAAGTTAATTCACATAAATCTTGTCATCGAATAGCAACAAAACTGTAATGAACACAGTATGTATAGACATCTGCATATTTTCTTTTGCAAAGTGTACAATCCAAATGGCGAGTATTATACCGTTTTTCTACTGGCCTGATGAACGATCTTTAGCCTTTATAAATCATTGCACTTGCACTGTTTTCTCTTGATAAGTAGTATTGATTTTAACTGAGTCAAGAGGTGGCACAGAAAAAAATATGAAAACACCGAGTCATAACTTTGCGACACGGAAGAGCACATTCGCTTATGTTTTCATTAACATTTAAGAACATCATGAATTGTTGAGTAACAAATTATACCACACGCAAAGAAACTGCAACTGTGTGCTTCCGGATGTTTGTCTGCAACATCTTTTGTTAAAAAGTTGTTTTGATGAAGTCTTAACATGCAGTCTTTTACAGGTACTTGCAACACTGAACCAGATATGAAATAATGTTTAGATACATTTTGTTTCAAAACATTGCATCGCAGTTACATGAATGAAAAGCATTACGGAATATGCACCCGTGTTTGTGTAACACTTGCTGCATTTTGAGATTGCATTTTAGTTGAGACTTGAGTGTGAAAACAAAACAAATTGTGATAATACCGCGCTCTTTGTTATAGTTATGGGAAATAGCATAAAAAAACAATAATCGCAAATTGTGTTTCAGTTTACAAATCTAATCTCTGGATGGTATCTGTTTGATATTTCATCCATGTTTTTGTCTGTGCTGAATGGCGTGTGCAACAAACATAACAACCAAAAAGTTCTATGCCAAACTATGTCACTTCCTGTGTTGAGTGTTGACAAAAATCATTAAAATTTATTACATTGAAGCATTGGAAGTAGCACGCAATTGTGGGGGTGTTTGTACCAAATACATATTATCCAACCGAGTTTTTATTTTCAAAAATGAAATAAAATTCGTGACAAATTTTTAAACGCACTTCAAAGATTTTTGGGGTGACCTAATATTGAAAATTGACAAAGATACGTAAAATTAATAGATTAAGCCACAATTGAATATAAAGCATTTCTCAATTTAAATCTTATAAAGCTACTTAAGAAACAAATCAATTCATTTAAATGGAGAATCTTCAATGATTTATCGTGCTACTTATTATTGCTATTTATACACCAAATTATAAAAGCTGATTGCAGACTGCAATAGATCCACTAATTATTATTGGCACCATTAAATAAATGTTAACCGAAAAACATTTCTGGCGCACAATCACATTACGTGTATTAAATACACAATACAAGTTATGCAAAAATATAATAAAAATAATCACGTAATTTGAGTCAGGGATTTATTTGCATTAAGTATACTTACATATGTGACTATTTAAAGTGGCTTTAATGATGTGTGAAAACGCAGATTTAGACGTTTTTAATTGTGAAATCAATACACCTTAATATTTGTGTGGTTTTCACTTTTTTTTATTATAGAAAATAATACGCTCTGTGGTTGGCAACATCAATAATTAAGGATCTGAAGCAATGAGACAACTATTGTTATTTTCTATAAATGTACATATTCAATTTAAGGAAATGAAACATATGTATAATGTATTAGGTCTTATAAAATACAAAACAAGCCATTAATCCTTTTAATCGATATAAGCATCAACTTGTAGTTATTAGTTTTTCAAAAAACTTGTGCATTTTGCGTCATTTATAACAACTATAGGATTAGACTTAAATTATTGATTTATGTCGTTCGACACGTGTGTCCAGCAAACTTTTCTTCATCACGTTACAATGCACGAAACACATACATAGTATATTAAGTCAAGGAGTACCTACTATATGTAAAGTTGTGTTGTGAAGAAATCCATCGGAAGGATTATCCACATCGGATAAGACACCAAATACGTAATGTGCCCTTAAGCTATAGTAGAGGCTATATGTAGGTAAGTCTCATGCCCTTGTAAGTTCTAACTATTTCGTTTGAAGGTTGCTGACTCGACATATACATATATTGTCGCAATTGTATAAAGTAAATAATACATAAGTCCGTATTATGTAAACAGGACTTATCGTATGCACTATGCATGCGGAAGAGTTTAAAAGAGCATTTCAAAAAATATATTCTTGATAGATTTTACTCGGTATATTTGTAATTTGTAAGATGTATGTAAAATATCACCTTTGGACTTTGGTTTTTGCAAACTGGGGAATTTAAAATCAAATAAAAAAGTTACAATGATTTATAAATCATGCTAAGATATAATGTATAATAATAAAGTACAAAAAAAAACTCCAACGTCTCATATTATGTTAATTACTTTGACGGGGACAAACGCACATATAAAAATATATTGCAAGGTACCAAAACAATTAAAAATGATGAATTAATTAAATAATGAGTTAATATTTAACTACAAATAATTTATTTAATGCAACGCATCATCTAATTGCGAACAACTCCCACAAAGGCTTGCAACAGTTTCTCAAAAAATCGATACAAGTTTTAATGCATATGGGTGTCAACAAAGTAGTAGGAGGAGGTACTATACCTTCTTTCCGTTGGGCTTGGTGCAGGATCGACCGTCAATTGCCGCTATTGCAGTTCCACTGATAACATTAACTTCGTTTAAAGCCACATTATTAACACTGCCAGAAAGGTTGTTGAATTCTTCGATTTTTTCGTCGATTCTTGCCAATTCACGAAATTTACCTTCCACCATGACCAAATGTATTATACTTATGTTAAACACAAAAAGAACTTTTCGCAATACAAATTAGAACACTTCAGGAAAAAACAATACACACACTTGGTTTTAATAAAATCTAAAACTTCTTTATATTCACCGTCGCAGACGATTTATGGAAATCAATTGCAATTAACAAATGCAGTAGAATAACGGAATCGCAAAACTATAGAGCTAAAACAATAATAACAATAAGTAAATGCTGAAATCGCGAGCCGCGCCGGAACCTGTTCTGCAAATGAATGAATTATGGAGCACTCAGCACAGTCTAAAATTCGAATGTCGTGCGCCTGAACTGAACTGGGTCTCGCAAATCGGAGGCTACCAATTTCGATTCGATATATATATATTGTAGCAGCTTATGTCAAGTGGCTACCGGCTACCGCTAATGATTTCAGTACTACCAGACAAAAAATAATATTTTTTTGTAAAATTAAAAATATTTTTTGAACAATTCTAATACATATAAATAAATTCGTAATTTTGATTTGGCTTAAAATTTAAAAAATGATCAAATGAACAAGTAACATAAAAAGGTAATTAACAAAACGTCATCAGAACCAAGTTACAAATTATTATTTTGCATTTATACTTAATTTATTAAATAGAGTTTAATTATGACAATACAATTTATTTATTACGTTTCGATATGTTCTTAAGTTTCTCGAAATAGTTTTATCTGAATATATGGTTTATCCTGCTTAAACTTGCGAATTACAAATGTTTTCTACTATTTTTTTTTTTTGTTGTAGGCACCACTGTTTTGACGTGGTTTTTTATACATATCTACAAAGTAGATTCACACACATAAATAGAAAATATTTAGGAAATATTATTGAGAATGTGTGCACTGTGCATATCCAAAAATTTAACACAATTGCAAAGTTAAAATAGCTGGAAAACCAGAAATCCTTAAAATTACATTTGTTACAAACTCTGTGGAAATTATATTGATGCATTTAAGCTGCAATTAAGCTTAAGGAATTGCACAATGTGGGATTCGTCAATGTTTTTAAGTACATTAACTCCAAAATTTTATGTGGCACTTACCGGCACCTCTAGCTTGATTTCTGGATTGATATTGATCTTCGAGTGGTGGTACTTTCGTAAATATGGAACTTCATTTATAGGTAACTTCACTTTTACATCCCTTTTCAACCAAACACTCTTACTTATTTTTTATACAACTGATTTATTTCAGAACAAGTCTCTCTTAACCACATAAGTCCATGGATTGGCGGTGTGACGGAGCAACAAAATGAGCAAACAAATGGAAACAGTCAGCAAATACCAGAATGTAAAGTTTGGCGAAATCCTTTAAATCTGTTCCGTGGTGCAGAATATCAGCGATTTTTTTGGGCCACAAACAAGGAACCACTCACCTATTATGACATGAATTTAAGTGCACAAGATCATCAAACTTTTTTCACGTGTGAGGGTAAATATTGAATTAGTAGTTGTGGAAAAGTAGTCAATGAACGCATTTTTGCATCAATCATTGCAGGTGATGCTGGTAAAGCCGAATATGAGATTATGCAGACAGCGTGGCGTGAAAGAAATCCACTGGTGAGAATAAAAGCAGCACACAGTGCGCTAGACATAACTACAGATTGTGCTCCCGCTTACATACTTCTGGCAGAAGAGGAAGCCACCAGTATTGTAGATGCTGAAAAAATATTAAAAATGGCCCTTAAAGTGGCTGAAGCAAATTACAGAAAATCCCAGGCCGTTCAGCATCAGGGAGCCGTTGCAGAAGGCATCCATCGGCGGGACACAAATGTATTGATTTACATTAAACGTCGACTGGCGATGTGCGCACGTAAATTGGGAAAACTTAAGGAGGCTGTCAAAATGTTTCGAGACCTCACCAAAGAGATTCCTCCCATAATGAACGTTCTTAATATACACGAGAATTTAATTGAGACTCTTCTGGAAATGCAAGCCTATGCTGAATGTGGTGTTGTTTTATCCAAGTACGATGACATTTCATTGCCCAAATCGGCTACCATTTGCTATTCAGTGGCGTTAATCAAAGCACGACTTGTGGCTGACAAATTCTCACCTGATATCGCGTCAAAACGCGGACTTAGTGCGTTAGAAATGAACGCAGTAGAAGCTATCCATCGTGCGGTTGAGTTTAATCCACATGTACCCAAATATTTGTTGGAAACAAAACCGCTCATATTGCCACCAGAACATATTTTGAAACGTGGGGACTCCGAAGCATTAGCGTACGCATTTTTTCATTTATCCCATTGGAAAAATGTCGAGGGTGTGTTAAATCTGTTGCACTGCACGTGGGAGGGAACATTTCGTATGCTACCCTATCCCCTGGAGCGCGGTCATCTTTTCTATCCATATCCAACATGCACTGAGTGTGCGGATCGAGAACTTTTGCCATCTTTTCACGAAGTCTCGGTTTATCCTAAAAAAGAGTTGCCCTTCTTCATTTTGTTTACAGCGGGATTATGTTCGTTTACGGCACTGTTGGCGTTACTTACTCACCAGTATCCTGAGCCGATGGGCATTGTGGCACAGTGCGTACTTAATTGGATCTCGATGCCATTTCATTTTGTGAGAGATCGTTTCGATGCAATTTGGCCGTGTAACTTGTTGCAACAATTGTCAAGAATTTAATGTAGTCATCATGTGGAATCTCTGTTTGTCTTCTCTTCCCATGTTTCCTCTTTTGTGACGTGTTCCCAGTTGATTTTTTAAAATTGTTTCTAAAATTAATGTCTAATTTTGCAATTTAGTCCTTAAATTAATTTATTTCGTGAAATATAAGTTTTAATGCTGTGTTTTTTTGTCATTTATCGCATTTTTTAAAAACGTTTTAGTTTAATTTAAAATTATGTATTGTGGTTCATGACATGTTGTAATAAAGTGCAGTTATGGCATATTGTGCAGAATTTGGATGTGTTTAAACGTTTCTTTTAATTTAAAATCAATATTTCAATCCAAGAATTCATTTCAAGGTTATAACACTGCAATGTACTAAAGTGTGAGATTTGCAACAAAAACTCAATTTAAAGAGGCTGCAATTGTCCGCGGAATTTTTGACAATGGCCTTCCACAGAGACTTATAAATACATTCACTCAGTGACCAGCGAAAGTAACATTTTGTGAACGTAAATTTTAGTTATATCATGCGTTTCATCGACGCTTATGCGGTCAATAATCTTGAATTTTGAAGGATTACGTTTTTTTTGACAATGAATAATTATGGAGCAAAGATTAAAAATATGTATGTTCTCATAGGCATTCTTTTTTATTTGTTGAAGGGAGTTTTCCGCCCATGAAGGTTAAAAGTTTTAAAATAATTTAAGACTAAATTTAGCTGATGTTAAATATATCCATTAAGTGATTCATTTATATTTATTTTCAACATTAATGGAAATATTTTATTTTATAGCGTTTAATTATTTATTACCAATAAAACCCTGCATTACAACCAAATTCACATCCTGTTGCAACCAAGTTATTACTTTTTACCAGGGACCAGTTTTTGTCGCTACCAAAGGACCAAATGGCATTTCCATCGTTTGTTCTCCATGTTTTTTTGAGTGGTTAATCATTACTCATTACAAAATATCCAAAGTCATCATTCAAGATAAAAACATAAATAATTACTGAACCCACACATGTATAACGATTTTTATTATCGATGTAATTTTAACTACAATGTACACTATTTTTTGTATTAATTTTCTTAACTTAATTTTTGAAACAGTAAACATTTCGTTGCATTCAATTTAAGCTACTAAGAAATGATGTAAATAAAAATGAGAGTATACGTCGCTATTCCATATTTTGTTGCAATTTAATTTACATAATTTTTAACTAATTTGGAATAGTTTTTAAATTTCAAGTTTATCATTACATCATCAAATGACCAAAATACTTACATTTCGTAATGCAAAATGTTCATCCAATTCCAGTGTTTAAAGAAAATGCGATGCTTCAGCGGCTCGTCAAATTGTTAATTGCGAGCAAGTGATTATTTCATAACTTTGCCGACAGTGTACCAAGACAAAGAAACTGCACCCAAGCGAAACAACGTTGTTAATGAAACATATCAATGCCAAAACTGATTGAAATACAAAATTATTATAAAAACATTTCATTTATTCACTTCATCGAAAAATAAATTAAATAATTAAAAATATTGGGTTTTGCTAGTAATTGATCACTCAAGAAAGCTGATCAATAATCTATTCAAGAACCACTTGAAACTACGCCTTTAAAATATATAAATAAACCATAAACATATAAGTACTTATAGAAGACAATCCTCCATAAATGTCTCTTTACAATAAAAATGCAAATATTCAGACTGTATGTCTGCAAACAATCACTAACTAATTAAATATCATGTACTTCTTACAATGTAATTGCATCACTCATGTTGATTTGCAAATGAGGCCAAGTGAAACGTTAACAGGAGCAGAAACTTGTGCCAAACAAAACCACAAAGTTTACTGCTGCATTTGTTTGCGAACGTGTTCCGTTGACCATAAAATATAGGAACAACAAAAAAACATTAATTACACCTGAAGAATGAGATCTAAAACGATATCACACATTTGACTAATTGACTATTGATCACAGGTTGTTTGTCAGCGTCACTGATAAATGTTTTCCTCTACACACGTGAACTTTCCTCAGCAATTGATCGTACCGATTGACGCGATCGCACTGATCGTTGCAACATGTTGGAATTAAATTCACCGCGTGTCGAAGCCCTCAGTGACGCACGTGTTGATCCAGCCCGTTTAAATGGTTTGACATCGATCGACTCCTCATCCTCAATAGTCTTCATGCAACATGGAATGTCCCACAACTTTTGACCCAGTCCAAATTGTTCACCATCTTGCAGAGTTTGGGGCAGCTCATGATCCATAGTCTCTGGCAGGAATAGCGCCAAAATACCACCGAGAATACCCAAAATGCCGAGCACAATAAATGGCAGCTCTGGCGTAATGTTACCCAGATAGACGATGAACGGCGCCACAATACTGGCAACATATCCCATAATATGAATAAAGGCAACACCCTGTGCACGCACAACAGTTGGCAACAACTCAGCCGCATATTGCAATCCAATGTTGTAGGAAATGTTGACACAGAAACGTCCTGCCATGGCGAAGCATGCTGACACAATTCCGACTGGCGTGGCAATTGCAATGAAACTGAATACACCACTCAATGCCATCGAGCCGAAAGCTAACCAACGGCGACCCCATCGGTCGAGGGTAAGTGTGAGGAAAGTGTCAGCTGGCAACTCAGTGAAAGATGCAACACTGAATGTGATGAACACATTTAATCCCAAGGAGCCAACGTTACGGACATGACCATCGAAAACAAGCGAGATTGCCATAAACAGCAGAATAAGCAAAATGGTGATTTTACGGAGTCGTGGTGTCTTGAAGAGGTCCAAGATAGAATAGGATGCATTTTCTTCCTCCTCAGCTTGCATGCGGGCACACGAGTCACTGAAGTCATTGTAGATTTGTGGTTCAATTTGTTTGCCGTTGATTTTTTCAAACTTCTTAAGGATTGTGATAGCCTTTTCGATTTTTCCTTGTGATACAAGCCATCTGCAAAAATAATTGGACAAGAGATTTAGTGACATTAGGTTAGTTAAGGATTGCATGTTTTTATCGTTTTACCTCGCCGATTCTGGGACGAACCATGGCGTGAAAATAGCTAAAATCAATGGAGCTGATGTGGCAACAGCAAGCATTCTCCAGTCAGCAAGGGCTAGGGCAATCCATGGCAATGCACATGCAGCGGCAGTAAAGAAAATTGCGATGGACATGTTGGCAACAAATGTCCTCCATTTAGGCCCAACATACTCAAGAACTGCAAAAAAAAACACAGTTTATAATTGCGATTTAATTAATTTCTGGAGTGTAAAAAAATATAAAAGAGCGCCTCTACTCGCGTTTGTACAAAGCTTAAACTAATTTCGCAAAATAATAAATTATAAAAGTATTTGATGTCATGGCTGAGTGCAAGCGCCAAGCACACAAGAAAAACGCGAAGAGTGCGCTAGATTGCGCAATATTTGGACACTCAAATGCATCGAGTTTGTTTGCGGCTGGATAGCGCATTTGTTTGAAATGCATTGTGCAGTGTTTATGAGGTGTGAAGTTCTAAACGCGAAATAATGATTGAAGTCGACGCACAGCACGTAATACAATTGGCATTCAACGGGCCTTTTTCACGTTTTTATGAATATGCATTATTCACGTGCGACAATAAACGCGACAATGTGATAAAGCGTCGACACTTCACACGCTACCGACCATTGAACCTTGGGTGGTAATTAATGATCAAGTTATGTACCAAAGTATCGCATTACATCTAATTAATTTACACAAGGGACTTAGTGTCGAATCTGATATACTTAGGAAGTTGTTATAGTTATGTGCAAAAAAAAAATCTATAAAATATTGTCTTTAATACTCAAAGTATTGGATTACATATCTCGTATACTTCAAGGCAAATATATTAAAAAATATTCTAAACAACATTCTAATGACACCCCATAATTTATTCTTTATTAATTCACCTTAAATTTAATAATTCATTAAATTTAATGAAAAGTAAACTATAATTAATTGAATGTCACTAATTGGTGTGCTAAAATGCATATAACGACCACAAGTTGACAATCCAAGGCCATACAGTTTAATAATTATAGGAATTTGGATCAAGACTATTTTTCGCAATTGCAATGACCGACTGACGAAGTGCTTCAGAGTTTCTTGAGTATCCATTTTTGGCTTTAAACAAATCTGCAAATGAATTCAAGTCTACCGGTACAAGATAATTTGCACATACAGAAGGATGTTTAATATTTGATTTCTTTAATTCATACATTTTTTTTAATTAATCAATTAATTTGTCCAATAAATGTAATTGAAATGTCTCAATTATTGATATATGCGAGCACATTTAAAAGAGTAACATCTTTTGAGATTGAAGTCAAGACGTTTTAAATATGTTTTATGAAAATAAGGCCGAGGTGACCTTCTATATACAATTGTATAAATTATCTAAAACAAGCCCCTCCGTAAAGTCATCATGTGCTATGATTTTTCAACATAACAAAAATTAATATAGACTTGAGACTTGACCAACCTGCAGTGTAATGCATATAACGTTGCATTTAAAAAAAGTAATTTATAAATAAGAACGAAAGTAAAGCAAAGGCACGATTAGCGATTGCACTTAAAACACGTTTATCCATGATAAATGTTTAAATGAGTTAATTGCAATTGAATTGCCCCCTAAGGCCATTACCTACAAACTGTCAGCATAAATTATAACTATTAACTATATCTGTGCGTTATTTCTAATTCCCACACGCATTTTTTCCCCATGATACCCAATAATAATTACATCTCGACAATGCAAGTCCAAAGTTATTAAAAGTTATAAAATGTTCCGGGAATTTGTAAACATTTTCAATTAATTAGTCACAATTATTAAGTAAATGCATTTACTTCCTCGTTTTAGATTTACCCAGAACTTATTACCACCACGTCATTACAAATCATGAATAAAATTTCCACTTACCCAAGATGTACATCATTGTGAAACAATTATCAAATGCAAATCCAACAAAGAATCTGCACAGTGAAAATGTAATAAAACTGTTTGAGAAAATGGTGCAAATGCCAGCAACAAATCCAATCAAATTGCATCCGGTCAGTGCGGGAATGCGTCCAAAACGATCGGCAATCCATCCAAACAGCAAACCACCACAGATGGCGCCCACAAAAAATATAGACTGGGCAAATGTTGGTAGTGCATCGTTCTCGCAAACCCAGCCCAGCTCAGTGGCGATCGTTTCGTATGGAACATCGGTGAAATTGAATTCCCAGCCGTGTTGGCAGGATGTTGTTGGCCAGCTGGGATCAGCTACTTTGATGTTATTGTTGAGAATGTCGGTGTAGTTGACGGCGTACATGGAGCACTTGTTAAAGCCCACGCCGTTTACTGATGGGGGAATTGATAGTTGCATTCTGAAAATAATTTAAAAAAATTGTAAGTCACACTTTTAATTATTATTAAATTTAAGGAATATATAAAGGAGGTAAAATGAAAACAATTAATTGATTTCATTTGAATTGAATTATATAAAAAGCAAAAACAATAATTAATTGTGTTTTTGTAACATTAAAATTAAACGATTATAAATAACAAGCAATTTCGTTAAAAAATCTAATTTATGTAATTTTTTTTCAAAATATACATCCATTTATTTTTTTGTAGGAAATATACCCTAATCTTTGTCTAATTTGATAAATTACTGTAGGTAAGTGTATAAAAAATGAAGAAAATTTGTACAAGTTATGTCCTTCAATGTATTTAAATCCGATTTTAAGACGGATGTTGTTTGATTTCGTGTTTGTTCAAGTGTGAACTCTTCCAGTAATACATACATTTATAATAAATAACACAATCGCACTGCACAAATGAAGTTTATGTTATTTAAGTTTGCAAGTTTTTTTTTCAAGCTAACGTTAAAAAAAACATTCAAGGTGAATTTTGTGCTTTTAATGAGACCAATTGATTTCACACAAAGAAATCGTTAAACTTTATACGCAGCGGTTGTAAATTTGAGTAGACCTGAGAGTTTTGATTAAAAACTAACTAGTTATGTAGGAAGCTGCATTTAATTTTCAAAGTCTATGAAATCGACGCATAGTTAACTATTTATTTATTATCTCCCTAAAACTGATTATGATGATAGACAATAGACATGTATTCTAAATTGAAATAAATCATGACAAAATGAATTCGTTAAACAATCTTTTATCATTAAAAACTTTTGCTAGTAAAAATTATGAAGAATATTGATATAACTACATACGTTTTACAAATTTGCCATAATTTTTTGTTCTATAATCTATGCAAGAAACTACAGCGTAGCAAATAATTTCTTTGTCAGACTCTAATCCGTGTACCATTTTGCTAATACATGCATTATTGAATCATGTTAATTGCTATTGCAACTTTTACAGCGCGATCATGACATTGCATTTAAGTACTACAGCCTTTGTGCAACATTTTATGCACACAATAGAAAGCATTACGTTTGTAAATAATTGTCTATTTGTATTTAGTGTAAAAAAAAGTGAATGCTGAACGGCATTTAAACAACGCAATTCGTTAGGTGCCTTTAAAACAGGTAGAGCTCTGTACTTAGTAGATGCTGTGGTTTTTATTGATCAATTAAAAGCTTGGTTGTAGTAAGATAACAATAACATATTATGACCTATGGATCGTGTATATGCAAATTAGAATGATCACTGGTCAGTCAACCGTCAAATGCTGGAAATCCCATTTAATAACGCGCTTGGTCTTTCACCTCACCTGCGTGATCATTGCATTTACATTTCATAGAATGAATGAATCATGTAACGGCACATATTAAAACGGGGTTTTTGTTTGTGTTGTAAAAAGGTAAACGTACATTGATTGACGTCACAAACTTTCAGTTTCTTAATGCAGCATGACGTATTCCAAGAAATGTGTAACATAAATGATTTAACCGGAATATATGCTAAAATTAAAACAATTTGTTGAACTTGAAACGGGTTTATATTTTGGGGCTTTTTGTTCCTCTTTATATGTTTGACTAATTTGAATTTACACTACGGCATTGATTATTATTTTTCTTTTTGGGAAACTGCAGACTTATTGAGAATTGTTTTGATTATTCGACCTCTGTTTTTCGGATGGGAGACGTATTTAGCTGATTCTGAATATTTTGACGGTAATTTTAGATCACTGTTTACATTCTATATTCTTGTGCAAATGCTATAACAGTAACAGTTAATTTTAATAGATTCAACGACCAATCATAAAACAAAATTACAATACATATTTATTCCAAGAACGCAATTTAGGCATTTTATTTATAATCTCATAAGTATAATATCGAGTTTATGAACAAAAAACGACCAATACCCCAACTAAATTAATTCAATTCGATTTATTTCCGCATAATTAAATATTAGATACGAGTTTAATCTGTCAATCACAAAGCGATCAGCCTTCAATTAAAGCGGATCTCCCAATCTCTCTACATTAATCTATATACTACTAATTAATATAAGGCATAGCTCAAGAATTTACAGAAAATATGTAATTTAATTGCCCATGTGTCACAAATTATTCTGTACTAATTTCAGAATGACTCAGATGTATTCCAACAAAGCACATTGCACATACTTAATGGCTTAAAAAGCGGCCCACACTATTCTAATGCACTTTCTTGCAGTAATAATTGCACCCATATCCCATTACAGATATACAGTCATAATATGTTAGGAATTTTATCTAACAACACCGAACACGGGCAATCAGCTGTAAAGCAATTTTCCAGAGTAATATACTAAGCGTTTCGGGCACACTTATTAATGAATGTGGTGGTAGCTTAAAAAAAACTAACATTAAATTGCCGGGTAAACTGCATTGTTACAACATTTTGTAGCTCTCAATGTTTATGACTTATTTGAGTATTGTAATTGTTTATGCAATTAAACGATTACAATGACTATTTTATTATTGCCGTTGTCGTTATTTAAATTTAAATATGTTATGTGCAGTATGCGAGTAATCGCGAAACTCCTTTTACTTATGTGAGCTTAACTTGACCCACTTTTGGAAGAAGTGTAAACTAAGTGTGTGGTATAACATTTTATGAATCTGCGCTTTGTTTCCATTATTTGTGAGTTTTGACAACACAATTAACAATTGCGACTGTTACGAGATGTTTACTATAATTACATTCGAATCTGGATGTTGGATCTGATTGTGCTTAAGATGTCGATTGTGTTTTATCTTAATGAAATTAAGTATGCGTTAATTAAGATAATTTAAAAGCAAATTACAAGTGCTTTTATCACTGATTCGACTTAGATCGAAATTTTAATGAGACATTAAAACCATTTTTACTATTCACTACTTAATCTAACATAAACGAATTGTGCATTCTAAATTGTGCAAATCAAGCGTTAGCGTGTATTTTCAATGTACGAATTAAATTTATACCTACAGGATACGATATTTTACTCAGGACATACTAAATTCAAGCAAAAAATAATTTTAAACCAATTTTTACTACAGTCGGAAGTTTTGTGCCAAAGATTCAATCGACCATTAAAAAAAAAAGACACTCAATATTTGTCACGTTTATGAAAAATACGCACTTAAATTTAAACGACAAAAATAATGTGTGAGATTCAATGTAAATAAAACATAAAGTAAAATAGGACAATGAAGAAACAGCTCTTGCATTCTGTGATATTAATCATTATTTAGTATCATTGTCCGTTACAAAATTATTTGCAGCACAATTCAAGTTAGTTGAACTGCAATTATCCTCGAGTATTCAACAAATGAAAGGAAATTTCAATCAAAGTTGAGTTATTTTAGTTAGAAGACGTTGCTGAATGCTGATGGCTCATTTTAATGGTATGTATAGTTGCACAAGGACACACGCGATTTATCGCATAAAATTGAGCATTAAAATAAAATACCATAAACGATGGATAAATCATGTTTCTGTCGTCGTGACAACGCACTTCAACGATCTTCACTTTTTCCTTTCAATTTCAATCACAACATTTTTACAAACTCACTAATTATTGTCAATTACTTGCGTTTATGATTCAAATAACGCAGCATTTTTTTCATTTTTTAAAAGCAATTATTTTGGCATACAAATGTATGTAGTTTAATTGGCGAAAACTTCTTGCATTATGATTATTTTAAAGATGATTATTCATTTATATGTGAAGGACTGCACGATTCTTACCTCTCATAAACGGTGAGATTCTCAAGTTCAGGCACACGGCACCAATGTTCTTCCGGCACAAGCGTTATGAAGATTTGTGAAAAATAAACAAACGCTACGAAAAATGCAAACGGAATCATCAAGATGAACAGGATTTTTTGATATTTTCCAAATTCTCCAATAAGGGGTAAAAGATCGTCAAAATCCATCATTGGCTTTTCCACATCTTTCTTGGAGATCTCCAATTTGACAGGCGACATTGGTCCTGGAGCCTTTTCACCTTCAAATGCACTGTTTGTATATCCTTTTTCATTTGCCATCTCACATGAAGATGAAACGATTTCTTGTGGTTTGGGACTCATTTTATTTTATTTTTGTTTTATTTTAAAACTTTGTATAACTTCTTTTTAACGAAATTTGTTACTTTAACTTGTATTTTTTTTATCACCTAACTTTTTACAAAAAAAAATCTTATTTTTTTGCAACAGTTAAAATGTTTAACACTTTGGGATAAGAAATCAGGACTAGCCACTTGTAAATGGTCAAATTCCTGATACTTTGATTTTGCAATGTCCACGTTAACGGAGCTATGCACACGCAACACTTTCGCGAAAGACTGAAGCCCCACAAATCATATCATTCTATTTTATACAACTGAATTGAACGCGTTTCCTCCTTTGCAAAAATCCAACCTGCCTAATGGAGTAGTGCTTTTTATTTTTCTTCTCTCGCTGTGCAACACAGCAAAAGAGAATGTTTTTTTATATATATATATTATGAATGAGCGCAGTCTTGAGTGTTGACTCTTGGGTATTCCACCATAATGACCACCACCACAATATTGCGATCGCGTATGCGACTGTATGGTGTTGTTTGATGTTTCAATCGTTTCATACACATGTTGCTTCTGCATGGAGACTATGCCCCAGACTTGCGTATTGATAATTGATCCTCGCTAATCAACAGTTTTTTCGTAGCCTTCATCTAATTGTTTGTGAATTGGTAATGCAACTAATATATGTTCGACTTCATTTAAAGTATATTTATATAATGATTATTATTGCGATGACCCGACAAAACAAGTATTCCTTTTAAAAAAATTAAAACCCATTTTCTACAGATTGCACTAGTTTGCATTGGATTCCACAGACACGATAACATGCAAATTTCATAAGCAATTATACATTATTTTTGAACAAATACCTTAATACGCAACTAAAGATACTTCTGAGGTATAACGATGTCGTGGCAATCATCTACATTTTAAAATTATTTAATATAAACGCGCAAATTAATACCCAAGCTGGTCAAAAATTTCCATTGAAGCTTTGTTCTTTATTTTTTCTTCAAATTTTCGAAACGGAAAATTTAACAAAATGTATTTCGCAATTTACTGAGAAATTAAGTTATACAATCAATTTTTTATTGTAACATATTAAATATTTAATTTAATGAATGGTAATAAATGGTCATAGAAATATATAATATATATTGTAGTGTTAATAAGCAAATTTTTGAAAACATCATTATTAATAAACACACAATAATGACAATAATAAGTGCTAATTTTTACAAAACTAGCGGCTTCATATGTTTTTCAAATGACTTATTTAGTTTAATAATTAATTATTTTGTTGCAGTGTTATGAAATTTGCTAAAAACTTTCGTTGAGAATTTAAAACACATTTTTATTTTAAAAGGCCTGTATAGCTATGGTAAGTGATACTTGATATATGTTGAAATACACTTGAATGACTTAACTGAAAAGCTTAATTTTCAATTATAAAAAAATTAATCGACTGGTAAATGTAAGAATAAAAAACTAAAGTTTAATAACTGCTTCAATTCAACTACAATACTGTTTGCATTATTTATTAGGTGTTAACTAGCTTTATGCATCCAAATATGTTAAATATATTGAGTTTCTTGACGTCTGATAATTCTGCGAAAATTATGTCGAACAGTTTCATTTCATTACGGGAATCACAACATTGAAACGACACAAAACATTGATGACTCAGACCCAGAAGCTTTTCTGTAAGTTATGCATTTAATGATGTACATTCCATAGTTCATTCATACAAAGTTCGTGCGACATTCGTGTAGTGCATTTCTGTGCCTCGCATATCTTACGATGAAGGAATCGTTTATCTGTCTCTTTTATTCTAATTAAAAATAATCATTATTATAATATAACTATTATTTATTCTATTTTTATCGTACCTGTAAAAGTAGAAAAATCCGAAGGATCATAAAATGAAAAGAAACTGGAAAGAACTTGAAATAAGTAGTTTGTGCCGGTTCCAACGCATTGAAGCATACACGTACATTTAAATGCACAATATTCTGCATAAGCATACATGAACACTATGACCTTGCTTTTGCAGTAGCCGTTGGATTTTAATTAAACGCGCAGGAGTATAAATATTATTCATGATTGTTTTTAACCCCGAAACATATTTTTGCAAAAAAATCTGAAATCTAATTAATAGTTATTATTAGAATTAAGAAACGAAACACATAATATTATATTGACTTAAACCACACGGGGTACAAAATGCATATATACAAAAAGCAAATCTCACCTCTTTATTTGGAAAGGAACGTGCAAACTTACACAATAAAAGTGCGATAAACAATTGAATCCGGACAGTGAGCCGCACGCGAAAGACACAATCAACGACATAATCCAATCGCCTTATTCATAAGATTAAAGATTATAAGAGATCTTGAGGTAGCCTGCAAGCATAATATGTACAATAATTCATTGCCAATTTGATGGCTATAAACCGCGAAACTAACCGTAAAAAATTGGTTCACGGCCAAGTTTGTGTTGATCCAACCACCAAATTTTGCGAAACACATGCACATAGTATGTTAAATGTACCTAAAATCCTACGGTTGACTTAGTCATGATGGCGCTTATTGACTTTGCAATTACTTTCACTTAGTTTTTCCAATTTGTAACGAACAGGTTCAACGTGTTTGGCTCTATTTAATAGCTTATTTCATTGCACTTCACTATGCACGAATTTAAAGGTCAGAGACATTCATTGTAGTTTTTGCTGTATTGGATATTATGGTTTAGAAATAATAAATAGTAACTCCAACTCGTGATGTAAGATTTAGTTATGAAACTAATGAAATGTCTACCAGACACAAGCACTTGAACTTGAGACAAAACGGTTTCAGATAACTCTGATTGAAATCTTCATTGATTGATCAGAATTCCCACGCAAGGTAAATAACCTTTTGCATGCGGTAAGTATGATGACCTTTGGTGTCTAAACATTTACACTCTTGCATTTAGTTATAGTTAGTTAGTTGTGGATAAATCACAAATTTGCACATGACCAACATTAGTTGACCTCTCTGTCACGTCAAACACAAAATTCTGCACAGCATCAATTCCATTTTCACTACAGTCTATAGTTAACCCACCTGGATAGTCTTTCAAATGCAGCATTCAATCACGTTTTTTATTAAATGCCATATTCAATGGCAATTAGCCATACTCGCGCTAAATTATTTTATGCTAAAGGCGCATATTCTTTAGATGCTTGTATGACCTTATACGTTCATTATTATTTACTATTGCGATCACGAAAAAACATTTAACAAAACACTTTAATTACTAATTTCGTATAGTTATTAAACCCATCTTCTGCCATAAATCAATTGTGAATAAAATTCGCAAACACACTTCAAATAAAAATGCATTACAGTTCTGCAATTATGCAGCGATTCGTGCAGTTCTTCTGGTTCTTTGTTAATCCATTTTTTTATTAGAACTTGCTAGACCAGTAAAACAGCTATTTGCTATGAAAATATACCAAGGCTTAAAAACAATTCAAGTTTTTATGTGAAATAAAGAAAAAATAATTTATAAGTTTAAGGAAGCATTGAATGTCGATCAATTACTGAACATGATAGTGATTTTAGATCTAAAATGAGAATAAATATTGCCCATGTTTAAAGTTCTATCCAAATATTTTAATTGTTACATTTTTAACTGATATGCCCTCATGAAGTACAGCAATGTAATTTGATATGCTGATAGTATGCAAACTAATATAACAACTTAAAAATGAGTGTTAATATGTAAAAACTTGGAAGGTTTATTTTTCAATGATAATTAAATTCAAACATTTAATATTTAAATACTTGCTTTATATTTACTATGTGGCAGCTAGTTTTTTATAATATTCTCGTTTTGGCACTCCCTATGACTTATGAGTCCATAAAACAATTTTTGGCACTTAACTTAACTCTGCTTTAACTCTTTGCACGAAAATAAGATTAAATTTTTCCAAGGTACATTTTAATGTTTGTTGTTTTTAGGTTTTTTAAACTCATAAAAATTATATTCACTAGATAAATTTTGAAGAAAGACTCATTTTTAAGTAAAACTCCTTATATTAATTTTGAAATTCGAAGTATGATCGAAATGAAAATATACTTTTTATAAATTTAATTCCTATGCATAAAGGGTTAACACCTAATAATATATTGATATTTAGAAGTTTTTTTTGTATATAAGTTTAGTATCATTTTTAAATTACTTGATTTTGAGCGGAATTGTTTATAATGTACTATGTTCACCTTTATTTAAGCGGTGTGAACTATGAGTTGCCGGTTTTGCTTATACAACTTTTGCTCGTAAGCAACACATAACAGCGCTGACGGTTAGATTTTTACCTTATTTTTAATGTACATAGTAATTAATTTGGCTTTTTTTTTGTTACTTCCGTGGCATTAAGAGAATCAACAAAAACAGAAATTTGGTAAATAAAATATAAATCAATGGCATTCTACGAGAGCAAAGTTTTTCATTGCGGTTTCTAAAGTAACTAAACACCAAATAAGAATTTTTGCACAAAATCCCAATTTGGTTAATGAATGACATATAAAGTAGTGTATCTTTGTATTTGAAAAGATCAAAATAAATGTGTGACCGAACCTAACCAATTACGTGTGTACGAAAGAAAAGAGTTTATTTTTAAATGCATTGTTTTTTGAAGAGCTTCCTAGTTCGAATTTATAATTACACAATTGGCCTTCTGTTGAACTTGATTCACAATTAAGAGTTAAGTGTACATATAGCAAAATGTAATAAAATACTGCTAAAAGTGAAAGGATCGATCTATGCAAATGAATCTGCTACGTCATGAGTGCGTAAACAATTTAAAATTGGTGCTTTTAAATAAAAATAAAATAATATAAATAAATAAAATGTACAGTCACCGATGTCATTGCCAATGCGATTGTCTAAATAAAGAGATAATATCACGTTGTGTTTAATAAATATGTATAACTTACTCATTATTTTTATTGTAAATTATGTAAATTGTTGGTTTTATTTTCTTTTACTATGGGCTACAACAGAAGATACAATATTAAATCAAATTGGGATTATTTAATGAACAATTTCTTTTCAAGTTTAAATATACCTATTTATATGTATACCTATTTAGCTTGAGGTCAAGTTCAATTTGGATGTCATTTAATATCGCATAAATTATTGTTATGGATTTATAAGGTTATCGAAGTCAACAATTATGTACAACTAAATTTAATCAAATCATTAATAGAGTTTTAATATAATTTTTGGACTTTAATCAATATTTATTTGTTAGCTCCTAGACATACATTAGTATTTTGAACTTTTTTAACTACACAGAGTTTCTTTTTTCATCTTCTCCAGACTTAACTTTGTAATTTACTATTCACGATGATGAGTTCATTTTTAATTTTATGAGGTGTTGAAAACCACGTTTTTATTTAAAATTAATTTGTTAGGTTCTTGCGTATGTAGATTTTATGAATTGCATATTTTGAAAACAACTGATCAGGAATTTAATGCCAAGTGCCAGACCATTCTTCAAAAGCTTGTTTATAGAAATAAAAGTGTGCTTATTACTCGCGAGTATATTCGAGTACGTACAGGCTGCAGCGCCTGTATAAAGCTTCTACTAAATTAATTTCATAAAAATATATCCTCGTTCATAATATTACTTTATGACTATAATTCACACTTTTTTTCTTTAAAAGAATTATTTTAGTGATATAATTATAAGGAATTTTAAAAAGTTATTAACAAAATACAACAAATACTATTTTTTATATTATTTATATTTTTTATTACTTTCGGATTTTAGTTTCGATTCTTCAAATATTATTCATTAAACCTGCTTAAAGACAATGAATAAAAATTAGGGTTGATTTGAAAAAAAAAAAAATGTTCTACAGGTCACCCGGTATTGTTGGCTGCTTGATCGAAATTCACAAATTGGTTGTTGTACATAATAAGGTGTGTGGTTCCAAAGAATTAAATTATCAATAATTATAACTATAATTTTAAAAGAACCAACAGCAATCACATTTTACTTTCAACCCTCTCCTGTACTTGGTGAAGATACTGATGATACTTATGATGACTTCCTTATTAATTGATTAGTCCTAAATCAAACAAGGATCAACAAATACATCCAGAAAAGCACAAATTAAAACATATATGAACGTAAGTTCTCAAGATTAGTTTATTTAGTATTGACTAGCACATAAATTGTTTAAAAATGAACAACTTTACGACGAATTGTATTGAAAACAGACCAAAGTTATAGAACATATAATATATTTAATGCGTAATTTATATTGTTAAAAATATTTACAATATATCAGTAGACAAAATTTGTGGTGTGAAAACAAAAATGATAATTGTGCTTATTGTATATAATGTATAGTTATCTTCGGTTAGGACGCTCCTATTACGACGCTTTAATAGAAGAGCCTTGGCGCTGTAGTTATATTAAGTAATTACCTAGGTATGTATTTTATTTAGAACATGTAATTAACCGTGTGTATATCACAATCAAGGAAATAAGAAAACAAATATACACCTACAAACGAAAACGTTAACAACAAATAACAGTCTTCGAAGAAGATTTTCTACTACATACATAATATTTATAATTCATGTTTTGCTTTACTCCCTAAATATTCTATAATAACAGTAATTCGAGTAAACAATAGCGATTCAATTCATATGTATATAGGTAGCCATATATGGACTTAATAAAACAACTAAACATTAATTATACAATTAAAGAGATTGTGTGGGTGTGCGTGTGTATGTGAATATAAAGTTAATTAAGTGTCACAATTGAGGACATAATCCTTGAGAGGGCCAGGTAGATTAAGGCGATTGATATTTTGTGCGAGTTTCCTGCGCAAGCTCTCATAAATACGGGCTCGTGCCAATTGCTTTAATGTGCGCGGCTTTTTGTATAACGTCGTTATCAATGTGATAAGATTTTCGGTGGTTTTATTTGGCACCTGTGCCACATAAAAATTGTGCAGACTCTTTAGACAATTGTACAATGGCTCGTGTGCCATCGTGTAATACAGCATGTAGATGATGCGTGCGTAACTTACTTGCGGATCCGTCAATATAAACTCTTTTTTTGTGATCAGTATAATGTAATAGAACAATATGTAGCGAGAATGGGTGCGAAAGGAACCTCGAAAATTTTCACGTTGTCCATCGGAATCATTATTGCCATCGGACGGCGCACCACGCATCATCTCACCAAAATTAGCAATTTCACTGATCACAATGGCGCTGCCCGATGTTGCCTTTCCATTTAGCACAATATTTGGATCAGCACCGTACTGAATGAGGGCCAGTGTCAGCTCGTACACACACTCAATATCCAGGTAAGTGCGCACATTTTGCACCATATCCATGACGGATTGAAGGATGTGTTGGTAAGTGATGTTACAATCGAGACCATGTTGCAGCAGTAGCAATAAAATGTTTTTGATAAAGTCAAAATTGTTGCGTTTCTGGGTGTCACAATTGAGAGTGAAATTCTCACTGACTGTAAAAATGAGTACATGAAGTGGAGTCAAATTCTCACGATACGAACAATTTGGATTGGCGCCATGTTGAAGCAAAATTCGAATGCAATTTAAATAGCAGACCTGAAATTTGAAGTTATTAATTTTTTTAATAAAATTGCGGGTACAGAACTACAATATTTAATTTAAATACTGATAAAATCTTTGTTCTATTTATAATAAAACAAACTTTACTCTATGTACCCACCTTCATTGAGTGAGTAAAATGATGCAATTGGTCTTTATTAATGAGTGGCACTAAGCACACCATTATGGGCACCGAACCATCGCGGCCCACAATGTTCGGATCACCGTCCTCTTTTATCAACATATTGAGTAGCTCATAGCACACATCCCAGTCACGAACGTGCCGAAAAACACATGCCAGAGCACTGTTTCCCGCTTGGTTTATGGAGCTCTTGGCGCCGTTCTGCAACATAAACCTAACCAAGTGCAATACATCCCATTTGTTCCATTTGTCGTAGCCGTAGCGTGCTTCTTCAAGTGCATACCGCACTATAAGAGCATGCAATGGAGTATTCCCTAACGAATCCGGTTCGCTAATCAACTCCTTGCATCCCTTTTCAAGTAATATCCGGATGGTGCTTAACGTATCTTCAGCTGACTTACGAGCAGCAACAATAACTGTATCAAAAATTGAAAAATAAATGAATGCCTATATTTTAACTAGAAATTGTTATTAAGAATTAAATTAAAGTCACGTCTTTATTATCTTACCAACATGCAACAATGTCATCTGTTGCGTACACGTTCGCACCGTCGTGATTGCACCATGATTAATAAGCAACTCCAGAAATTTACCATTGTGTAGAACCGCCTGATGTATAGGATAGTATTCGTCTTTAATCAAATTGATCTCATCGGAACGAGCAATCACTAGCTGCTGCACACAATTCCATGCACCACGCTCACACGCCAAGTGAAGCAACGGCTTTTTCACACGAAACGGCACCCACGGTTCTTCCATCTTTTGAGATAGTATATTGAGAACACCAATTTGATCACCATCAATTGCATAGCACACTGCATTTTGTAACTTTGAGCTGGTCGGTCTATGGTCTGGACAAACATTGACTTCATCATTTGGTCGATATTTTCCACTCTCCTCACAATTGTTGCAATGTTGACCAGGAAAGCACATACGTGCTTCCGTATCAATGCGGGCGCCATGTTTTAGGAGTAATTCAACACATTCCTCGTATCCCTTTAGGCAGGCGATGTGCAACGGAAGTGAGCATGGACTTCGATTGACATCAGGACGATGACGATGCAGCAACCATCGGGCTAACTCAATATGATTCAGTCCAACACTCTTTTGTAATAAATTATAGCCAGAGTCATCGTGGATGGCTAGAATGTTTTCATTCTGAAATTAAAATTAATTATTTATTGTTTTCTAATAAAAAAAAAAATACTGTGGAGTATTACTTTTCCTATTTTTAAGAGAACGTCCTCCAAAGTGCGCATTGGAATCTTTGGCTTAACTCGCAAAATTTGAAAAATGGTCTGCACATGTTCTGCAGTTTCCTCTGACACTTTGTGTCCATCACGATTTGAGAGAAGGGCGCTTCCAGAACGAAAGACTTGACTAACAGACCCGCCCATCGTTCCGAATTTCAATGATCCGTAATCGCATTAAAATTTGTGACGTAGTAATTCAACGATTCACGCTGTAATGTTTGTCAAATAATAATTAGTTAATGAGCCTGTTTATTTTTAAAGTATATATTTTACTGGATTGACCCCAAAATTGCTTCGTTCTTGCTCATTTCTATGCGTTTCTTTTTTCTCCAGTATATTATATTATGTATTTGACAACCACTTGTCACTCAATTCCACTTGCAACAAATATGTTTTCAGTTTATTGTCACTAGATAGTAAATATTGCAAAGACCTTGCAAACATTGAATGAATATTTACTTGAAATATGTTGCCTGGATTCTCATGAAAGAAATAACAAAAAGTCTTGGTTTATATTAAAAAACAATAACTTCAAAAACACAATTTTTCGCAAGCTGATCACAAAGAAAAGGCAAAAACTTATTTAAACAAAGTTAATGATTATTCGAAATTGCTTTACTGATGATAGTGATTGTGCATGACATTTCAAATAGCAGCTAACTGCTGATTGAAAATTTTCGCACTTTTTAGTAATACTAAATTAAGTGTGACTATAAATACATTTTTACAATCTTAAGATTAAAAATATTAATTTTTGTTAAATACGTCCAATTTTTTTGCCACAATAAAGAATAAAAATCTGTAATAAACAATAATAATTCAGTATATTATTTCCGTTATTAAAATACAATTTCGAATATTTTGCCGCCAATTTCGATGACATTTGTATTCTTATGTCAACACAGCAATTAATTATTGTGCATATTTTTTTAGATGCGATCAGTGCGAATACTGCAATTGGCGATTTTAAAACAACTTCAAATCAACAATTCCCCAATGAGTTCTTCATCACTAACAGAGAGAAATGTTGAGATCAAAGCGCGTATTGATAATCTTCAAGAGTTTGAGAAGCGCATCAAAATCGCAAAGCAATTAACAGGCAAGGAAGCAGAAGTCCTCAATCAACATGACATATTTTTTGAAACGGTAACCTCTGGAAGACGTCTTAAGCTACGGTATCAAGATGTCGGTGAACGAGCAATGCTAATTGAATACTTACGAGACAATGTAAGTGGACCAAAGGTGTCGGCATTTGATAAACTTACCATTGAAGATCCAGAGAAATTGGAAAGAATGCTTTCATCTTGTTTGGGACGAAAAGGTGAAGTCAAAAAACAGCGTCTGCTGTTTATGTACAAAAGCACAAGAATTCATTTGGATAATGTGGAGAATTTGGGATACTTTTTGGAGTTTGAGGTCGCATTGGCACCGTCAGATGCAGTAGAAAAGGGAAATGAAGTTGCAAGGTATCTTATGAATGTGCTGATGATTGATGAGGCACATTTGATGCAGGGAGCCTATATGGATGCACTTCTTGACGGAGCTAATATTTCGAAATGAATGTTTTTCTGGAAATAATTATTTTATATTTTTTTATATATATTTTTCTGTTTTTCTATGTTTAAATAATTACATACTGAACTTTTATAAAAAAAACTGTTGAATAAATTGATCCCGATAGTTACTGAAGAAGGTAAAAGACTTAAAATTTTTAATAGTGGTTGAATTTGGTAATAAAACACTTCTTATTTATTTTCAAATTTTCTTGAATTCTTGTTTCAACATAATTTATACATTTTATTTTATCCATTCTTATGATATAGTTTTTTTAATAGTCTTCAAACTATTCCTTGATTGATCAACGTATGTAATGACAATTGATATACAAATAATAATACTAAAAGAAAAAACTTAATAAACAAATACATTTTAAATCGATACAAAAAAAATAATAATTAAATATTATACGTAAAGTGAAACGAATATAAAAAGGCACTTAATTGATTTATTTATAAAACAAACTAATAATTAAAACCAATAAAATCATAATATTCACTTTCATTTATTTTTGGCTACGAACGTTGTGTTTGCTGAATTTTATTTTTAAAAAAGCTTACACAAAATTATAAAAAAAAATTTATTAAAACTACATATTAATTATGTGTATGTATCATTTATGCAAAACGAGATGGGAATGTCTGTTATGTAATATTATATTATCGTATATTTTACACGAATATCGACTAATAAAAATAAACATTTAAATTGAAACTCAGATAAAATAATAGAAATATAAACTTAATATTTTGTCTTTACAAATGGCTTGGCTCATTGATTGTTACATGAAGTGAACATTTTCTGGTCAGTTTGCTTTAAAAATTTTAAATTGTATTTAATCAATTGAAATATGTTAGGCCAGTAGTTAAGTATTTTTCCAAAACGACTCTTTAGAAAGTAACATTGAAATTTACATTTTATTAGTTGACGAGATTTAGAAACCTCAAAAAGTATATTTTATGTAATTATTGTTTTTATATATAACACAAAAAATAGACGTTTCTTGAAAACATTTAAACCAATTTCACTTGTGTCTATCACGCTAATTAGGGTGATAAATATTATAATATGGAAATAGTTAAGATTTAAATGCAGATAATGACCATTTAAGTTTCTGATTATTCTTATTGCATATATTAAATTAACTTACTACTTAACAAATATTTTATTTTGATTGTTTTGGTAATGAATTGATTTAATTAAATGCAAAATCTATCTAATAATATTACGTTTTTAAAATTTTTTCTGAATATTACGTTATGCATTCAAATGTGCCTAGTTTATGTATTTACTTTATTGCTGTCGTTTTTATTATACATATTTACTATAATCATTATAACAATAGAAAATATCGAAAAATATCATTAAGCAAATTCGTACACGATCTGTTTACATATCTAAATTTACGGATATATATCTAACAATATAATAATAATAATAATAATAATATGTTTATTATCAATCACTTAAGATAAGCAAAACAAATTTAAGTAACCGTTTATATATTATAATTAATTCGTTCTTATAAAAATTAATTAATATAAGTTAAATGAAATAGTTATTGATATTATTTACAAAAATTATTAGAATAATATTATGTATATTGGTGTCTCATTGAATTTTTTCCCCTCGCACGTCCTTTATGTTATAAGAAAATCGTGATTCCGTCTCCATATTTTGGTGCATATGGACAACATGCAGTTTCTTTTAATAATCGATATCCACTGTCTGTTTTAATCTTCTTCGATTTTTTTTTTATGAGCAAATTTATAAAAAACTCTAAGGCAATCTTACATATTTTATTCCGCGTGTTCGAGTGAATTCAACACGAGAGAAACTACTACTCAATCACAATTGAATTAATATTACTACATTTTATTACTTCTAGGAATTTTTTTTTTATATATTGAAATGAATGCATATACATACATTCAAATTTAAACGTACTTTTTAGTGTACAAGGACACAAATCAGGTCATTGTATTGAGCATTGTGAAAAATAAACAATTAATTATTGTTAGAAGAGTGCGTCTTATTAATGTAGTGTTTTAAAACATTTTAAACTCAATACCAACCAGATGAGTAATTCATAAGTGTACATTTAAATTCTTTTTGATTCTAAGCTGCCTTTTAATATAATTGGGTGACTACAATCATCTTCTTTTATTTGGAGAAATATACCTAAAAGTGTTAAAGGTTAACGCACCCTAAAACTTGACCACAATTCCATTGAATTAATAATGAGATTAGCAATGGCTATAATTTTGGTTTAATTTATTAAATAAAATAAAAATAAAAGCAAACAACATTTTAAAATTATTTGTTTTCAAAAATAAAAAACTGAATTCTGATGTACGATCTCGTTTTCTTGCGCCATATTACTATAACGAAATGTGGTGGAAAAAAATATAGTTGTTAATAATGATGAAGGATATCAATGAAACCACATTTAAGAAACAAACACAGGACAAGACATCAAAATGAAAATGCAGGTGAAAGCAATTAAATAAGGATGGCGTGCATTTAGAACAAAAACAAAAACAGCACAATATTTCAAATATCATCATTGGACATAAAAATCAGCTACGATAGTTGTAAGCGAGATGTGTTACAACTTACAACTTAATATAAGGGCGAAGTCTCTTAAATTCTCTTAAGTTGTATTCAAATTAAAACCTATACATAGTAATTTCGTTTGGACAATGATTTGATTGGAGAGACCCTACTTAAATGTATAATAAAAAGAAATAAAATATGTAGATATATTTCTAAAATTTTGAAGAATATCTACTGCTGCTTAAGGGAGGAGTTGGCTGGCAATGTGGCTGACCTTTGAACATTGACGGCATATGGTTTGTAGTTGGAGCGTGTCGATTGGCTTTGTTTAATCGAAATTGGAAAATTAGTTTGAATATATGTATTATTTTGTATTAATTATTATTATTCATGACAAAATTATTGTAAGTGTTGGGGTTAGTGGAATGAACTTAAATTGGATGGCTGTTTTAATAAAAATGCACTGGAAAGCAAACATTGAAAGATGATCACAACCACCACAATATCAAATACACACATAGAAAATACAAATTGGCCTAACTATGGGCTTACCTCGGAGAAATTTTGCTTCCATCACCTCCAGCGCCACCCATATTATTATTAGAATTAGCTTTGTATCCAAACTTTTGTATACGACGCGACAAACGGCTGACCCATCGGCTTTGGTCCTCAGGAGAACTGGCGATGAGCAGCATCTCGCGTGCACAATGTGGATCATGATGCAATTTGCAAGGCGCCATCGGGTCGTTGTTATCTACATGCTCTTTGTGGATTTTATTGCGACACCTTTAGAAAAATCAATCATTTTTGTTAATCATTTACAAACAACCTACTTTACAAATTGTAAACAGATAACATACCTCTTGCACTCGTATGCAGGTGGTGGCTTAAATACGTGTGAAAGTAGTTTTGCACACACCTCACAATGCGTCGGCATGTGGTAACTTATTTGCAGGAATTCATGACCTTTAAAACGAAACAAATTATTATATTAAAAATGACTACAGTACACATAACACAAATGTAAATATTCACCCTTATAGATGATTGTTCCAGGACTATCACTGGAACCTTTCAACGCGCTAACATCCAACTGATTCTGTTCAGCTGGTCGTCGTGCTTCGCCTTCTCCAGCATACAACAATTGAAAAATACGTGGAATTTCGTTGGCATCAGCACGAATGACGTCACCTTGCGTCACTGAGCGAACATGGAAAACTTTGCTTAGATCAAGAATCAATACCGGATCACATGTGTTTTGTTTGTCCAACTCAGAATTGTAGAAAATGATCTTGCGGCTGGACACAACGACAAATTGTCGTTTCCATCCATGTCGGCGAATGTTTTGCTTATTTGGTGTACTAAGCCATCCTTCAAACACAGACTCCTGATCGTTTGGTTCGGTGTCATTCTCAGCCGACGATAGTGAAGCAGTCTCATTTAGTTTCATCTGCAAGTGCTCGATTTCTGTTGCCTTACAATCAATCTCCATTTGCAGCTTTGTTTTGGCCTAAAAATCGAAAAAACCAATGATAGAAAACTCTCAAAGGTAATCTGAATAAATTTAAATTAATATCCAACTTACAATACTCTCATCTACGAGCTGACTTTGAACGTCCTGGAACTTGAGTAAAAGTTGACTATATTTATCACGTTCTTGTGTTAACTCCTGTTGCAATCGTCGGCTTTCTTTTTCCTTCTTTCGCAGATCAGCTGAACTGACTTTGGTCTTTGTTTTACCCGGTACCACACCGTCTTTGCGATTCATAATTTCGGCCAATTTATTCACGGCCGTTTGCTTCAATAAGATCTCATTTTTTAACTTAATTTGAAGTTTTTCCATTTCCGATTGATCCACCTTATTTTGGACAGCCTCCTCCTGCATCTTTTTATTCTGGGCTAGTAACTCTTCACATTCTTGTATTTTGTTATTCAACTTTTTCGTGATCTCAGTCTCGGTGTCTCTTATCAAAGACAAAGCTGCCTCTTTGGCACTCAACTCATTTCTGTGCTTTGTCAGCAGGTCCTTGAGCTCCAGCTCTTTCATAGTCTTGTCCTTCTCCAAATCAGCTACAATCTCTTCTGCAATTGAACGGGCCAATGCTTCAGAATCACCACGTGCTAATGCAAGTTGTACTTGATGTACTAGTGAGCGACTTTCGTCTTCCATTTCATGAATTTTGCGAGCTTTTTCCTCATTTTCTTCTCTCAGCTCACTACTTTGACGTTTATAAAGGGCAGAAAAATGTTGCTCAGATTCAAACTGGTCCTGCAGTTCTTTCATCTGAAAAATTATGTTGTTATATTTGAATATACATACCAAAAATTAAATTTAATAATATGTACCTGAAGAATATCCGCATTGTGGGCACTTTTTATTTTAGAAATATCATCTTCAAACTTTCGTTTAGCCTCCCTTAAGTTTGTCACTTCTTTGTTGAGTTGAACTTCGCGAGCTTTAAGATGAGCCACCTCAGAGCTCTGCAAACTTAATTCAGAGAGTAATGTGCTTTTCTTGGAATGCTCCTGCTCTATCTGATTATGCAGAACATGAACTTTTTCCGATTCCTATATGGTTGGCAAAAAGATGGATGGCGAAATAAGAAATGGTAGTTTAGAGGATGAATAAATAAAAAATCAGTTGTTAATGAATAGTTTAGATAAATATTGTAATAATATAGTTGAGTTCATCTTTGATTCGAAACAGTTTTATAAATGAAATAGATACATACCTGTCTGTATTCTCCCTCCAGTTTTTGAAGTCGCTGCTGAATTTGTCGATAATCAACAGTCAGCATTGACATTTGACGCTCCTTTTCCTGTGTATGCTGATCAGATTTTTGTCGAGCGCTCTTTTCTTCACTTAATTTTGATTGTAATGCTTTCACTTCTTGCATATTCGCTTCTTCTTTGCTCATTAATTTGGATCGTTCCGTCTCCTGGTGAGCCTTCACCTCACGATGGTAACGATTCTGTGCAGCCTTCAACTCTAAATCGAGGGTAGCATTTTCCTTCTCCAAATCCGAAATTTTTTCACTTAAAACACGATTATCGTCTATCGATTGTGATTCACGGATAACACTTCTCTCGAGTTCACCGTTAACATTTATCAGTTTACTCTCAATTTCTTCCTGGAGATCAAGAGCTTGCGACCGCAAAGTACGCTCCTTGGCCAATTGTGTCTGCAATTCAGTCACTTCTTGTTGTAAAACATCACGTTGTGTTTGCAACCCATTCAATACTGATTGCAAATCATTTGTCTTTTGCTCAGCATCACCTTTCGCCAATTTCAATTCAGCCACATGTTTCTTCAATTTCTGTGAGTTGTCTGTCTCAGTTTTGCACTTTTCCTGAATTTCGCCAAGTTGTTTCTCCAGCATATTGATCTTATCATTATGCTGTTGATTGTTATTCATTTCCCGAGTTCGTTTGTTCTGCTCATCGTCCAGACGCTTCTTCGTCTCGTTCAGTATCAACTCCGTTTTGCGACGCAAATCATTTTCGAAATCTGCCTTGCGCTGAGCCTCCCTATAATTGTGTTTTAACATGGTCAGCTCTTTTTCGTATGTGTCCATATGCAGTGACACTTCACTCTCACGTTGTATAATCTTTTCAATCTGACCACGCAAAGTAACCTCCTGTTTCTCAAGCGCCTCCACAGTATTTCGCTCACGATCTAACAATTTTTGAAGTCGCTGAATTTCGCCACTGTTTGATGGGCGATGATGATGATTATGCGAAGCACGATTGTCTACATTGTCGTTGGACATCAGCTGATAGTCGCCGGTATACGTAAAGCCGACGAACGGTAAATGATTGCCGGTGAAAGTTTTTGGAACGGGAAACACTTTTTCTGGGATGTTATCAATATTTTCGATGTCATCAAAATTGCGTGTGTCATCATCGCTAGTCAATTCTGGTACGACAGGTGGCACAGATTCGCGTAAATTCTCAAATGTCCATGTATCATTGTGAAAAAATGGATGGGCCTTAATCTCTTCAATTCCGTTGCGACCTAGTCGATGTTGGCGATCAGTTAAAAGTGCACGTATTAACGACTTTGCGTTTGCGGATACCACCATATCAGTAGGAAACTCTAATGAGTTCTTGTGGTCCATAATTTTTCCATAAGTTCCAACCAAACTGTCAGCAAAGAATGGAGCATCTCCGTACAACATCTCAAACAAAAAAATACCGACCGACCACCAATCGCATTCTCTACCGTATTCTCCTTCGCCACCTTGCGACTGCAATACTTCCGGACTTATGTAATCCGGAGTACCTACAGCATTTGAAGACTTTACTAATCCATTTGGTCCCATACGCATGCAAGTGCCAAAATCGGCAAGCTTCAAGTGACCGTGACGGTCTAGTAACATGTTATCCGGCTTGACATCACGATGCAAAAATCCCATGTTATGGATCGTGTCAAGTGCTAAAACCACTTCCATTGTGTAAAATATGGCCCATTTCTCAGTAATTTCATACACCGACATAAGACTGACTATGTCACCTCCTGGCATATAATCCATCACCATATACAGATACTTAGAGTCCTGAAAGGCATAATGAAGCTGCACAATCCACTCGGATTTGGCATGGGCCATAATGTGGCGTTCCTCCCAAAAGAACGCTGAATCGGGTCTTTTAATCATATCAAATTTGGATAGGCGTTTCATAGCATACACTTGCCGTGTGGTGGCATGGCGAACAAGTTGCACTTCGCCGAATGCACCGCGTCCAATTACTTTAATTAAGTTAAAGTCATCCGGTTTCATACGCAGATCGGCAATATCTTTAGCCAGTGACTCATCTGAAATATGTATTGGGTTAGTATCATAGAAAACTACATGTTGAGGAAAATATTAAAAAACAAAACAAAGAAAATAAATTACATCGACTTGTGTAGGCTTCAATGTTTTTGATCTGCTTTATGGATTCATGATCACAATCGGCGACAAGGGCGGTAACGGTGTCCAGCAGTGAGTCAACATTTGCAAGGTTGGATGGATCCCTGATCTTCTCCTCTAGCTGTTGGAGCCTGTGAAGCAACATAATTTCAGTGCTGTGATTTACATTGTTGCAAAAAATCAATGATAACAAAAAAATTAGATGAATGGGTTTTTAGTTTTATCTGCGCTAAATAACCTAATTCAAATTAGGGAACAAATAGCCATGATCGAGGATATTTTCTGATTTTCAAAATGAAACCAATATTGTTACCTCCGTTTACGCTCCTCATCCAACATCATAGACATTTTAATTTTATCAGTTTAAACTGAGAAATTCCTTCCGTTTAAACTTCTTAGGATTTAAAAAGTTTTCTTGACGTTGATTCTTTTAAATCGCATCACGTAATCTCTTCGTTTCTACTTTACACACGCACATCAAAAATGTTGTTAAGGTTTAAGTGAAACCTTATCAATTTGTTTTTTTTTTTTTTGATTAACCGCACATTTCAATTAAAATTAATTTAAGCGTTTTTTTTAAACTTCCTTCAATTCATGAATATGTTTGTTGTTTGAAGGCAAAACCAATTTTTGATTGTACAAAATGAAGAGGAAGCAAAAAAAGATTGAAGAAAACTACACATGAAGATAATTGCAGTGTGTGTAGGTAACGTAATCGCCCAGCAGGTTCCCTTTCATTCAGCTTGTGCTGTTCTGCATCAATCCGTCTCAGTTAATACGCACAGTGTGTGCGCTGGTGGTTAAATATATTGCAATGGTTCATACTTCTTCATATGCGAAGTGATGTTGAAGTTTTGCACTTTCCGATCACAACGTTTTCGAATGATCTTTTCGGCTGACAAATTTACACTTTTTTAGCACAAAATTACACAAAACAAACATAATCGAGAGTAAAAATAGTTTTATTTGCACATCACATCCCCCACATTTTCGTTTTTTACGAACATTAATGCATCATCTTTATTACCGATACACATTGAACATTATTGCCTATTGGTAATAATTTTTATGCTTTATATTTTGGCAGTTTTATTCGCGTAAACGCCTCCCACCGCATGAAACCAATCAACTAATTTAGACCGCACCAGGTGAATCTTTACGAAAAGCGTTTAAACAATAAAAGAGATACAAACTAATCAATTTACACCCAAATTTAAAAAAATAAAATGAAGAACACAGCAAAGTAATGTGCAAGTCAAGAACAAAAAATATGTATGAATTATATAAATTGTAAAAATATACGCTTAATTTTTTTACATATGTCGATCGCACATAATACATATACTTGTACTTGCAGTTGTCATTTTAATGTCAATGTTGAAATTTTGCATAAATAAATTAAATGCACATATATATGAGTTTTTGCTACCTGCGGGCTGTGGCGGCCTGTTTATTTTCTATATTTTATTGCTACCATTTGATTTCTGAATTGGACTAGCGCGTTTTTTTAAAAACATAAGTTTTTCTTTTAAAAAATATTTCATTTAGTTACAAATACTTAAACAGTAAATACCTACCTTTTTTAATTGGCGATTATGTTTTGTACACCGAGTTAAAAAATGTTTCCCCGATAACAAAATGAAAGTGAATACAATTTTTTTTCTACACTTTTTACGAGTTTTCTTTTCTCTTGAGAAGGTTTTTTGAATACGGAATTTTCGCCTTTCTTCAATTCCTTTGTTGACCTACAAAGTACGGCCTCCTTCATCCAAAAATTTGTTTTATTTGTGACGACTAATGACTAAGAGTGATGATTAATGGGTCATGGGAGTCTGCGCGCAAATAAGAATAATAAAGGGACCTGATACAAACATTCATAGTGCAGAACAGATAAAGGGGAGATAAAATTTGGGAATTTTTTCAACAAATAATTCCTATGAAAATAGCTGCTAAGACTCCAGCTCCCGATTCTGGAGTCCAATCGAGTCCAAATTATTGGGACCATTGATATTTGCTGATTGAAAGAACTGATGAATAAGATAACAAGTTTCGCAGTCGATGCAGACACTCAAAAATGAAAATTATTAAACAAGTACAACGCAGATAATAATGATTATCCAAAGTGGGGCAAAACCTGCAATCCTAGGCTTTAGTAACAAAAATAAAATTCTTACAAAGAAATGATACCTATAAATTATTGTAATTTTCTTATTAAAAAATATTAAAAACTTAATTTAAATGCCTGCAATAATTTACAGTATTTTCCTTTTTATTGTAAATTTACCAATACATGAACTTAAGTAGACATTTTTGTTGGTGCCGCAACCCCTTTGTGCTTCTCCAAGTATGCAGCCAATTGCTGGTTGAAGTCGTCTTCAACGTTATCATCATCCCAATTGTCTTCCCAAACGTTCACACCATCGGTATCATCGTCATCAACATTTTCTTCAGCCCAATCTGTTTCAAGTAATAAAAAAATTGTGTATGTATGACTTGCAAAAAACAAACAAGTGTGTGGCATAGAAAATGTTTTACCTTCGGCTGAGAACTCCTCAAACTCATCGTCTTCGTCGAGCAGACACAAATCAGCTTTCTTGTCTTTTTCAGTCATTTTGCTTCAATTCAATTAAAAAATGAATTTTCTTATGAAATAAAAGGTTTAAACTTTATTTATTTTACGATTACCTCAAGCTTATACGGATCCAAACAATTAATGAATTAACAAAGCAAGTTATAACCTCAAAAAGACTTCACTTTATGCAAGTTCATATGACTCTGGACGCATATATATATTCAAAAAGTCATTTCAATTAGATTTGTGTTGCATAAACCAGTAGCGGCGTGGAGAGCTCATTTCCCAAGTACATTAAAATATTCAAATAAATGATTTTTAATAATATCAAATTTTCAAAAAAAATCAACAATCTCTTTTCTGTTATTTTATTGTTTCACTTCAATGGCTCACTGCTTCAGAACTCCCTGATATTGATCATGAAATATATATGCGCTTATTTTAAAATTAATTGTGAGACCGCTGAAGATTGTATACTGCTGTTTATGGAAATTTTCCAATCGCAATGTTTTTAGAACTTTATATAATGTAAATGTATATATGACTCTGTTTACATATAATTCAAATGTGGCAACAGTGTTGAACTTAAAAATTCAATTTTATTTCTCCATTGCACAGAAATAAATAGGTACGGTGTTTTTAACTTTAATTAATTGAGTAAATTAAAAAGTTTAAGTGTTATAAAGAAGCAAAATAATTAATGTAACAACTTTGTGAGTGTTGATTTGCATTAAGAAAATAATTTCAAACTTTGGAATGGTGAAAAATCCCTAGTTAATTTGACACGAATTTCTACACTCTGACAAGTACTTTTACACCGAGACATTACACACCGACATTGTTACCTTCAAGCGGTACAAGGTAAGTTAATACGCTTTAACTTTTATGTGTTGTTTTTTGTGCAATTTGGCAAAAACACGTATACAATTACAGCATATTAATGTTTATTGACATCATTGACTGATATTGATAGCAATTAAAGTGACGTGCGTTTGATAACGAAGTGGTTTTATTTTGGATTGTCAAGACGTTGAAATGAATGGTCCGTTGGAGAGTCCTTGGTTTAGTGCACCAGCATGGTAAATCTCCCGGGGGAAGAGCACTTGACGCAGACGCCCGCCGACATGATGTAAATATTTACATTTTTCACGAGAAATTTTATTCATCACATGACTATATTAGTAGTATAGGCAACACTTATGTAGTCGAACCGGTTTCAATTTGTTTCTTTTTATTGGACCAATAGATAAAGAGGTTGTTTTTTTTGGATAAACCCCAGCCAGTCCAAAAGCAGTACGAAATACCGAAAATAATAACAATGCCAATTTCAATTCCGAGTGTTGACGCATACTCAATTTAATTGCTTTTTAATGTGTACACGTGAATGTGTGTTGTCCAAATAAGTGAGCAGGGAGCATCACGTTTCATATGTATGTCCGATATTGATTTTGGAAAGCCAACACATATTTGTTAAAGACGATTGCTGTAGAACATTACAATACGATCTCCAAGGATCTGAATGGGTCGCGAATTCATTACAATTTTTTTTCCACTATGATTTAATAATTCGCGAAATGAGTTAAGTTGCCAACAGTCCATGAACTGAGGCTCCGGTTGAATAATCCATATCACATTTTCTGTACATGGTGGCTCTGTTAATGAACCATGATACAAGTAAAAATTAGATGTAAATATTGGGCATATGTTGGACAGACTAAATTCCGGGATTGAGGTTTTGCATCTTTTATTTGGGTCTCTAATTTTTTCCAGTCCCAATATGATAGGATTTAAAAGATAATTGCATTGAGGTGAGATCTTTAAAAAAATAAACTAAATTAAAAAACTTGCCTTTATAATCAATATCGGACAAGTGAAGTTAATTACCATAAAGAAATATGATATAATTAATTTCTTTTCGCTTTCTGTATTACAACCGACATGCGTCACTTGCATTTCCATGGTAAATTTTTGGTCGTCGATGCAATGCTCGGAACCATTTTCAATGAGACTCCATCGAAAGCACAGAGATTCAAATTTGTACACATCCCCCTGCAAGTAATGGTCTCCTCCGATGAACGGTGTGTTTTCAAATGATCCTGTGAGTTGAATTGTGTGCCCCAGGTTTTCAAGAATATATCCATTGGATGTTTGCCCATAACCTGTCCATACCAGTGGATTACAAACACGCATCATTTTGCATTGGTACACCTGAATGTTGATGGGCGACTGATTAGTGCCGTTTATATTCCATTTATGTGGACCGTTTTTTCCATAATATTTTAAATCCTTATCAGTTCCGCGATTTTGTATTAGTTCTGAATATTTGCACGCTCCTACAATATTTAGAAGAATAAAAAATGCAAATATCACAGCAATTACTGCAATGTAGTCTTTCAATGCATTAAAAATAGAATCCAATATATTCATATTTAACTAAATAAATAAAAGTTATAAAAATGCCACACACTAACGTTCACTAATATTTCTGTGGGAATTAGATTCAAATCATGTTGAGATTAGTTTCAAATATTTTACTTATGGCAGGTTGCTACAATAATTATTGAGTTGTCAATTATCATAATAAAGTTGGAAATCCTAAGTCGGTTTAATTTAGTCTTATATTGTTGTTTATGTGATATTCAATTCATGGAGACTGGTTTCATCATCATTTGTTATTTCCAAGAGCAAAAAATGGTTAGCACGCCAATTCTACGTGTATAGATTGCAGACAAAATTCAGTTGCTTGTAGCTACGGACTGTGAAAAGTTCTTTAAATTTAAAAATCATAACAAGAAATTAGTTTTGATTTGATTGTGTCACTCGATAGTCGATTGCTTTTTGTGAAATTTTGTTGTCATGCAAATAAGTTGACAATCTTTTTTTCTTTAGTTGCTTTTTTCATTAACTACTAAAATATATAATATGATCTCTTTGCGCCAGTGGGGGCTCCTACAACAGGAGTTAATTAATAAAGATTTTGTTGTCCTCTTAAATGTCAGACGAATTTAAGGGAAATTATTAAAAGTACGAATTGTGTTATCACTGCTCAATTTTATAATGAGATCAATTCTTCTGTTTTATGAAAAAATTTGTGCCTCAAATGCAGCACATTTTAATACCCTACGTATGATTTAATCAGCAATTGGTGTATTTCAAGCAAATATGTTGATCCCTCAAACGCTTGTACATGATGACTATTAAAAATAACAAAGAAGAATATGAACTTGAATGTTCCTATGTATAATTTATATTATTTGTTTGCTATGTAATGACCGCACAGGTCACAAGTCACAACATGTTATATGTATTTAATGTACAGATAAGGTAAAACAAGTTGTTCCTATTAGAAGTATGTCGTAATCTTATGAAAGAAAGACGTAGAAGTAGTGATTATACGTCCCAAATTTTCCTTTAATTATTGTTGACTGACTGCTGTTTAATTTGTACCAATATGCCTGTAATTGTAAGTTGGAATTATTGTTTGCAAGTCGTTACGGCGATCACATTTAACATTCCGTCAACATAATTGTTGTTGTTCGAAAGGGAGAAAGGAAGTAGGACTTTGTCATAGTGGCAATTACAGTTCCTCTGACACCAACTACGTAACTTTTCTAATTCGTGCTATCATTAATGAATGATGTTTAATTACTATGATGGATCCGGTTGTAACAATTAATAGACGGTTGATTAAGCCCTATAAGCTTTTAGATGACTGCGGTTAATTGATTTTATAGTTACCATAATCTGTTATACCTTTAATGTTTAAAGCCAATTTCTTTTCGAAGTATGTATGGTATATACACAACCTTTCCCGTTTTATGTTATTTATGTCTCGTAAATCGCGTTTTATGAATTATTGAACGGGTATATCTACGCGTTACTATACGTTCAGACTTCAATCAATATCTGCATAGTGGATCATTCTTATAGAGGATCCGACCCAAACGGCAGTCAATATGTAGTTCTCGTGGACAAACTATAAAACTTTATTTAATAACTCTTCTAATGCACATGAGTCCTGATTTTTACTGCTTATAGTTATGTTTGCACACCTATTTTCACATATCAGAAGCTATTCCTTACGTTCAGGTTCAATCGTTTGCGTGCTTCTAAGTTAGCAACTGAATAAACTACGAGCACTCAATACTTTCACGAGTTTGGCGGCAGTAATACGGTAATCTTGCAACTAAATTGTGGGCGTAAGTTCATAAAAAATAACGCAGCTGACAAGGCTGAATTCAATCATGCATGTTTGTCTTTAGTGTTCGTACTCACTATAAGTTCCCTACATAGTTAGAACCGATTAAATACGTATCGTGATAATGTTTTTTGTTGTTTATAAATTATTAGAAAAGTAATATTGCTCCGAAAAGAAAGAAGAGTCAAGTGTGTTGCTGTGTAGTGTGTGTCGACGCAAATATACTTAATTACTTTTATATAGCGACAGCGTGTGTGTTATTTTTATTTAGTTATAAAATTTATAAAAAAAAATAAAAATAAAATAAAATTGAAGAAATTAATCTGTATACGTGTTCCCCACTTTAATGTGAAATTTCATAAATTCTGCTAATATTTTGTCAATTATAGCATTAACCCATTGGTGGTAACGAATCATAATTGTTAAGTAAATTCTAAAAATTTTCCGGACCAAAATATACCTATCATTTACCAGTTACCACATTACCATAAGCATTCGTATGACACTATGGTACGATGTGTGTCACGTGCTTCTGTCTGTGGCGTTCGTTTTCAATTATAATTTTATTCCGTATAATGTTGCTTTTGCATTTAACCATATTATAGCTATCTATAGTGGGAGCTGATAAAAACACACGCGACTGGTTTAAAGCGTCAAACCGCGATCTTATTTTCTTTTTCTGTGATTTGTTTTTTGTTTGTTTTTCTTTATTTAAGCTTTATTGTATGATTTGTTTTTTTTTTGGATGTTTGAAAAAAAGATTACGTGCCGTTTATTGAATGTATGAAATCAAAATTTAGACACAGAATAGACACACTGTAATCGCAAAGAAATTCAAGTGTCAGTGCATGTGTTTTTACCTTTTTAACTACAAATAATCATAAATACCATATTTAACATATTTTTTTTATTTCGGAAACATCAAGAGGCTTTCAATTGTGTGTGCCGAAAACTTAATGATTTTATTACATAAAACATGGAATTTGAAGAATTTTTGTGTCTTTTCATTTTATTATCCTTTAAGACTTAAAGTTAAAACACACAACAATTAAATCCATGTCAAATTTGCCTAAATTGATAACACTTACACCTCTTTTATTTAATTTTAAGCGCCGGCCAAATATTTTGGTTTATGGTATAGTCGCGGTTGCTTTTAAACAAATATTTGCTGCGGACTAAGATAGGGGTGCCAATAATAGATTACGTTAAATTGATTAGGAAGCTTTTTTTTACGTTTCCCCCTTGCCTAATAATACAAATAAGTATTATTTGCAGAAAGATACTATAGTACGATAGTATTTTGACACTCATATATATTTTTTTAAATAAAGCGTGTTGCCATTATTAGAACGACGAAATTCTTGGAAATGTTATTGAAAGCATTAATTGATTAACAACTATTTATTTTTTACTCAATGACATTATTATAACATATCATTTTTTTTTTGTTCATTAAAGTTCATTTAACTCCGGTTAATATTATTTACAAACTCGTTAGTGTGCCAGAAAGTATGCATAATGCATATTAATTAAATCGTTATACTCGTACCCACCGATTCTCTAGACCGTAATGTTTGCAATAAAATTTGCAATTTGAACTATTACATCAAGGTCATTTCGAAAGCTCGGCAAGTGGCAACCCTAGACCAGCTTCGCACAATTTATTGCTGTGTGTCGAATTAATAAATAATGTACGATATAAAAGCAGCACTAAGCAAATGAAGGGTTATATTTAACATTGTGGAGTGTGTATCTACTGTGTGATGTGAAGGGGTACTATTGCATCGCGTGCAAAAGGACACACGCCTTTTCCCAATTTCCCTTACTTGTGCGTTCTGTTGTTAAGCTTATAATTTTGCTTGAACCATATACCAACTCGTATATAATAGCATTTACTCAGAAAATCCATTTAATCGATTTCCATTATCACAAGTCCATGTCAATCACGTTCTTCCGTTTTTAACATACAATTGTCGCGGTACATCTAACGCTGAAAATGAGTGGTGGCTTTAACATAATCTTCGTGTAACACTGCACTTACTCAATAGTTATTATGTACTCATTACTAATATTGCAGAATTTACAATTAGGAGTTACTATCAACAAAAAAAACGTATAAGCTGACTTTATCATCAGAATTATATTGCATTAATTTCGGCAATTAAGTGTAGATATCGCTGTATATGAAAACAAGACAAACCTCTTCATAAAAACTAATGGTTTTAATACTGAAAAACCTTTGATAGTTAATTTTAAAATTAATAATTTTGTAAATAAAATCATTTTTTAGTTGCGACTTTTTTTTTAAAAGCTCCTAAAAATTGAGGCAATTGGTGGAACGAAATTTCCCAAAAGTTTTTATATTTCCGGAAAATGAATTTCATCACACATGTCCAAAACAAATTGAACTTATGACTCGTGGTATTTACTGTGAATGCTAGTTTGTAAATTGAAAATCGAAAAAGTCATTAAAAACAACAATTTATATATGTAAATAATTTTAATGAGTTAGCCGCTCATGTGCCCGCTCTTCTCTACATTTGTAAATTAAGATGTATGAACAACTAATGAATACATGGGCCCGTGATTCCCTGGCGTATTTAAAAAAACGCATTTACCATTTTGATTAAATGCACCCCTTGAGGTGACATAGTTTTAGTTAAATACAAAACAAATTTCTGCGTTTATCGCATGTTTTTAATCCCATTTCTGAATTCACACTTATAACCTGATAACCAGAGGTTTGTCGTCATATTTTGGCGTCTTTTGAGGTGAAAATATATTAAGAAAATGGTGATAATTTTTTGGAAGTCAATGATAAACAACAAAGTTTATTTTTTGCCCAACATTGACGACAGTGTCAGTTGAGTTTTGACCGATCATTGCCTTGCATCGCAAAAACCTTTTGTGAGTTTCCTTGAATTCGAATAAAAGTATATTTTTATTATTTAAGTCCTTGGATTTGGTATAAGTGTTTTTGCTGCTAGCCATTTAGTAAAGTGCGCATTTTAAAAGGTAATGTTAGTGTTATTTTAACAACAATGAACAATGTCATTGCTTGGACGTATCTGTAGCAATTGTATGTTTTCAAATTGATTTTTTTTTATCTAAAATTGAATAAGCTGATGAGTATTTTGTGGTGTACTTTTATTTAATTAAATGGTTTCATCAATTTGTTTTAACGATTGTGTGAATAATTCCGGAAGTTCAGGTTCATTGTTACAATATTCAAACAGCATCAAAAAAGTGCCCATAAATTCACAGCGCCTCGCAGCTGACAGTGTTCTTTTTAATCTCAAACGTTTGAATCTGATGTGTTGCCTTGCTCTAGAAATGACAAATTGCACACTGCATAGCCTTGTCTAATTGGCGCAATTTGATTTTAATTGCAGCCGGAGATGCAAGTATTGTCTTGAAGTCGACAAACTATATAGTACTTTGAGAATTGCATCACAAGAAAAATAATTAACTACACACAGTGACGTATTCGTCTGTTGAGATTGTTCATCAATTATTGTTGGATGGGTCACGCGTATTGATGCATTTTATTTATCCATTCCATTGCATCAAAATTATATAATTGAAATATGCAATTAATTGATCACTTCCGGAAAACTCAAGGTAATTTAAATATACATTTAACACATAATGCCTTTCCCTTTTATACTTCAACGTTTTAATTTTGGAGTTTTAATAAATGCACTCAAATATTTTTTGAAAAACCTAAAGGCTTGCATAATAAAAGTGCAGTAACTTACTCAAATTTAATTAGGTAATAAAGTTATGGTGCTCCCGTAATATGCAAAAATCCAAATGAAATTCTTTATATTAACATAAATTATTCTGTTTCCGTTAAAACTTGTTATCGCTTTAATAATCATATCTGTTTATGAAAACAAATGTTTATCTTGTTTTATGTCTTATAAGTACAATATTTGTATTAATTTATTAGGTTTTTTGGTTTTTAGCCAAATTGTTGATAAAAAAAACCTAAAATGCGAATATAAATATAATTGTATTTAATAGTTGTCACTGCCGGAATGTTTTTCTTGTGAAATCTGTACTGACAATAATATTTATTTTGATCTTAAAAATGCTGCATAATTTATTTTATATTAGTGTTGTTGGAAAACAAATATTTTATTCCGATAATATTTTTTAATAATAATAATTTAGTTAAATTGGACATTCGTTTTAAATTTAATTTTATTACTCCATACAAGTAACATATATTTTTAGATAGCTTTAGATGGCCACGCGTTAATTAATATACATATATTCATTCTAAATTAGGAAAATATTTTCTTTTTTTTAGCATTTATCATTTTTGTTCTCCAGTCAATTAGTATCATATGGATAAAAACGTGTTACGCTATCACATCATGCAGATCAATATTGTTGTCATGTGATCGAAGTTGCTGAATTTGTTTGTCCAAATGGTTAGCGTTTAGACCAAACAGCATCCTTCAATGAAGTGAAACACAATTTTTGGATTTTTATCCGTATATACATTTTATTTGCATTTAAATAAATATTTGCACAAAAAAATTAATATGTAAGTCAAAAACTTACTGACACAATTAAGGCCGAAGAACGAGTATAGCCTTTGCTATTAAAACTAAAAATGTTATGTTTTTGCTAATGGCTCTGGATCATGCCTCATTTCTTTGCAGAAAATATGCAACAAAATACAAAAATTATTTGTTCAAAAACTTAATAAAAATTTTTGATTACTGACCCAACCAAATCCATAAAATAATTATAATAACTTCGCGCCATTACATAATAAAGTATGCAAAGCTCAAGTATTAAATATCATTACAGTCACATGACTGAAATATTCCTTTTTATCATTAAATATTTGATAGAAACTGTTTAAAATTTTAATTCCAATTAATCCCCGCAAGAGCAGCGGCAAATCAATCACGCCATATCGTCATGTCATCTTCCACGTTGCTTATTTGTGTTATCTTTAGAGTGAAGACGCTTCTTCTTTCCATTATCTTAAGGCACTCAATAATAATATATTTGTTAGTTTACCCGTATTTTTTAAATTTAAATGTATTCATTTAGTTATATTTATATAGGATGACGTTTGTGAATTTTTGATAAAAACATAGGCGATGAAAATTCGTCTGTTCCTTTGTGATTTAACTTAACGCATTTAATATATAATTATTTTTATACTGTTTTGTTTCTGCAGCAAATCATCATTTTTCACAACGTAGCGAAACACCATTAAATTCCCACAATGGCAGTTCAATCACCAATCGAAATTGGATTCCGTGCCTCTGACGCAGTTGATGATGTTGCGCCACTCGAGTATCATGGCCACTGGGAGGCAGTTGGAGTGGCGCGCGTCGCCAATACTGGCACTTCGGCACAAGTGACATTTGCCAAACGACCAAATCAACCATACATTTTGGGTGGACCACTACATGGACGATTTATATTTGAACAGTTGCACTTCCATTGGGCCGATTCGGATGAATCAGGCTGTGAACACACATTGGAGGGCATGAAATATTCCATGGAGGCTCATGCGGTGCACTACAATTCCAAGTATAGCAGTTTCAAGGAGGCGGCCAACAAACCGGATGGCTTAGCGGTGGTGGGTTTCTTTATACAGGCGTGCGGAGAGAAGGACTGTCCAGAGTTTAAAAAAATAACAGAGGGTATTCGTATTTGCCAAAAGCCAAACACGCAAGCGGTGCTTGATTCCGGTATAATCTGTATTTATTGAACGAAAACAAGTGTTGCTAATGTTTTTTCTTTCTATTAACAGATTGTCTATCCTGGATTGGTCTGCAAGAACTGAGCAAACATTATTACACATACAAGGGATCACTGACGACGGCGCCTTACTTTGAAAGTGTTACCTGGATCATCTACAGGACGCCAATCTATGTGTCACGGCAACAGGTGGCTGTGTTTAGAAATTTACAATCTTGCCCAAAGGATTCAAATAAGAAAATTGTCAACAACTATCGAGCAATTCAGAAGCCACCAAAGCAACCGGAAATTGTATTTGCACGAAATGTAACCACCAATGCTAGCCGATTGCAGGCGAAGCTGTAGAATGCTGCGTCCATCTAATTTTTGCGGCTGCATTAGGGGGATGGGTTTTTTCAATTGATATTTAATTACTAGGAAGATATTAAAAACGAGTTTTTGCGGGAATTTATGTTTTATTCTTTTAAACTTCTATTTATGTATACATTATGTTATGTTGTGATGCAAAATTATTTCCTTGTTCTTTTTTGTTTCGCGACAGATTTTTTTTTTGCGCGAATTCTCTGCTGATTCGGGTAGTCGCTTTAATGTGTGGTGCACATTCCTTTGTTACTTTATTTTTTATGACATCAATCGGGTGTTTTTTTTTAAGAGAATGCAAGAGAGAAAAAAATTGTTAAGTATTTTGGACACATAGATTAGCCAAACAAACTGTTATAAATTGAAATGAAGAAATGAATATTTTTCTAAAAATAGCAATAAAAAGATACAATTTTCTACCTTTGAAAATGTCGCCTTGTTATTTTATCATTAATTTACCAAATAATTATTATTCATTGATTTATTGAATAAATACATTTAAAATTTTGGCTTAACACTAACAGTAATCTCGATTTTGAGTGAATGCAGAACTCAAAATTACATTGACGAGGTCTTAAAAACTATATAGAAGTTACAAAGCCATTCGCCGTCCTTCAATCGAGATCTCAACCGCACGCTTGCTGCTCTTAAGCCGCTTCTGATCGATAAATTTCTTTAGATGCTTTTCGTATCGATTGGGCTTCTTCTTGGTAACTCGACTCATGTCAATATCTGAGCTAGATTTGGGTCGAATCACATAGTCCTTATTTGATGGTAATGGTACACGTGCACGTCCAACCCATCCCTTATCACCAGGTCGTAATTGTCTAGAAAAAGAATGCAACAAAATGTTAGTTTTCATTACAAAAGAAAAATACACAAGAAATTATACTTTTCTTCGGTTGTAATAGCTGAAGTTAATTCCTGTCGATTGTTAGCACTACTGCCAGGCTCGGGACTCTTTCTTTTCACTTTAGGCATCTGCTGCAAATCACGTTGCTGTCGCTCTTCACGTGTCATTGCCTTGAAATCAGCACTTAAATTAAAAATGGGACGTGCCCATTCAGAAATTAGGCGTCCAGCACGCTCTCGATTTTGTTTTGTTTCACGTGGATGCTTGTACAAGTACATGACTGCTTTACCAATGCCAGATTGCTTTAAGTAAGATTTATCGATGGTTGGGAACTGCAATATATTTTTTTTTTAATATTTAAATATAATAGATTATAATTTATAAATGACAAAAAGTTACTTACGTCTGACAAAAGACTGAGTACACTCTCACGAATCTGGAGACACGGCAAACTTTTATTAGGTAGGGGCGCTAGCCAGTCAGTGAGAACATTCAAGATGTTGTGCTCAAGAAAGGCGAGCTGTAGATCTTTCTTAATTAGTTGAGACATGACGTTCTTCAGCATTGAAATTTTTTGTGTAGCCGGTTTGTTTATTTTATTAGATTCTCGGTCGTCTTCAGCTGCTTGCTTCATGTTCTGAATTAATTGATCAATTATATCGTCATTGTCATTGATCAGATCAATGTCCCTACGTTTGCGTCGTTTTGTTTTCTCTTCACGTTTCTTAGCCATCATTGCCTCAAAGTCAGAGACAAACTGTTGTCCACCATCATCGTCATGAGGCCTGTCGTTGTCATCATCTGAATCAACAACGGGTGCTGCATCTGGTTTACTGTCATCATTTGGTTTGCCTTCAGTATCACTCTCAGCACCTTCATGATCTGAATCGGTTATTTTTGCTAGACGCTTCTTTGCACGCTCATTTTCATCTTCAGAATCACTGACAAAAGCCCGTTTGCGATTCACGGTGGATTTAGGAGAACGTGAACCGGAGGGGCTACGGGAACGAGAGCGAGAACGTGATTTTGAACGAGCAACACTTCGTGATCTAGAACGAGATCCACTCTTTGAACGACGATGTGACCGCGACCGTGAGCGACTAATAGATCGTGACCCTGAGTGGCTTCTACGGGAGCCACGTCTAGAACCACTTCTGGAACGTCTAGAACCACTTCTAGACCTTCTTGAACCACTACGCGACCTTCTCGAACCACTGCGCGATCTTCTTGACCCACTGCGTGATCTTCTCGAACCACTGCGTGATCTCCTTGAACCACTGCGTGATCTTCTCGATCCACTGCGGGACCTTCTTGACCCACTACGTGATCTCCTTGAACCACTACGTGATTTTCTCGACCCGCTTCTGGATCGACCAGATCCACTCCTAGATCTTCGTTGTCCGCTTCTAGACCTTCTCTTTGAGCCACTCCTGGACCTTCGTGACCCACTTCTAGATCTACGCGAACCACTTCTAGATCTTTGTGATCCGCTTCTAGATCTGCGTGATCCGCTTCTTGACCTCCTTTTCGATCCACTTCTGGATCTCCGTGAACCACTTCTCGATCTTCTTGATCCACTTCCAGATCTGCGTGAACCACTGCGAGAACGTCGAGATCCACTTCGCGATCTACTATGCGATTTCCTGGAACCCGAACGTGACCGACGCCGTGAATTCCGTGAAACATGAGATTGAACGGAACGGGACCTAGAACGACTACCTTCTTTTTTGGCTGGTTCACCAACACCCCGAGATGCATGGGACCCACTTCTAGATCGAGATTTGGATTTCCGTGAACCACTACGTGACCGGCTTCTACTTTTGCTTGTTTGAACTGTCACAGACTTTGATCGCGAACGGGGTTTTTCTCTTATTACACTTCCGGAGCGACTGCGAGAACGACTACGTTCTTTTGAGTCGTTTAGTAGTGCACTTCTTGGAGTCATCGAGCGACTGCGAGATTTACGTGAATGTGCACTGCCTGAGCGGCTTCTTGAGCGCGATGGACTCGGTGAACGAATGGAACTTGAGTCATTTTGAAGCTTATCCGTGATTGAATTGTGCGATTCCACCGATGGTGACCGTGGATTATCCGGTGGGGCTGTAGAATTAGAATTTTTAGTTTAACCTCAAAAATATTAAGCTGTCATATTTATTGTTGATTTAATATTTTCACTTACCACAGTCAGTCTCCATGTTTTCGATTCAGACTAACTTTACGAAAGATTTTACACCGGTTGTTTAAAAGATATTTGAAAAAGGGATGCACTTTTTTTTGGAAAACAAATCACACCACGAAACGCAAAAGGCAAACGCCAAGCTTGAATCTTGATCTTGAAATGAAAATATTTAGAAATACAATGTCAATTTATGGACAATGGACACTCGACAGTTGCTCTTAGATATATATATTTTAATATGTATATAATTTATATATTGTTCAAAATCAATAAATCAGGGTTTCAACTATAATCGTCCAAAAATTTAGTACAAATAGAATAGAATAATACTTTTAAGTATATTTCAAGAATATTTTCAAACTGTTTAGTAAATAATTCTTAAAATTAAATTCGCATAATAAGTAAATTAGATGACGAAATGCTTAACAAACTATTATTTGTGACAAGTTCTGTATTTGTTTTTGCAGTTTTTAAATTCAAGTCTATATATATATTTTCTTATTTTATATACAAAAGTCGAGTACATAAATTGTTTAGGTGTTCTAAAATAAAGCCCTCTATGCAATAAATCTAGTACAAATGACAAAATTCTACTGTCAAACTTAAGAAATAAAAGAAAAAGAATTTAAAAAATGATTACAATTAACAAAAGAAATTAGCTGAGTTCGTGGAAATTTATTTTCTTTAATTATATTTTTGTTCAAAATAATGACGAGTGGTCTGTTATTAAAAGAATCTTAACGCTTGAACATCATTGTGCACAATCAACACGTTTTTGAAACTGTAAAATGTCGAAAAATATTATGCCAGCTGATTTTGACGAAGAGGTTTACTATTGTTTCCAAATTTTATTTTTGTGTTTCAAAAAGTTAATTAAATTTAATTTAATATTCTAACACAGGATGATGATGATTACGAGTATGTTAATATTCGAAATGACAGTGTCCGTAAGACATGTCAAAACATGAGAATCACAGTAGTGCCTGACATAACAGCCCATGCGGGATTGGGTGGCCAACCCTTTGATGCTTCTTTGGAACCAGATGTTGTTACCTGGTTTAATAATTTTGTCGAAATGTTTAAATATTGTAAATTTGTAGGTTATTTGGTTTGGGCTGTTGCATAAATATTGTTTTTTGTTATTGAAATTACAGACAAAAAAGGGCCAAACACTACTAGTCTTTTGCGAGGCTTTTATCAGCATTCCTCGAACCCATACTTGCAGGCCCTAAAGCTGTACGCTCGATGCACGGATTTAAATTCGCAAAAGGCTAATACATTGCCACATGCAAGTAAGTTTAATTGATTCGGTACTTGAAATAAAGCCAATACAATTATTGTTTTTTAAATCAAGTAATGGAGGAACTAGCGGCTTATAAGCAGACTTCTCCACCCAATATGTTAGGTGAAATTGATGACAATCTCAAGATGGTTGCTTTTAATTTTGTAAAAAAGCATTGTCAACAATCTGTTCTTAAACTCGTCCTCGCAACTTATGAGCTAAAGGCACGAAAAGAAATATTTGTTGAACCAATCCGGAATTTACTCTCAACAAGTTTATACAAAGATGGATGTCAGTTAGCAATCGAGCTGGAGTTATTCAATGAGTTCACTTTATTTGAATTTGTGCTGCCGCTCATATTTCAAGATAAGATTGCACTTGCCGAAGACTACCTTAATAAGGCGGTGCACATGCAAAGGCCATTGGTTGAATTGTTGGACTCATTTATTGACGGAACGCAATCAGTTCTTTTAAAGTGTGATTTTTACATAGCAAAATACGATTATACACATATTAATTGCAGTAAACTTCACCATAAACCAATGGCCAAGTTGGCCACACGTTTGGCGCGAAATTATAAATTACCAAAAGAAGCAACGCCAAATGTAAACAAGACAAAAAATGAGGGAGCATTGCAGTTTCTTCTTAGCAAAAAATATATCGAAAAGAGCCTCAGTAACGTTTTTTTATATTTAACTTAATTGAAATGCGTTTTATAATTTTTTGTAATTTTGTAGACAACGACTTTTGGGACGAAATGGTACGAGAAACTGTTTCACTCAATTCTTCGGAAACCATACAAATAGACTTAATTTCTGGATGTCAGTTCTACAATGATGTACCAGAAGCAGCCAAATGGGCCAAGTGAGTTTTGATTTAATTATTTTGCCAATATGGACAACACTTCATTTGTTTTACAGATACTTTGGGATTCCTCGCAGTAAATTATCTCCATCTGTTATTGAATATTTGGAGTTTGAAAAAACATTGAAAGGCGAAACATATAAAGTTAAAGATGTCCATGATCAAACAATATGTGCTAAAGAATCCACATATTCACTAAAACTACCTGAGTCCTCTGTTATTTTGGTTGACACTGCATCAAAATTTAGAGACATGCTTAAAGTTCTACGAGTACAGAATGTGATAGGTTTTGATTCGGAGTGGAAACTTACGTTTAATGCTGATAATGTAGTTGCTTTAATACAGCTGGCCACACGTGATACTGTTTATTTGGTTGATGTTGTTTATTTGGATGCAAATAATGATGACTGGAGTGCATTAGGACGTTTTGTATTCAATAATGATGAAATTTTAAAACTTGGTATGTAAATATTTAGCATAGTTTAAGCCTTTGGTTTACTTTTTTTTTATTTAATTATATATATTTATAAATGTTATTTATATTTTTAGGATTCGCTCCTTCAACGGACTTGACGATGTTTCATAAAAGCATTCCGTCACTTAACTTAGCAACAAAACCACATTCATTAACCTCTTATTTAGATTTGCAAGAATTATGGCGAAAACTAAACTCAATGACTGAATTTAAGTTTCCATTCCATTCCGATGTTAACAGTGAGACGTTAAGTAACTTGGTGAAATTGTGCTTCGGTAAAAAACTGGACAAATTTCACCAGTTCTCTAACTGGGAGAAGCGTCCACTGCAACCCGAACAAATTCACTATGCAGCATTAGATGCTTTTTGTTTAATTGAAATATTTGATGTTATTGAAGCACACCTAACGGAGATCGGCATTGACTTTAATGACATGTTGAATAGGTTTTTGGTTGAAAACAGAAGCAAAATAACGATTAAAAAAAAGGAACGCTCCTACAAAGCAAAAGCAAAAGCCAATGTGCAGTACAAAAATGATGTTAATTTTCCCTCAATTAGGTAATTCAGTTTAGAATAAATGTTTTAAACATAATAAGCAATCTTTTTATTTAATCAACAGAGCAACAGAAGTTAACTTAGTGTGTGACTCAATGTTAGGCGGGTTGGCTAAGAAGCTGCGTCGTTGTGGCATTGATACTGCTGCAATGAGTAAGGGGCAATCCGCAGACGATTGTGCTAAACTGGCAATTAATGAAAAACGTTTTGTACTTACTCGTGGCAGTAATTATAGCCAGGTTTGTGGTTGATCTTAATAATATTTACTCCATTTAATTGTGATTTAAAATATTTTTTAGTTGAGAAGACATGTTCCAGCAGGACACTGTCTGAACATCATTTCTGATCAAATACAAGAGCAAACTAAGCAAGTACTTATTAACTTCAATATCACTGTGCTTAAAGAGGATATGTTCAGTCGATGTCAAATTTGCAATACTAACAATTTCATAACAGCTACAAAAAAAGAAATGGATGCAGTTCGACGTGGTTCGCTGGGACACGTGACTTCAAATATTACAGATTCTTTTGACAGTGTTGCTCATCCTTGTCGCAAAACAAGTAATTGAGGGATAAACATCATTTAAATGTGTGTTTACTTTAACTTTTAATTCTCAGGTAAAATTCTTCCAATAACAATAGCGTCAAAAAAAACACCGAATGGCGCTGAAATTCAATCTCTTTCAATTCCGGAGGGTGTTCTACAATCACATAATGTGTTCTACATCTGTAATGGCTGTGGCAAATGTTACTGGGATGGCAGTCACTATGAAAAGTTGCTTGCCAAACCAGGAATTGATCAAATTGTATCTAACTTATGAATTTAATATTTTTCTTTTCATATTTTTTTCCATTATAAACTAAGATTTGTTACATGTTATAAATGAATGATCATAGAATGATCCTAAATTGATTATTTGTATCTATTGTTGTTTCTTGAGATACATACATTTATTTATCATTTGCCTTCTATTATACAAACTTATCTTTAATGTTTTCAGATATTACAGTTTCATTATAAACTTTTATGATAAATTATTAAGTTTAGTAACCAGCTAATTAATGGCCTTAATATTCTTATTTACCTATTTTCTAAATGGAAAGTAAATCTTTGTCATGTTCCGCTTTTAAATTTATCAAACATTTCTTTTGATGTAACAAAATCTTCAGAGTCCAAAGCCACCCTTGCATTTTCAACATCTTCTTGAATCGCCTTGATTAACTCCTTCATTGATTTAAAGTCCTTTTCCTCCCTTAAGTATCCACATATGCAAACAGCCAACTCGGCTCCATACAGATCACCATCAAATTCATGCAAGATGTGTGTTTCCTGCGAAAAATGTTCAATTTTAATGTAAAGGTTCCTAGACGAAAATGTCATCAATTTAAGTCAAACTATTACCATTGATTTCTCTTTATTTTTGTAAAAGGGATTCCAGCCAATGCACATAACCATTTTTCGAATTGTGCCATGATTAACACTCGCCCACCCAAAGTAGACGCCGGTCGGAAAATCATTTGGTAGTTTCCTAATGACTTCCAAGGGATAATTTGCTAAAATAATTAATGTGTCATTGTTATTCACTGTTTTCCAATAATATATTATTGCAAACCAGTTGGTGTTCCAAGATCACGAGAACCCCGTCCGAATCCCTTTACGATTATACCACTTGTCATATAAGGTAATGCTTTAAAAACATTGCACCGATTAGTCATTATTATTTAATTTACAGGTATTTTAGTATGATTAGTACGTTAATATTTACTTCTCAAGTCTCTGCGCGCTTCCATTGATGATGTTTAAACTCCGAACATCGAGTAATGGATATATGTACGTGATATGTTCCGCACGAGCCACGGACTCGAGATTCGAGTCTAAACTCTAAAGGTGCAGGTTACAGCTGTCTTTCGAGTTTCGTACAAATTTGTATAATTTATGACTTACGACTCATGAGTTATGACTTATGATCAAAGCACGAAGTGGTGACGCATGTAGTGACTGTCAAATTGCAACTGGCAATTAGTCGGATTGTGATTGATTTAAATCGATCTATTCAAAAATTAGCGTGTATAATATAAGTAATAACCGTTAATGATATTTAGATTTTTCAAAATATGTAAATAAATTATAACCGGATTTAAATATTTTGCATGTTTATTAATTAGTACTTTTTTTTTATAAATTATTATCAAACTGAAAAGTTTAGTCCGGAAGCACTCAAGGCTTAGGTGGAAGAATTACGACTTCGTCCAAACTGCACAATCCATCAACGCATTCTGTCTGGCACTGTGAACATGTTTCACCTGACGTGTACACCGGAACTGAAGCTACATTTGTATACGAATAATTACAGACTAAGTAGGAGTTGTAGTAAGTCTCGACGTACTGCACCAAAGCACATCCAACATACTGAGCCCTTTGATGCACCATAAGTGTAAAATGTCCAATCATTTTTCTGCAAACAAAAAATTAATAATATTAAACAAGTGAATCCTGTTATATTAGGTTTTCTTTCGTATTTGTTACCCTGATGGCGGGTTTTTGTAGAAATCCAAATTGCTTTGGCTGGCATCCATGTACTCGATGAAGAATAGATTAAGTGACGAGTTAATTGCCACAATTGGTTCGAAGTGACTATTAAGTTTTGGGTACAAGGCAATATTTTGACCTGACCAAAGAAACTGTTCAGTGTTGTGACATTCGTCATGACCAAAAGAACAATGCTTTGCATTTAACAAGGCTAAGGACGCAAGCTCAGAGTCCCATTTCATCATTGGGATTTTGGTTGCGGGCAAAAATCCTTCGAGTTCGCCACGGGCGAGAATTCCACGATAAACATCATGTTGAGACAATACAAAGTCCTGAAGAGGTGTGCCATCAATTGGTATAACTTGTGCGTTATCTGGACAATCCGGAGAAAAATCCTTTAAAAAAAATATAAAATATGGTTACACTACTACATAATTAATATTTTACTTATTTTCTTTTTAAATATTACTATTAAATCTAGCCTTATAAGTTATAACTTTTAACTTTTAACTTTTGAACTTACGCCGGTGTTATTACAAGCAATATGCGGTTTGGTCACATACTGGGTTCCATTGTAAAATTGGCACAAGCTTGGATCACAATAATCAGTTGCCAATGCAGAAGACCCCAAGAAGATAACCAAAAGAAATGTAAATTTTACAAACATTTTACGTTTTTTTTACAAACAATTATTCTTAATACTCTGAATAAATTTGAATGATGCTCAGAATTGAACTAATGATTTGATATCATTTTACACCCTTTTTATGCAAGTTAATTATCAAAACTTAATCGCAAACTTTTAATGAAACAGTTGTTCAAATTTGTTTTTAAAAGCCCTTTCCGAAATAATATGTTTATTTACAAATACCGTAGGCTTTTCCAAGTACATTTCCATTGTTTTGTATTTTTTCTAGACTACTTACGAACGTGTTATCATATTACTATGTCATTTAACATTGAATTATTTGTTTTGTAATTATTTATCTTAATTTGATCTCATTATAGCTAATTAATATGATAGTATATGTATAAATGCACCTTAAAAATAATTTTTAACTGTTTTTACAACAACTTTTCTATTACAGTTTGTCTTTTGTTGGTAAGATGCTTTCAATGTTTTTTATTTGAAAAAGTTCATTAATAATAATTTAGCCTTGAATTCTTAAGTATTTTTGTTAAATACCTTTGAGTAGAGTGACACGATATCTTCGGATACGGTGGTTAAATACAAACAGGAAGTTTAAATGCGCTATGGACATTGAAAACGACTCCTATAAAACAAAAATAAACAGTTTTGTTCAGCAAAGAATATATCTATGTTCCATAATAAAACTCGGGATGCGTGGAAAGTTTTGAGAATCAGAAAAAAATTACAGGAATCAGCATGAAGAAGAAACCCCTAATTATGCACACAAATTCAATCTATTCATATGGCTGCGATCTCCGTTGAATTTTTTTTAAATTTGACTCAAAAAAGGACGTGCACACCTAAACTGGCTTATATTTACTACTACTTAGTACCTGGAATTAGCTACTATGGGTTAAGTATGACTATACCCATTGCTTAATATCTTTAAAGGTTTAATTTTTTTTTTTTTTTCAGTAGCGAATTGACTTGATGAGTATACTTCTGTCTAGTGTCCTTTCAATACTCGATTTATTAAAAACTATTTAAAATATTGTGTGTCAATTTTCATGTTTATTTGGTTAATTACATTTTTTTTTTTTTGAATTTACAACAATTGTTTTAAAGTTTAAGGTTTGGATGGAAGTGTGATTACTTCATTCTCACTGCACAGTCCATTAACGCATTCTGTCTGGCATTGTGAGCATGTTGCCCCAGAAGTGTAGACTGGCACTGAAGCGACGTTGGTGTACGAATAGTTGCATACCAGATAGGAGTTGTAATAGGTCTTGAAGTACTGGACCAAAGCGCATCCAACATATTGAGCTCTTTGATGCACCATTTGTGTGAAATGTCCAATCATCTTTCTGTAAACATTAAAAAAAGTCATGAAATAATTTATATTTTTTATTGTTTCATATTTGTTACCCAGATGAAGGATTTTTGTAGAAATCCAAATTGCTTTGGCTTGCATCCTTGTACTCAACGAAGAAAAGCGCGAGGGATGAATTAATGGCAACAGTCGGTTCGAAATGACTTGCCGCTTTGGGATAGAGAGCAATGTTTTGACCTGCCCAACGGAAAGTGTTAGTGTTGCGACATTGATCGTGGGCAAAAACACATGATCTGGCATTAACTGCTGCAATGGCGGCTAGTTCAGAGTCCCATTTAATCATAGGGATCTTGGCTGCTGAAAGATAGCCTTCGAGTTCACCACGAGCCAGGATTCCACGATAAACGTTGTGCTGCGAAACAACAAAGTCCTGGAGAGATGTTCCATCAATTGGTATGAGAGCTGCGTCTGCCGGACATGAAGGTCCGAATGCCTGAAGTCGAAACAAATGAATGTAAAAACTGTTTTGAGAATACATTTATTTGAAAATGTCTTCGGCTACACTTACACCGGTGTCATTGCAAGCAACATGTGGCTTTGGAACATATTGAGTGCCATTGTAAAATAAGCACAAGTTTGGATCACAATAATTGGTTGCTGCTAATGCAGATGATCCTAAGAAGACTAATAGCAAAATAGTTGACGAAGTAATCATTGTAATTAAAATTTTGGCAACACTTTGAATGATATTCAAAATTAAACTGTACTGATATCAACAATTAACAATCCATTTTATACCCTTACGAATATGTACCTACAGTTTGTTATCCAAGCAAATACAGTTTATTATATAAGGTCGTAAAACATTTGTACAAATTTAAGCCCTTTTAAGCATATGAATAGTTATTTATTATTTAAGATATACATTGTGACATAATAGAGAGATATAATATGATATATGTGAAATGTTTACTTTTTAAATAATTTCCGTGTTACAGCAGTCTTCATTAATTTATGAATGTATCTAACTTTGTACATTTCAAACAGATTTTCTTTATGATATAAAAAAAGTCGGAAATGTATCAAAACCTGATTGATTTGATAGCGGGTTCAATAAATATTACAAACCATTACAAATTAACACAATAATAATCAGTACTTTCTGGCTTCTGTTGCCGTTTGTCTTAACTCTAAATATGTGAATAAATAAATATTATACGACGTACGGTTTTCAAAGGGCTTAAATTTGTACAAATGTTTTATGACCTTACAATAAATTGTATTTTCTTGTATGTATAAACTGTAGGTACATATTCGTTAGGCTATAAAAACGATTTTTAATTGTTGATATCAGTTCAGTTTTGAATATCATTCAAAGTGTTACGAATATTATAATTATAATTGTTGATCAAATATCAAGTATAATGATTACTCCGTCAACTATTTTGCTATTGGTCTTCTTAGGATCATCTGCATTAGCAGCAACCAATTATTGTGATCCAAACTTGTGCTTATTTTACAACGGAACTCAATATGTTCCAAAGCCACATGTTGCTTGCAATGACACCGGTGTAAGTGTAGCCGAAGACATTTTCAAATAAATGTATTCTCAAAACAGTTTTTACATTCATTTGTTTCGACTTCAGGCATTCGGACCTTCATGTCCGGCAGACGCAGCTCTCATACCAATTGATGGAACATCTCTCCAGGACTTTGTTGTTTCGCAGCACAACGTTTATCGTGGAATCCTGGCTCGTGGTGAACTCGAAGGCTATCTTTCAGCAGCCAAGATCCCTATGATTAAATGGGACTCTGAACTAGCCGCCATTGCAGCAGTTAATGCCAGATCATGTGTTTTTGCCCACGATCAATGTCGCAACACTAACACTTTCCGTTGGGCAGGTCAAAACATTGCTCTCTATCCCAAAGCGGCAAGTCATTTCGAACCGACTGTTGCCATTAATTCATCCCTCGCGCTTTTCTTCGTTGAGTACAAGGATGCAAGCCAAAGCAATTTGGATTTCTACAAAAATCCTTCATCTGGGTAACAAATATGAAACAATAAAAAATATAAATTATTTCATGACTTTTTTTAATGTTTACAGAAAGATGATTGGACATTTCACACAAATGGTGCATCAAAGAGCTCAATATGTTGGATGCGCTTTGGTCCAGTACTTCAAGACCTACTACAACTCCTATCTGGTATGCAACTATTCGTACACCAACGTCGCTTCGGTGCCAGTCTACACTTCTGGAGCAACATGCTCACAATGCCAGACAGAATGCGTCAATGGACTGTGCAGTGAGAATGAAGTAATCATACTCCCATCTAAACCTTAAATTTTAAAACTTGTAAACTTTAAAAATTTGTTAGCTATCAGTTATCACAATAAACATGACATATGCACATTCAATTAGTTAGTTGAATATAAAAAAAAAAATTTTTTTTTAAACTCCGAGTTGAAATCATCTTCATGTTGTTATTTCTTATATTATAGGAACTAGGATCAGATTCAATTAACAGACCAGATCCTATTGTGTCTAACGATCAAATGTATAATCGTTATGTTCCGGACTCTTTCCTCATCTTTACATAATTTTTTCTACATATCCATGGTAAGAAGTTTTATTTCATTAAATGCCGTGGAACTCTTATATTTAGTATAATAATATTTATTTATAAACATCGAGCAATATATGAAACCCTTGTGATATTTTTCTCCATGCTTTTGTAAAATGCTTAAAAATTAATTAAACAACAAATGATGTTGTAAGGCAGTAAATGGTATAAATTTTTTACGTACGTCTCTGCACATTTTGTTGTATTTTTCGACATACAATAAAAATTTAAATAGACCACTTAAAATAACGACGATACTAAAATAAACATTTATTGAGGAGAAAACAACATGATGTTATCGTATATTTTGTGAAAGAGTGAAAGAATGCTAAATTTTATAATATAAAAGCAGATAGCTCTATAACCCTAAGTTTCTTTAAGTTTAATATGTTAACAGTATAAAACGTGGTGTTTAATAAAATTGTGAATAATTAATGTAAAATACATAGTTCCGTTTTTATTGTAACTTAGTCAATCCTTAAAAGTTATAGAACCAAATCAATATTAAAGGGTTGATAGCAGAAGTGCAGTTTCAATTATACCTATGAATTATTTTGATTTAAATTTGGTATAAGAAACTGCTATTTGAAAAAAATCAATGACTCTTCCAATATCAGTTCTTGTCATACTCTGCTTCGGATCATCTGCATTGGCCGATACAAATTATTGTGACCCAAACTTGTGCTTAGTTTACAATGGCACTCAATATGTTCCGAAGACACATGTTGCTTGCAATGACCTCGGTGTAAGTGTTTGAAGACACTTTCAAACCAATTTATTTACAAAACAATTTTAATATTCGTTTGTTTTAAGGAATTCGGCCCTTCATGTCCAGCTGACGCAAATCTCATACCAATTGATGGAACATCTCTCCAGGACTTTATTGTTTCGCAGCACAACGTTTATCGTGGAATCCTGGCTCGTGGTGAACTCGAAGGCTTCCTTTCAGCAGCCAAAATCCCAATGATGAAATGGGACTCTGAACTGGCCGCCAACGCAGCAGTGAATGCTAAGTCATGTATATTTGCCCACGATCAATGTCGCAACACTGATAGGTTCCGTTGGGCTGGCCAAAATATTTGTTACTATCCCAAAACCGGTAGCCACTTTCAACCAGTTGTTGTCCTAAACGCAACTCTTGCGTTGTTCTTCGCTGAATACAAGGATGCCAGCCAAAGCAATTTGGACTTTTTCACACTCCCTTTATCAGGGTAACACAAAAGTAGAAATAAAAATGAGAAATAATTTATTAATAAATTATTGCAGACAAGTGATTGGACATTTCGCACAAATGGTGCATCAGAGAGCTCAATATGTTGGATGCGCATTGGTTCAGTATTTTAAAATCTACTATATTTCTTATGTGGTGTGCAATTATTCATACACAACCGTCTTAACGGTGCCAGTCTACACTTCTGGGGCAACATGCTCACAATGCCAGACAGAATGCATCAATGGACTATGCAGTGAGAATGAAGTTATCATACTCCCGTCTAAACCTACAATTTTTTGAAGCAACGTTTGTTAGTCGTTGGAAATAAAATAAATCTTACATGAAAATGCTAATTTGATATTTATTAGTTCCTTACAATGTTATGATTCACCACGATATTAACCTATTTCGTTATTCCTTCTACAATGTTACATAGGTTTTTTTTCGTAATCAGCACGAACCTACTAACAAGTGTAAAAAAAATTCCACAGGAATAACATTCGGAAATGATTTATTTAGTACGGCATCAAGTAGCAACCAAGCTCATTTTAATTCCAAATAGCAATTTTTGAAAAATATCAAAAAAGGCGCTTTTGAAATATGGATCAGTATTTTTTGGAATTTAACATTATTATGGGTCGTCACTCGTCACGAGTCACCAATGCAGTTATATACATCTGTAGAGCTACTACTCAGTACGATCACTACTCAGTAAACTCTAATCAGTAACAATTTGCAAAACCAAAGAGCTAAGTCAGCGCCCAGCGGACTCAGTGAGCAATCATCATGACAATAGAGTGGAAGTGCAGTTTCTCCGCAATAAATGCGATCAATTTGGTGGTTCTAATTCTATTCACATCATTATTGTGGAAACCATTGTCGGCTGCCAAATATGAGCCGAATTGGAAAAGCTTGGATACCAGACCATTGCCAAATTGGTATGACCAAGCCAAGGTGGGTATTTTCATACACTGGGGTGTCTACTCAGTGCCATCGTTTGGAAGTGAATGGTTTTGGATAAATTGGAACAAAAAGAATCCAGATTACGTGAATTACATGAATAAAAACTATAAACCAGGATTCACGTACCAAGAATTCGGCAGGGATTTCGCGGCTGAACATTTCAATGCCCATGAGTGGACGGAATTGTTCAAGCAAAGTGGTGCAAGGTATTTACATATATTTGGTAAACATCACTTGCTGATTCAAGTACTCATATCTTTTCCACTACAGATACGTTGTCCTGACAAGTAAACATCACGATGGCTTTACAATGTGGCCGTCAAAATACTCATTCAGTTGGAATTCAGTTGATGTTGGACCACATCGTGACGTTGTTGGAGAATTGTCTATGGCAATCGCTGCTAATTCCAGCCTGAAGTTTGGCCTGTATCATTCTCTGTATGAGTGGTTTAATCCAATGTACATGGGTGACAAGATGAAACTTTACATGACTGATGAATTCGTTGATAAGAAGGTGAACATCGTTGACATTCGTTATCTTATATTTATTGTTGTTCTGATTTTTTTTTTAAAACAATAATATTGACTCAACAGATTTGGCCCGAGATGATGGAGCTTGTGAATCGGTACCATCCTCAAGTGTTGTGGTCTGACGGTGATTGGGAGGCGCCCGACAAATATTGGAAGTCTACAGATTTCATTGCATGGTAATTAAATAACCGAAATTTCAAAGTGAGGACATACTCGTATATAAATTATATTGTGATAATTTTTATGTTGTTAAAAGGCTTTACAACGACAGTCCAGTCAGGGATACAATTGTTACTAATGACCGGTGGGGTATCGGAGTAACATGCAAACATGGCGATTTCTACACATGCTCTGATCGATACAATCCAGGAATTCTGCAGCCACACAAATGGGAAAATGCCATGACATTGGACAAGAAAAGTTGGGGACATCGTTCAAATGCACGACTGGAGGATTACATGACATCCGATGATTTGATAAGGGAACTCGTGTCCACTGTAAGTTGTGGTGGCAATTTACTGATTAACGTTGGACCCACAAAGGAGGGTTTGATTGAGCCAATTTTTGCTGAGCGTCTTAAAGACATGGGGAGGTATGCGCAATTTTTTTTTAAAGACAATTTCAAAGTATTAAATATTAACAAATTTTTTCAGTTGGTTGAAAATAAATGGTGAAGCCATTTATAATACAATTCCATGGACTTTTCAAAATGACACAAAAACTCCAAACGTTTGGTATACAAACGCCCCAATCAAGAATTCGAAGCGATCGACTGTGTATGCGATTGTTTTGGATTACCCTTACGATGCCGGTGGCGTCAATTTGTTTTCACTTGGTCGATTATATGACAATGATACGAAAGTGATTATGTTGGGAACAAATAAGCCATTGAAGGTAAAATTGTGATTTTACCTATATAATTGTTTTAACTAAATGCTGTGTTTAAACATTTAATTTTCAATTTTGCAGTGGTATGGATCTGCTGAAGCTCTTTACGTTACATTTCCGAAGAAGAGAGAAATAGACAAATTAGGATTGAAATTCGCTTGGACACTCAAGTTCGATATGCCAATAAAAAATTTAAAAGATAACCGAATTCCGGAAATTTTAGATATGTCGAATAACTAAATATGTAAAATTTTAAAAGATTTATTAAATATATTTCCTGCATTTTAAGCTATGTTTCTACCACAAACATGTTTGTGATTTTTCGTTTTTTGTAAATCTTTGACGGTTTTAGCTATAAACATGTTCCGCAAAGAAGCACTTAATTTCAAGGTATTTTCACATTGTGTAGCCTGGATTTTAAAAAAATCCTCACAGTATGATTAAAATTAAATTTCCTTTTTTATTTTTTAGATTTTAATTCCAATTTTCAATTCTTTTTAAACAACCCTCGCTTCGAACTCAATACATATATATATATATGTATCATTTTACAATATATATATATATCAATGGATTTTAGGTTTTGAGGTTATAAATTTTTGCGGCATATACGTTCATTGTTCACACGATTCACAGTTCTGAGTTCACTATGTGTACTTACAACTTTGCGGCAATCGTCACTCTGCAATCTTAAAATTGTTTTTATAAGTAAATAAAATAGATTTGTTAATTGAATTTAATGTAGTACATATGTAATCTCATAACGTGTGAATTAAATAACAATTATTTTTTAGTTTGTGACTTTTTACAATTTTATTTGAAATGTTTGCTCCAGACGTATTTAATATTGCGGCTCCTCGAATCGCAACAATGCAAACAGTTTACCAGCGCAATGGAAACAAGCCTAAAAAACAACCAAATTTAAATAAACAGCAATTTAATAAAACGGTACGTAAGGATTTATTAACAGAACATATGTTGCACCACACATACAACAAATATTATCTCATAGAACTTCGGATAAACCGACAGGTTCGCCAAAAGAAAAACAAACACCAGAAAATTTAGTCGATTCTTAAAATAGCCAGTGTGTTTTTATACACGCTTAAAAAATGTGAGATATTCAAACTTCAACTGAAAGAGGGGATGCAACGAATTTTTTGTTACTGCGTAATTTTGGGAAAATTTTAACTTAATAAAAGTATTTCATTTACAGATAATTGTCTTACTTCCGAGGTTGACTGACAGCAAAGAATTTCATTTAAAATCTTTACAAGATAGTGACCATTACATTGTAAATGATTTGAAACCGGAAATTTTCCTAGATAGGAAGTTCATTGCTGGATTTATCAACAGAGGTATTTATTTATTTTGTTTAAATCTCCGATAAAATCCATTGTTTTTATTTAATTGTTTTTTAAAAGGAACATTTCTCGGACTTTCACGGCACGAATTTCTCGAATTTGAAGACACAATTTGCATTACAGACGGCCGGCTTCGCATAAACTTGTGCAAAGAATCTTGGCAAACGCTTGGAATTACGCAAGGCGTTGCTACACGCTACATTAAGCCTAATAAGCAATCCGATAAATACGGTAAGAATAAAATTACTGATATTAATTGCACTTGTATCGAAAAAACAACATCTTCCAGACAATTCTGGTTGTTTGTAATTCTCAAAGATGCCACTGCTCAAACAGCCAAAAACGTTGGAATTGTATGCTCTACAGTCCATTGTGAAAATGCTCTGTCAATTGGGAGAAATCCTAATGCCGGTTGTAACGGAAGCATTACGCACAGAACGTGAATCCGCTTCATCTCTACTGAAGGGTCGTATTGAAGTGTTGCGACGAATAATCGAGTACAATGTACCTTGGCATATGTATAATGCACTAAGCGATGAAATCTTTAAGCAAATTCCTTTGATGATTGAGGGCATTCAGAAAGGCACACAGTTCAATGGTTCAATGGGAATGTTCTTAAGCAAAGTGAATGTGGCCGTGTCACTGTCAGAGGTACTGTTGTCCAAAAATTTGACAGTCCTTAACTTTGAGGAGATGCCCAAAATGATACGTCATACATTCTATATGAAATTAAATACACTGAAGGGATTGCGTGTGCTCAATTTGGGATCTTTGTCTGGTGGATGGAAAACCTTTGAAATGGAATATATTGTACTAAATGGCATTATTGGAATGAAATATTTAAAAGTATTTGTGTTGTATCACGATTGCACGGATGCAATTTTGTTGGGGCTTGTTGAAAATTGCAGTGATCTTGAGGTGCTCGATATTTCATCATCGCGATCTGTGAACAATGACAGCATGAATATTTTGGTGCATTTGAAGCGACTGCGTAGTATTCAATTGCATCGGACAAGTGTCACAATGGAGGGTTACATTAAGCTATTGCTTAGCTTACCAAATCTTGAAGATGTAGGACGGTATGATGAAATCGGAAGATGTCTTGAGTACATTAGCGACTACTGTACATTGACGACACCATTAAAATTGCGGAAATTTAACAGTCGCTACGTTACGACGAAGCACTTGCAAGTTCTAGCAGAAGACTGTCCCAACATAAGTCACGTCTCATTATTTTACAATTTTCTTCTTTGCGATCTTATGCAACTCATAGGAGTAAATCAGCTACAAGAGTTGCGTCTGCTTTCCTGTGATTTTTTTAATGATCAGGTCAAAGCTGTCCTTCAGGTGAAGGGATGCAATTTAACGTATCTGCATTTGGAGCATGTGGATGAAATTGATATGAATGCTTTAATGTACATTGGGCAGTTTTGTCCAGACTTGAAGCGGCTTACAATATACAATTGTGAATTACTGGAAAGCACTTCATTGCACAGTTATGGACAACCGACGATTCCTCCTTTTATAAATTTAGAATATTTGACTTTGGCGTCAAAATGCAGGCCGCGACATGTAGAGTATTTGCTCTCAACTTGTTTGCGAATAAAAAATATTCATTTTGGGACTCTTGTTCCAACTAATGATGTACTAATGGAGAAGATTTTGTCAAAGAATCCCATGCAAAATTTGGAGGAGCTAAAAATTATATTTTCTGACAGTCTGTCCATTGTGACGGCGTATAAATTACTGACTGTGTGCAGTAACCTCAAGGTGTTGAATGAGCTGGAAAGCTGGACACAGGTTCGAGACTATGAACTAATTGAATTCAAAGAATTTGTTAAGGATCGTAACTTTGATATTTGTATTGCATCTAAAAGATTCAATACATCGAATCAAGATCTTGATTAGTTATGATTTAAATTGTTTAAATATTCAATTTATTTAATTAATGTTATAAGTAATATTATTCGTAGCATTAAAATAAATTAATAAATTAAATAAATAATTTTATTATTGAATTAAATTAATTTTAAAATAAAAATTTTTTAGGCATTGAAATAAACTTGAATCAGTTAACGGAAAAAGAATCGCATCGTCTTATTGGTTGCCTTTCACAACGCTACAAAAATGTTTTCACATTTGAATTCATTTGGACGCCTCCTGACACTACAATTTGCCAGTCTTCAGCCGCTAAATACTTTAACGACATAGAGTATAACATAGAGTTGATAAAGACGCACCGCAATAACACCGAAACATATGGAATTTCGTTAGCTACCTTCGATGAAGCATCACTGAAAGCCAGTGCTGAGGATTTATTGGAGCTGTTCGGAGTCATTTCGCTAGAGTGCGATTTAGAACCGGACAAATATTTAAGCTCTTATAGACCTGATTTTAAGGGCAGTGGTGTGGTTGAAACATTTCATCATGTAGGACTATTTGGAAGCAGCCATGTTCACCAGCTACTTGAAGAAATTAGGTATGTACTTGTGGTATTGTCGTTGCCGATTATTTCAGTATGTAGCTATTCTAATTATTTTTACTTTAAGGCTGTTGATTGTGAATGAAGACTTGCCGTGGGCTTGCATTTTTTGTCAAGGATTTTTTTCAAATGCTAAAACGCCGGATCAACGCAAAACATCTTATGCAGTTTTTATGCAAAAACATTCAGAATTGTTGTATGAATTTAATGAATTACAGTAAATTGTTATAACATTGATTTCCGTTTTTTAATGAATTTTTATTTATTTCCTAAATTGTATAAGATAAAAAAAACTACTTTCTGTTATGTGAAGTAACACCTTTTCCCCTTAAAATAGCTGACTTTGAATCAATGTCTCGAATCGCAAACGGCGAAACTCCGGCAATGTAATCTTCGTCCAAAGCATTCGTTTTGGTGCGTGCAACACGTGTTGGACGCTGCTTCGGCCTTGGTTGTTTATCAAACAATACTGGATTGTTTGAATGCTTGCCACCACGGAACGTCGGTATACTCTTGTTGGTGCCCTTAGTCTTAATGGTTCGCTTTAAATTGACATGAATCTAAAAAAAAAACAACTTGAAGTCATGAAATCCTTTGGAAAAAGAAATAATCAAAAACTTACAACTTGCTGACCATTCTCATCGATGCTCACAGCGACACGCTTTAACGTCTTATTGCCACATTTGGGACAAAACACTTTTGTCATGATGCTGGTTGTTTTAAAGCATGAGAAGCATCGTAAAATATAAGTGCGCATTTGTTTGATAATGCGTCCATCTAGCGAGGCAACATTTAAGTTAATCTGCTTCAAAACATTTTGAACAGCATAGTCAGTGCTCATGCATGCAACTTCAGCGGCATCTTCCTCAACGACTTCATTGCCGAACATTTTTTTTGCTTGGCTATAATTACTGGGTGTTATCCAGGATTCGTCATCATCGTCTTCTTCTTCTTCTTCGGAATCATCTGAGTTCTCGGATTCGTTGGCATGCAATGGGGAAGGCTCATCAGTTGAAGGATCAACTGCTGTTAAAATACTCTCTTGATCGCATTGGAGTTTTGTAAATTGTTCAATTAATTTTTCATCAATTTCTTCTTCATCATCATTGTTTTCGTTAGATTCTTTTTCAGCATCCACATTTGGAACTTCTTTAGTTTGTTTTTCGTTTGAAACTGTATCTGTTTCATTTTCTTCCTTCACTTCTTCCTCATCCTCCTCCTCCTCGTCATCACTTTCAGGATTATAAAATCCAATGATAGGACCTTGTGGTAACAGCTCATCTGGCACTTCTTTCGTTGTAAACGTTTTTGAAACTACAGGAGTTGTTCTCAAATGCCCCACCCCAACAATTTCCTTTTCGAGCTCATAAGTCAATGCAATAACTTTAATGTCAGCCGCTGATAAACTCAGATAATCTCCAGTCTTTTTTGCAAATTCGGAGACGTGCTGGACACTTTCTGGGAACGGATCACGAACTGTTAGTTCATAGGGGAGAACACACAGTCGCTTCAGTTGTCGTTTGTTTTTAATTTCGCTTATCACATCAGGAACAGTAACCAATACATCGGCGTAGTTCTGAAAATGAACGATTATAAAAGTTTAGTAATTTGAAATGGGAGTGGTTTGCATTTAACTTACTTGCAGTGACACATTGTTAATAAATGCTGTTGTATCAACTACCAAGTATTTAAACTTTTTTTCGGGCATCCTTAAATTTGAATTCTTTAATTTCACGAAATATATTTTAGGAAAAAATACACGTGGTTCTCACTTTAATGTATTTTTGTTATTATGACTATCTGACAGTTGACACTGAATATATATATATTTGAAAGTGCTGTCAATTTATGACGTTGCCATAAAGGGTGTGTTCAATGTTTTTGTACTAAAAGAAAAAGTTTCGATGATGTTAAATAAACGAGCTCCCACTCGTGATTTTTTTTTGACAGTTGCCAAACTCGCACCGCCTGCACAATTCTTTTTGCCAGAAACATCAATCCAAAATGGTAGGGTGATATTTATTATTTCTGAATTATCTTGAAAAATCGTAATCATCTTATTAAAAATGTGTGAAATTCTTTCAAAATTGCAATCCTTGTTTAATTCTCTTTAATATGAAATAGAATTGATGTTCAATATTTTGAATTTTTTACTAAAACAGAAAATAACAATAAAATGTTCGTTCCTATCAATTTCTAGGTGAAGGTGAAGTGCTCGGAGCTCCGCGTTAAGGACAAGAAGGATTTGGACAAACAGCTCGATGAGCTGAAAACCGAACTCCTAAATTTGCGTGTGGCTAAGGTGACTGGCGGTGCCCCATCCAAGCTCTCCAAGATGTAAGTTGGCAAATTGCACATATACATAACCTCATTTTTCCCAACATGTACTTACTTTTGTATTTTGAATTTTTGCAGCCGTGTTGTGCGTAAAGCAATTGCCCGTGTGTACATTGTCATGCACCAAAAGACAAAGGAGAACTTGCGCAAACTGTACAAGGGCAAGAAGTTCAAGCCATTGGATTTGCGACCAAAGAAGACCAGGGCTATGCGCAAGGCCCTTTCACGCCACGATGCCAATCGCAAATCATTGAAAGAGATCCGCAAGAAGTCCATCTACCCACCACGCAAATTCGCTGTTAAGGCTTAAGTTTTTGTAATCCGGGAGAAGACTTTCACAAAATAAAAAAAATACACATAAAGTTTCAGTGGGTTTATATTGGTCAATGTGGATAAATGTGATGCGTGTTAAAATGCTGTCTACATGTTTTCTAGAATTTTTACGCAGTGCAGTTTGTGCGGTTTAAGTTTAAGTTTATCTACCAATTTGCAGCAAAGTTGTTGTCTTGCCATTAGAACTTGAATCTATCAATTCAGGTAGCACTCACAATGAATTAGTTGCTTCACAAATGTTCCCCTTTTCTTTAAACTTTTATAACATCCGAGAAGATTGAACCCGTCACCATTCTATTGTTAATATTTACATACTGTTTTCTGTCGGTTACCAGTCATGATTTAAAACAATTGTTAACACGTTTCTTTAAACAATTTTATACTCTCCGTGGATTGTTAGAAGATTTAATGTGACCAATTAATATGTCGCCTATTGATAAATTTTGTTTAGATTTAATGGCATCAGTAAAAAAAAAATTTCGTGTAAAAATCGGTAATGATCTATTTCTCATTTTATACTAATGATAAAAGCTTCAGAATTATGTTTACAATCCCCAAAGCAGCATGTCTTTAAAACTTAATCGAAATTAATGAGAAAGGTTGATGTGGGTCAGTAATAAATCTGTTTTTTTCTCTATGCAGAAATTAGAAATGGATTTTAAATAAAAATGCTGACTAGGAGTATTAGGTTTGGTTCGATTTAAACATTTATTTTAAGAAGAAGGTATCAAAGTTTGTTTCGGCTCGGAACAATCAGTTATTAATTAAATACCATCTATTATATGTGTATTTGTCATTTAATATACGAAATTTTTACTAACAATATTGATAATTGGTTTCAGAAAATATTAAAAGCAGAATCACAATTTTTTTTTTAAATTTAAATTATCTAATTTTGTAGTTTCTCACGCCGAGATTTTAATATATTTTTGATTTAATATACTTTTAATGGTGGTAAATAATTTTAAAAGTATAATTATTTAAGTTTTCAGATTGCAGACTTTGGTGATTCTATTAAACAAAGTACACGCACTTTAGAACTCATGCTTTTGAAATTAAGTTAAAATACATAAAAATCGCAGACACCTTCCAATAGATGGCGTTTGTGTTTTTTTAATTTTACCAACCCGTTGTCGCGTTTTAAAAGCAATCTTAAGCGGGTGTTCATTTGACCAACGATAATTTTTAATCAAATATGTTTTATAAAGTATAAGAGCTTTCCCTCCCTTACTAAGTCATTTATCTTACATTTTAGTATTCTTTTATTATTCGTTGAGTTAAGTCAAGTTAAGCTGCATTTGCTGCTGTGAATTGTGTCAGTTGCGATTCCACTTATTTCTCGATGTCAATTTCATCCATGAGTAGGACCCACTTAAATTACTGATATAATGTTTTCACTAATCGTTAAAATGTTGACTTAATTGTTTCATTTTTTCATTACATTACTTCATGTCGGAAGTTTAAAAAAGAGATTACCTAATAATAAAATAGTCACTATAAAATATATTTTGGAAACATTTATTTAAATATGCTTTCGAGTACCACTTTATTATTGTATGTTGCTTTGCCAATAGTAATATAATTTTAATTAGATAATTCAACATTTAAAGTGCACGCCTAATTCAATTTGCACATTAAATTAATGAAGTGGGGACTTTAAATGGCAGTAGGTAACAAGTGTGTAAATATATGGGTGGACATTTTCAGTCACATGGCAGAGTTTTTATTTTAGAAGCTAAATGGAAATTTATGAAGCAAGATTGCATTATGTGTTTATGTAGCATTGGTATGGAATTACTTATATGTTATAACTAATAAGTAATAACTAATAAGTATGTAATAACAAATAAGGTAAATATGAAATATGTACGAATATGCCCACGTTTCTAATCGAATTTCAATCAATGTTTGCTTACACGTAGACGCAATTTTGCAATACAAACCATTAATAATAGTTTTGGTTGTTATATGAATATCATTCGTAATTCGAATATCTGAATCTCCATGTAAACAGTTGTAGGACACAGAGACTTGAAATTCAAGATTTAGATTAAAACTGAACTATATTTGATCCTTTCTATAACGTTGTGTACAATTTGTAAGGTTATAAAATTACTTATAGTTACTTTAAAAATGAAGTTCAAATATTTGTATTGTAGACTGTAACTTAAAACAATCTCTAATCAGTAATCAGTAATCTGAATAAATTAACAAATACGGCACTTCTTATCCACACAATGTTGATTTTTCAAAATTATTTTCATCATGTAATAACGATACTTTCCCAATTAGCACGTAATTTGCGGATCGAGGAGCTGATGTGGAAGTTATTAATAAAAAAATGAAAACGAATAAATAAAAAAATGGTTAATAGATGAGCAAACAAATGCGTCCAACTACAAAAGCTCGCGGCTGTTGTGTTACGCGACAAACTACAAAGTGTTTGTTGATGAAACTCTGCACGCATGACGGACACACACAACTCATAACACACTACCGTTGGAGTGCCGGATGTGGATGACTGCAGCCGAACCATACACACATTTATTGGGGACCTCATCGACGTCTGCAATCACGTCGCTGATGCGGTTAACCACTAGTGTAAGGCGTGTCTGGTAAATCCACAAATATTTCCCATGTCAAATATTACATATTTTATTGGGTGTTAATTCAGATATGTCTCATAATGTGTAAGGTACTTCGTACTGCACTCGCACTTTCCATTTCATTTTAGGTGTTAATGCCAATGGTAAGTTGCTCAACCGGCGCGATGCGACCAGCGCATTCTCGCCAGTCGTCACTTCACCGTACGTTGCTTGGTGGCTGACGCAGGTTAATGCGCTTTTAGCGATGCGCCAACCGCCCATCACGATAACAATATCGGCATATACTTTATGATGTGACGAATGAATTGGGAAACGAAAACAAAAGTTAACCACCTTTGTGCATATTAAAGAGTTTGAGTTTGTGTGACTTGCATATTTTGCGGTCCCTACATCTGTCAATTTTTTTTTGTGTTAAAATGAAAAAATATGTGCGTTTTAATTGCCAAAAAGAACATCAGAGCCTCGTCGAAGAAAATGTGACTAGCTTACAAATTTTTTGTTGTCTATCTCGTGTTTTGATTTTCCTTTTTATTGAGGCATATTTATGTTTTTTAATTTAGATTTCGTAACACAATGGATTATGGTGCAAGACTGCAGATTTTGATGTCTTATCGTCATATACAACTGTAAAATCAAAACCATGCTAAAAGTGGTTTAAAGCTAAACAAATTCGAGTTTTTTTTAAAACAATGCGGAAGTCCATACACTTTGATAGAGTTCGCAGATTTTGATCTATATAAAGCTTTGTGTCGTGAATTTTATTAAATTTATTTTAAATTTACGGAGAAATCGCATTGTATGGGGCCTGACTTAGTAAACGTATTTTTATAGATTAAAAAGTAAACATTAATACAAAATTGATTAAATATGGCTATGTGCAATAAAAAAAAAGATTATGTATTATATAGTCAGTGCAGAACATGACACATTATATTTCAGCCAAAAATGTCATATCAAAACTACAACAATATTACGGTAAAAATAAACACTCACTCACAGTTTGTTCTAAAGTTCAACGTAAAATATAATTGCTTTTCGCGACACGATGATTTCAGTAAACAAACATCATAATTTTTACACCCAAATGTTCTGCAAACGAATATTGTGGGCTTGGTTTTAGGCTAATATTAAACTAACGCAAATTATTGAAAACACGTCTTTCACATTCATATGCTTATTGCTTACTAGTGTTAGTAGGTTGATATGTATGCTTGAGTGGTCGTGATGCAGCTCAATTAAAATTCCACTTAAAAAACATTGCAATGTTCACACTAAAATAAACCCTTGACTTCATTTTAATTCATTTTAATAAGAAATTAAATATTACTTGGATTATTGCTGAGTGCGAACTGTGAAGCGCAGAAAATGTGATTTGGAATAGAACGAAAGATTTCAACAGAATAAGCGACGAACTTTTTTATGTTGGAATGTCGCACTGTACAGTTTGTTTTATTTGTTTGTAAAATAATTAATAAGCTACTTTTTATGACTTTTGAGTATGTCATTTAGTTTCAAGTTTTATTATATTATAAAAAAATAAAATTATAAATTAAAAATCGTAGAGATGATTAAATTGTCTTTATCATTAATCATTTTCTATATTTTTATTTTATAATTACCGAATCAATTTTATGTTGTAATATTATTCTAGGTCAAGTACGAGATAAATCGTTTGACTATCAATGTGTGTGCGAATTTTTAGCACATTAATAAAATCGTAGCTATGTCGCATAACAATTATGCTATTATGTTATTCGTTGTTAGTTATATAATATCGGAATAAGTCATCGTCAGATTCTCTTTTTAATGGGAAATGCGTGGACGCGTGAAACAATTTCGACAATGTGTTTGCCATCATAATTTAGCAAGCAATATGAAGTTTATAATTTTATGATATAACGATTACAATTTTACGACATGTGTGGCCATTAAATAATCTGGTTTAGTGTTTCAATTATCACAAATATTTATTAGCGGAATATTATTTTTATTCTCGCGTCTATGCGAAAAAAAGGTCAATTTACATTTATTGCCTTTTTATTTGGAACTTTTTTTTTGTATTTGAAATAAAATAAGTAATTTATTAGATGAAACCCAGAATCCCAAATTAAAGATTTCGTTTATGCTTTTTAATAAGTCCCCTTTTTCAAACTTTCACTGTCAAGTCTGTCATGATCATCAAAAATTTCTTAGTACCCACTTATGAATGAATTTTACGTTAAATATCGAGTTATCAGTATTAAACGTCTTTTTTATATAAAGAGCTTACTTTATGAAATCAATTTTCGTCATTAATGAAATCGAAAATTATAAATTCCATAAAACACATAAATAAATATTTTTTTAAAGAGCGAGTATTCAATTATTTTCTATTTATTATTTTCATTAAATTTAAGATTACATAACATGAATGTTCATATCTCGTCAAAGAAAGCTTTTTAAAACGCGGATGTAAAATTGAAAAAAAACCGATCAAATATTGAAAAAACAACTGAGGGTACAAATTTGTGGTTCTACTTCACAAAAATAACAAATTGTGACAAAAAAATGATCTCATTTTATAAACAGCAATATTTTTGCATTTCCGCTTTAAGCTACTTATGCTAAATTCTTTACTGAAGCAACGCACAAATCGCATTAATGCGTGCGTCTATTTTATGAACATATTTGAATTTCGAGCAAATATTTGTGTACCAAGTAAATCTTTTTTTGTCCCGCCACTGTTTGTTTGGGCGACAATTTTATATTATCATCCGCATATTTATATGGTAAGTGAAAACATGTGGCTAGTAAACGTACATCGGCTCTTCTTCCTCCTCCTTACGTTAATATATAAGAGCCACATATACCATGGCAGTTGATATGTGCTCGCATAATGTGGGTCTAAAATGAATGATTGGGTGGTGCCGAAGACAATTGTAACCGCCAAACCGAATATCGTGTCATTTTCTGTAATGCTTTCGAGTATAAAAGCGTGTGCAAGTTGTTCACTTAGCATAGTCAGTCGCAAACCGTTATAGACGATCATATCTCAATTTAACACAAAAAATTCAAAATCTCAGTCAATATGAAGTTCATTGTTGTGGTGAGTTGGTTGCCTTAGTTTTACATACGTGCTATTAATTGTTTAGTGTTATTAATCGTGTACATAGTTAAGGGAGTGAAATGAAATTGAATTTGTTTTCTTATTTTTTAAAGGCTTTTATCATGTGCGTCTTAGCATTGGCTGTTATCGTATCAGCAGTGCCCGCTGTGGATGAGTCAGTATTTGGTGATGTTTATGACTCCGAAAGCCTCAATCCACAAGACCCACAATCATTCTTTAAGTTGAAGAAATTGAAGAAAATCCTTTTCGGTTAAACCATTCTCACCTGATGCACAGTGTTCTCTATAACCATTAAGCCAAAAACACAACTAGGCAATATCAGGAATTGTTTGTTCGTCATTTCGTAATTACTTAAAGCAGAATCAAGCAAGCATGACGGATGCTGCCATCATTTGCACTATTCCTATCATAATATCTTTTATAAGGATCCACACCTCTAAATCATCGCATAAATCTGTTGTTCAATTCGTTTTAAAACTAATCATGATGTTTACTTTCATCCAATATGTTCTTTTTTGCCATTTTGCTATAGTAAACATTATTTAATTAATATGATTTTAAGTGAAGGAGTTTTATTTTTGTTACCAAAATAATATGAGAAAAAATCAGAAAACCCAATAAATTTTTACTGAAATAATATCTGTGTGTGTATTTTATTGTTCACCAAAACTGTGTTTAAATGTGTTATAATTTCAAGGTAGCAGTCTTTATTTTCTCTGCGTGACCAATGACCATGATGCACAATCGGTGGTTAGGTGATGGCGATTTATTAATCAAAGATTAGGTAAGCAAGAGATTGTCTCCATCTTATATAAATGAGAGCAGAAGATGACCAAACGAACATAGTCAGTTAAAGCTTGTCGTTGGACACAGTAAAGTCATAGAAGGATACCAATCTGTTTATAAAGAATTGCAAGTTGTAATTAAAAAAGTGAACATGAAGTTTATTGTTGTGGTAGGTTAAATTTTTTTTTGATTTTGTGTAAAACTTGCAGTTCTAAAAATTGTGTTTTATTTTCTCTTTAAAGGCTCTAATTGTTTGTGTGTTGGCATTTGCTGTATTTGTGACTGCAGCCCCATCCAATGATGAATCAATATTTGGGGAGGCATCTGATACTCTGAATCCACAAGATGCAAGTCCCATAATTTTCCATAAGTTGAGGAAACTCAAGAAGCTCTTGTTATTCGGTTAGGTGACCGAAAAAAACATTGTTATTCGCTTCAAAAAAACTACATCCATATAATCATCATGTTTGTTAAAAATATCAGTAATTTTTAAAGAATTATACTTTTTAAAAAATTCTTTGAAAATGTTTATAAAAAATATTTTGTACCTACCTTGTTTTAGAAATAAAAAATAAACCATTTTATAATAAATCAATTCGTTTCAAAATTTTTGGTAATTTTTAGGATACTTTACAATAAAACGGCACTTATTATTTTACCTTTTAAACGTCATAGCTGCAAACAAAATTGTCATGTAAGTTGATGGGATTTCCCAAACTCGTATGTAAGTACGATAAAAATTAAAATACTTAATGAATGTTGCTTTTCTGCGAAAAAGAATCGTTTTTAAATCCTTTTCTTTTTCAAAACGAAACGTTACACATATTGCATAAATCAACTAACTGATATCGGAATTTCCACAAAAAACCACATACATTTCATAAGTTCAACCAATGTTAATTGATGGTGCAATAATTTCACGATCTTTCTTTTGTATGTGAACGGACGTAATAACTGCAGAATGTTCCACAGTTTGAGTGACTCTAAAAATATGCAAATTAGTATGTATCTCTTCGAATGAATCTTTTCGTCACCAGACTGAAATGTGTTTGGAAAAATTGTTTTTTCTGTTTTTACTAATCCGCTTTAAAATTTATTCAACCCAAATCAAATAGAGTTCATTGTCAAATGTTTTAATGCAGCTTTATTCGCTATTAATCTTTCATTTACAATACCTAAATCTGTTTTTATGAGTGTACTAGACTCATTTTCGACCTAAAAAACTATATAAACCTAATTTAATTTAATAAAATTTAGCATTTTTACTAAATACAATGGCAAACAAAAGTAAAGTCATGAATCAATAATAATAATAAAATTATTATTGATAACAATTTATTTCTCAAACAGTATTAAATGAGGCAATTTAAAAAACAATATAATTGAAGGACCAGCTTTTTTTCTTATTCTTTTGTTGTTTGATTTTATCTCCAAGTATTGAGTACGAACATTTGGTGATCCACTAAGTCCAAAAAAAAGCCCTTGATCGATTTTTAAAATAATTTATTGGATTTTTAGTTTTTGCGGAGATCATCGCGAAAAATGATTTGACTTTTTTTCCATATATAATATGGTATCTATTTACATAAATCACAAATATTTTGGTTCGGTCACATAAAGAAAACACAAATTTTTGAATAAATTGCTATTTTTTCTCTTTTCTAACAAATGAATGACCGCATTAAATGAAACGAAACTGCTGAATCATGGTCTAAGATTGCCTATTATGGCGAAAAGAAAACACGTGTTGTAATTATGATGATATGCGTTTTCAGATCTCCATATACCCAGTCTGTAAATTTTTTGATAAATTCTTTCATAAAAAAATTTAATTACCAACGAGAATGTTCAAATGTAATAAAAAATAATTAGACTAGAAACCTGATATACTTGCCCATACATTAAATTACCATATATAAGTACAAGAAATAAAAATTACTCAAAAGCAAATAAAACCCTTTCCCGTTAATAAACGATAATAATAAAATATGAATTTCATTTTTTCAGAGTTCGTCGTTTAAGTCTTTCATTACAAAGAATCGAATTTACCAGGCTTTGCTACGAAATCATATATAAAAGTCTTAAATAAATTGAAATGTTTTAATGTTATTTATAATAAAGTAGCTTTGAAACTTTTAATTGATGATCGTTTCAAAGTCACGTTAAAGTTTCATTTCAATTCCTAATTCCAGTTAGACCGAAAAGTTGCTGCAAACAGTTCTGAAGACAAACCCATTTTGATCTTCGAATCCTCTTTAACTTCATTCACATATTCGAATTTAAATGTCTTTATGAGTTTCTAAAAATACACTGGTCTGTATCGGAAACTCCAGATTTTTCAAAATTGCTTTTGCATATTTAAATCAATGAGCGAGAGATGAATGTTAAAAAACAAAAATATGGGACGAAAACAAATTATATTCAGAATCTCAATTTAAATATTTTGTTTTGATGTATTTCTTTTATACATATTTTTGTTCATTATTTTAACATAACATTATATTTCGTTAATGAATTAATTTTTATTTTTGCTAAACAATCACCTTTGCGTATTAAACTAAATATTGGAACATAAACTGTTTGTACAAAACACATTAGATACATAATATTTTGTATCTTAGATAATGAGCATTGAGCATATTTGCTTTGGAAAATAAAACAGCAAGATCAACTGTGTGACATTAGTTTACATTCCGGTTTAAGGACGTCTCTGTGAAATGAAATATTTAAAAGAACAGTCGGCACACAGTCTACGCGCAGACACAACTCAAACTGAATATACCCGTATTATCATGAAACATTTGTTTTTCGAAGAACGCGCACGTACAGAAACAGTTTAAAAGCCAGAAAAAATTGTATGACGTCGAAGGCACGCCACCGGGAAGTAAAACTGAACTGCAAACGCAAACCATTGAAGGACATTCTCTTAGTATTATGGGTAATTGCGTTGCGATTCAAACTTGTTATTAACAATTTATGTGTTACCAAAGAAGATTCATATTGCAATAAAGAATTAATTAATTTCTTCATAAATTTACATTTTTGCGCAAGAAGGACGATGGAGCAATAAATTATGCTGCAATTGTTTTTTTCACATTAAAAAATAAACACAATGTACTACGGATCTTTAGTTTAAACTTTCCATTCATTTTAATATTATTCTTTAGAGTATGAGAGCAAGCAAACCCTTTTTTAAGAATACAACCGTATGAAAGTATGGAAATTACGAGTTTGAAATTTTTTTCTATTTTTTTTAAGGTTTCACTGGTGATCATTTTCCTTTTTTTCGCATTTTTTTCAATTAAAAAAAAAATTATTCAATATAAAATAGTAACAATTACATGCCTAAAATATAAAAACTTCTTTTTTCATTTGCCAATTGATGTTGTAATGAAACTAATGCTTTATAATATATAGCTGAATGATCAGAAAGTCACGCACAAGATGTGCTAAATGATTTCATAATATTTGAAAATGGCAAAACGTTTGTGTAAACGATTTGAGATGAAAACAGCGGTCTTTAAGCACATATGACAATTTACATAACCGTATATGAACATCATCACAATATTTTATATAAATATTCTAAATTGATAATTCAATTAGCACGAGCCTGGATTTTCAAATTTTTTAAATATTTTTAAAATTAGTGGTAGTTTTAAGTAAAATTCAGTGTATTTAAATTAAAGCACGATTTTTGTATTTTATTTTATTAAAATTGTGTCTTTTGAAAAAAATTAAATTTATAGAAATATTGAATGAATAAACTTCATTTAACCAAAAAACAATAACTTTTTCAGCAACAATGGTTTTAGTAGAAACGAGTTAGGATCCTGTGGATTGTAGTAGTTGTTGGTCTCCGCTGCATTTCCTACAACTGTTTCATCGTTCACTGGAACTGCAGCCACTAACATGAACACTGCCATAGCAGCAACCAAAAGTACCTTTAAGTAATCCATTGATATTTTAGTAAACTGTAAATGTGCACTTCACTTGAATAAACTAAATTATTAATTAAGACATACCACCAAAGTGAATTTCATGTTGATTCCAATTTTATAACAAAACTTGATTTTTTTTTCGAATTAAACGGTAACTGACAGTAACGTTATCCTGAAGACTGAATAACAAAATCAAATAAATTGACGCTTTTATAGGTACAAATTACAATTCATATAAGCAGAATCATTCAATGACATTGAAATGTGTATCTAATAAATCAATAATTCGGCACATCCCGAAAGATACCTTTTACATGACATCCCCATCTGTTTACACTCCGAACAAATATTTGATTGTGCGAGTTTATGTACAATAAATGTGAATAGTTTAATCACTTAATGACCTAGACATCTCTTGATATACTGTAAATTAGTGGGATGCCTTTAAAAATTGAATCATTGGCAAATCATTTTAGCTTTTAGTTGAGGTCGTTGTCCATTGGGGCATGCAAATTGTGAACTTGAAATGTCTTGGTCCGCACTCAATGACAAAAGCAAACATTTGGTAAAAATTGAAATCAATTAGCACATTTGAATTGGTCACGAATAACTTAAAATAATTCTTAAAGCAGGTAGAAATACAATAAAGAACACACATTAATATTTAAATCTTTAAAACTCAATTTTTATTGAATTTTCAAATCATTATACAAAAATAATAATAAAAATATAATTTAAAGAAATAATATACTGAAGTCAGTATCTTATTCAGACTGTTAAATCTGCCAATTATGAGAATGGCTTCCTTTCATAAATCATGTAATCTAACCGAACAGCAACAGTTTCTTGAGCAGCAGCAACTTAAGGACGAAGGGGTTGGGCTCCTCGGGGTTGTTTGCCTCTGCTGGGCCATCACCTAAGATGGTCTCATCAGCAGCTGGGGCTGCACTCACAATGAAGATCATTGCACACACAAGAAGAACCTTTAAATATAATTAAACAACAATAATAATAATCATTAATTCGCACACTCTTTTTTATAGTAATATTTGTTTTGTAATTTTTTTTTCAATTTGTAATTTTTTTTATCCAATCACTATATCACATAAAACATACCACGAGCAAGAATTTCATAATGGATGTGTTTAGAACGTTAACTTGTACACTTATGTCCCGATCAGCCGTTTGATCTGCTCTTTTATATCGGCAAAATTTCAGCAAGCCCATATAACTTGAGAATCCTGTTATGGTGGATCAATTCCATATGGTTATAGGTACGTGGAAAAAAACATCGAAACCTGTAATCACGTTTGGAGACAAGAGGAACACCTGAATATATTTACATATAATATGTAAAAAAAAAAATCAAAAAATCATTCGCGATTTCGTCTCTCATTGACTCTGATTGCGTCAGGGAATGGCATACTAAAAAATGATGGGAAATGGTGCTAAAAAGCTATTTTCATTATATTTGTATTCAAATGATTATTATTGATTAAGGTAGGTAACGGCACGTGTTTTTTATGAGTGGGCGATTTAATTCATTAACTAATTCATCCTAAAATTTCAATATGTTTACTAAAATTAATTTTAGTTGTTATGATCTTGCTTACAATTCAATTGTTTTCAATTATGCAGTAATTAATATTAAATAATGGATTTGGGAATAGAATAGTGTAATTTTGATAGTATAAATTAGGTCAATAGATTAAAAAAAAAAAAAATTAAATGACCGTTGTTTCTAAAGGATTGTCTCATGAAAAAGTTTCAACATAATTGTGCTTAAATGAGACAAACAAACATTTCTTAATCAACGTTTCAACATAGTTAATAATTAAAAGGTATTGTTAGTACAAATTAATTCAAAATACATGAAGAGTATATAACTTGTATTGGGAGTACCCGGACATTGATTCAAGGAAATGTGCCAGACATTCTGATTTGGTAATTATTGTCCTCTTGAGCCGTATGAGATGTAATCGATATAGCCTTGGCACTGAATTTCCATTAAGTTTTAACAACTATTTTTCACATTCTTTGGCATAAATTACACACAACAACAACAAGTGTGTGTATTTTGAATATAAATCAATAAAAAAATTCCTAAATCATGGTGAGTTCTAAAATATTATTTACTATCTTTATGTATTTGCTTAAATCACCTTATGGCTAATCGTTTATTTGACGAACACATACAACATGCGGCCAATTGAAGAATTATATATTTTAAGAAATATTTAACAGTTGGGTTGGGTTCCGCAAAAGAATTTTCATTGTTGCTTAAAAGCTTAATATGCCCGCATTTAGATGTCTTCGCAGAACTTTGAATACATACTTAGAAATAAAACACGAAAGCTATAGATTAAAGCCGTTTTTTTTATTGCATTCTATTTTTTATTTAAAAAATGTATTATAATAAACAATTAAAAGCACTTTAATTAAATATGCTCTATTATGAATTTAAATCAGTAAAATTATATTGTTTTAATATAACATTTTTATTTATTTAATTTTTTATTTTTATTAATATTAGACCTTAGATGACCTTAGTTATATTTTATGTGTACTTCCAAGATATAAGTAACTAACAAATTAATAAATATATCGTAACTTCTCACACATTCAATACTTAATTGTACAATAAATACGGCAACAAATAATTTTGAAATTGTCTTTTTTCGGGAATTCTGGTTTTTCCTGAACATCTCCAAAATTCTCTTGTCTCTTAATTAACCGGTTTTTCTTTTGTTAAATTGCTGTGTAAACTCAAAATGTAGTAACCATATTACGATTCGAAAGAAATATGTGCGGAAAAACACACATACACTTTTTGAAACGAGTCGATGATTCGATGTAAGTCACTGTTTAAGACTTTAGACATTATATGACGATATCTACATATGTAATATGATACATAGTTACAATGACTGTGCAAATTTAATTCACGTCAATCTGTGAAGAAAAGTGTCACTTCAAGGAAACCTCATCTTCAGTCTTCCTTCGCATGTGCTTTCATTCACTTCCCGGATTCGCAGCAGCAGCAGCCTTCTTTTTCATGAATAAATACAAAAAATACCAATAGGTATGTTTCTTATTTTATGACCTTTCTTATTTTGTAAATTAAATATATATGTATTTACTATTTACTCGTACTTACAAATAACTAATACACTATTTGAATAATTTTTGGCAAATATGTATACCTTAATAATAATAGTTTATCATGTTAGAAATATTGAAAATAGAAAATACATCACTTGTTGGAATTGCACATTAAAATAACTTATTTTTCCGGAGTATTGCTTTAACACCTACAACACCAACTTGACATATTGCCATTAAATTTGCAAACCCAAATCCAAGAATTGCTCCAACGACATTTGGAATTGGGTATGCTTGCCAATCACGATCCCAATCCAATGGCACGACAACTGAGCCTCCCCATGCACCAATGATGGTCACAATTGCATTGTGTTTCACAAGACCAAGGTAGGCTTCATCTCGATCATTTCTCAAGTTGAACTCCTCGTTGAGAATCATACGTATCGTTCCCATAGCCCCCAAATGCAGGCACATTGGTAAGAGTGTCAACGTTGTCATTAGAAATGCTAGAGTAAATGTTTCCTGGTAGCTGTGTATGGCTGGGGCACCCAGCACAATGCTAAAAAAGGCAAATACACATGATGTCATGACAAACATTATCATGATTTTAAGCGACTCCTTTACAATCGCCATATAGCTACGTGGTTTCTTAGCTGTAGATTCTTTTGTGGTACTCAAAGCTCCTTCGATTTGGAATGTATAGCGATTTACTAGCATGCGTATAATTTCCACACCGATAAAGAGGATGAGGGTCGGCGAGTCCCACATTTGCCCGATTTGGTACAAATGATCTGATGGTAGTACCAGAACTAAATACAGGCTGATAAGACCAAATGAGGCTATTGAATGTATTAGCTGTACTTTAACGGAACCCGGTGCATGGTTCTTTTTTAGGTTCATAGTTTCCAATTTAATTATAGTTTCGTTCATTTTACACTTTTCTTTAAAAAATTAATTGTTTATCAAAATAAAGCCGTATGAAAACAGATAGTCGACTTGCACACTTTTATTTTGTTATATATTTTAAAGTAAAAAATTGTGACGTTTATTATCGGAGGCCGGTGCAAAGCACACGGAGAAATTTTTTGACAGTTCTACTCTAGCTAATAAAATCTGTATTTGTTTACAAATTTAACAATGAGTTTTAGATGTTTTTAAAACTTCAGTTTATTTTAAATTAAATAATAATTCTGGGAACTTGGATGTAAATAAATTCATGGAATTAATTATGATGATGGGTAGAATTAATAAAACATTATTGTAGAATGTAGTGTTTAAGGTTAACTTGTGGTTTGGACTTTGACGTATTTGGCTCCAGCAGTGCCAACATACCAAGGAAATTTTAGCGAAGACGAATTTCATAAAATATCCCATAAAATCTTAATAATTGTCGTTAAATTAAAAACATAACTTTCTTGGAATGATCTACAGTAATAATTTATTACAATAACATAAGACACTTATACATAAATTAAATGGTAACGTTTAATAATAATTAGTTTTCAGAAGATTCTTCGTCACTTGGTACTTCCAAGAAACATCTTTGGGCAACGTTGACGGTTGATGGTGGCCAGAAATCCATGGGATCCTCCAGTTGCTTGACAGTGTTGTCTTCAAACTTATTGTCGAAATCGTAAATTCTAATTATGTTCTTGTGCACCGTAAAATTAGTTTGTGGATTCTCTTTAACAGGACAAAACGTTCTGTAAAATTAAAAAATATATCTCCGTTATTATTAATTTTTGAAAATGTCAATAAAATCAAACTAACGGTTCAAACAGATTTCTCAATTGCACAAAATGTTGACCATAACTTTTCCTTTGTAAGGAGCAGTTATCAGATATTAGCGCAGTCCATGTCAAAATAACAGTCATATGTTTGTCTTCATTTGCAACAATTGCATTAAATTCTTCACTGTTTGATGCCTTCTCAAACACTCCTATAAATTTTGTCTCATGCTTCATGAGAAAACTTTGAAGTGAGTCGTTCTTTGGAATTTCTGTATTCAGCGTCTGGCTTCCCGATTTAATGTCGAAATTAGAAAGTCGCTCTCTGACGAATTTGATGGTTTCCATGGTTGATCTCGCTGGCATTGGTGTGAGACCACAACGTAATCCCATTGACTCACACGACTTAAGTCCTTTTCCTTCCGATTTAATTCGATGATACCCAGGACTTTGAACGTCTGTTAACAGAATAAAAAACATTGTCATTAGCTTGAAACATATTCAAATTGAAGGAGAAAAAAGATAATTACAAAATATCTTATCCACATTAACTTTGTATTGAGAACAAAACAATGTAACATTATCCAAGAAAATTTCCGTCATTAATGGATGATGATCTTGATTCAGATTCTTTACAGAAACGTCTAGTCCCAGTTCAGGTGTTTTCATGTGGGTAACATTGCAATTTGCCTCCAAACTGAGCGAGTCGTGAATTTGAAAATTCCAAACATGTCTGACCAATCGGTAACTAAGTTTCGCATATCCATTGGGTGTGTTATAATAAACAAGTGCACGAATTGCTGTTGGGCCTTTCTTGTATGGTGCTTGTAACCAAAGAGTCAGTGTTTTTGTTTCTTTTGGTTGTAGTGGAGTGTCTCCTTCAGCGGATTTTAAAATTCTGAAAACATACTGCTTCCGAGCCTCTTTGTCACGACTCAAATTCTCGTTAGTAAAATCTTTAAAATCTGGAAATAATTTAGTTATTAAATAATTGCATTTCGGAAAATCCACTAAAACCAACCTCTTAGCAATGACAAAGGCAACTCCTGATCACTCCTTGATGGATCAAACAACAACCAACGTGGATCTTCAGTTGCCATAAATATTTCCATTAGCGGCTCAGAGCCGGCATTAGTTAAATTCATTCTTACAGGAATAATCTCGCCAGCGAGTATATCTTGTGGAATTTGTGAAAAACTAACATGCAGTGCTGGTGCAGGAGGTAACACTAAAATTTCCAGCTTATTATCGAACTGTGGTGGCTTGTCAGCATTTTTGGGATGTACTTTAATTGGAATTGGCTGAAATGATAGTTTCCCCCATAGTGCAGAATTATCATTCAATGATGAAATACGTCCAACGACTCCAATTATCTTTAATGTTCCAGTGAAACGTGGAGTCAGTGTGAATTTAACAGGACGCTTTTCGTTTTCGTTTAATTGTAACCCTTTTATTGCGTTGGATAGAACTATGTTGTCCATTTTAAGGCGTTCCCCATCCTTTGTGTTTTGTTTAAATACCTCCTTATTAGTGATTGACTGTCCATTAAGGTTTGTGAAAGTCCACAACAAATTTATGTCCTCAAATATTACGACAGGCCGAATTGTGTTTTCCAAATCAAACGATATTTCAATAGGTTCTGTAATAAAAATACAATATATAATTTCTTGAAGGAGATGATTTTAATTAACTAAAAAAACATATTTTAATTAAATATAATAAAATACCTCCATGAACACACAAAGGATTATCTGTGGTGGGGGCATCAGAAGTAAAAAGTGGTCTTTGTGGCTTAAATACCATTGTTGGACGATTAATAGCCGCTTGAACAGCCATTTCCTCTAATTTATGCCATTTCCACTCATCAGCTCTACTAGACTGCAATTTAAAATATACATTATGTACTAATTAAAGACGAAAACAATTTGCATGTCTTACATCAATAGCAATATTTGTGGCTGCAATCCAATGTGGACTAGAAACGGCTGGATGCGAAGTTACAAGAACACGTACTGAATTTTGAACAATTCGAGGCAAAGTAATATCCAAAAGTCCAGCATCTTCATTGTGATTGAAAAACGTCTTTTGCGTTGCAATATATTCTCGCAAAAAAGCCGCTTGTTGCTCAGCACTTTGCAAACTAGATGGTCGCAAAAGATGAGACAGCGCATTACTGGCGACATCCAATTTTTTCAGGGTGACTGCTTGTTTTCCAATTGTGTATTGTATGTGATCCTCTGCTAGACTCCATTCACGTCCCTCAAAAACTTGATATGCCTGCTTATAGCAACGCAGTGCATGCTTTCGCTGACCAGATTTAGAATACCGATGACCAGCCAACACAATGTGAAATGCATATTTCCGAAATAGAGGTGGCTGTGTCATTAGAAAGCAGTACGCCGCTTGCTCTAGTAGTAAAGCTGAACGCAAATCTGAATCTTCACTGGTCATGCGTATTAATTGCTTTGCTGCTTCACCAAAAAGTTTAGCAGTCTTGAGGCACTCCATACTTAAAAGTGTAGCTCTTGTGGCAAATTGTGGCAATTTACAGCTGTTTAGGTAAGTCTGAATTGCATCCTCCATATAGTCGTGAGTTTTTCTATTTGCAGTCCCGCTCATGAACGCAGAAAGGGCAGCCATTTCAAGGGCACCTGCATAGTAGTGCCAGGCAGAGTCAGCGTTGAAATCCCGTTTGGCTTGGTGATACGCTTGAAATGCCATATTATAGTTGCCAAACATAAAATGTAAGTCACCCAATTTACGTGTTTGTAGTTCTGTAGATTCCGCAGTGTAACTACGCAAGGATAATGAAAACACTTAAAATGAAAACGATTATTTTTTAAATAAAAGTTAAAATATTTACACGACAGCATTTTGAGTGGTATTGGAGCCGGGCTTATTTGTGACAAACCATCGTTTTGTAGCACTTAACAAAGACCGACTAACGCCCTTTTTATTTGCTATCTATAAAGAGAACATTTTCAATGTTAATTTTAATTAGTTTGCTTCTCCACAAATTTACTTACAGCATCATTTAAAACAGCCACTAAATTTTCGACATAAGGAATTAGAGCACGTACAGTAAAGTCTTGCACAAAATGCCTTAAATTATCAATATCAACAGGTGTTAACCAAATTCCATGTGGGGCGTCCATAGATTCGTGACCCCAAACATTTGGATTAATAACCTGCGATGTCAGACTCTCAGCACTGGTTGACATTGCAGCCGACATTGCAATCGGATTCTCTTCTCGTGATGTAGGACTCAATGGATGAATGACAATGTCGTCACTAGCACTCATTGGGGGAGTGCTTGCTAAACTGGCTGACTGCACAGTTGAAGGCATTGACACAACATTAATCATGTCTTGCGGTGTTTTGGGGGTGCTACTTTGATCCGAAGGTGCTTCTGTTTTCTGATATCGTCGCAAATATCGTAACCATGGGTCGGGGCATTCACCTGGTGTTCCTTGAAAGGAATTTATTTGCACCAGAAAACAGCGATTCTCACCGTACTTTCCTTTAAGTGACTCAAATGCTTGCTGTGCACGTGAAATATCACCATTACACCCATCATGAAGCATCACATAACAATTGAGTACATCGCTGGAAAACCATTTAGGTAATTGTGGTGGGTTTCCTGTTTGCTGCAAATGCACTTTTCGCGTTAATTGGGCCGCCGTTTCAAGCGGTGTAGGATCAGAAGTTGATAGTACAATAAGGCAACACAACAAATGACGCGTATATTCAAAGTCATTAGGGTGCTGGACGGTGAGAAATGTTTCACGCCATTGTTCGAACCATGGCTCAGACGTAGGAATGTCAAGAGGGATTTTTGCTGCGGGAATTTAATTGCACCGTTTAATTATAAGATGTTTTACTCAACATTTAGTTCAAATCCGATTACCTCCTATGTCAACTGGTCTTGTTACATCATTTTGTGCTGAGAAAACGGCTTCACTGAGAATCTTCTTGGCTAAGTTGTTTTGTGGTGGCCTCCAATTTACGTCGCAGAAATTTAATCGCAGTCCCTTAACAGATACAGCTGTTCCGCTCACATCCCGAAAGTGTGCTTGAGTTGAAAAATAATTGGTAATTTCGGATGTGTATATTTTGTTTAATGGGGTGGGGTGAACCAACCTTCACTTGTCAATCTGCTAAAGGGCTGCAACAACTCAGTGAATGAGAGATTATTTTTATGGCAAATTTCTTCAGCATGAGGACTGCTTACAGACCCAACTAATGGTGAAAATACATTTTTAATAACTTCTTTAGAACTATAGTTTTGTTGAGTTAAAAATATCATTTTATTATTGAAAAATCACTAATTGTGAAATGCGCTGCAGATCGAAATAAAAACACCACTTTTCCTCGGTAAAGATAATCGCAAATTGCGTTATGTCAAAAATCTAATTGTAAATGTGTCAAAATAATTGACTTGTTTTATATTGCTGCACCTGTTACTTTGTCAGTGTTGCCAAATTTTGCTTCTCTAATTTTTTATTTATTTGTAGGCGCAGCTGTGTATCGTAATCGTAGTATCGTCTTTTTTGCTGTCGAATAAAATTGCAGAGAATACGCAAGAGCATTTTTTTTATAACAAAATAATCACGAAGGCAATAATTATAATTACTTTTAACGGTGGCTCTAATTTGAATTTGTAATATATATATTTCTAGATAAAAAAACATATACGGGATATTTAGATATAAATGTGTGATGTTTAAAGTGACAGCGCCTGTAATTTTAATATGTAAACAAATGTAAGTGCGATTAAGTATATATAGTATTAAGATATTCAAAAGATGATCTCATGATCGTAAATCGTAAGGGCCAGAAGGCGGAGAGGGAGATGCAAAGTGCCGTGATAGGAACAGCTGTTTCATAAAAATTATAAAAAATGGATTACATTATGAGCATAACATCAATTAAACGTTACTTACGTTATTTAATTATATACATACGTATTGTGTTATAGCAATGCGGCTGTTTAATTGCTGATTTTAATTGGATTACGCAATATTGACATATTATTGTTTATGGTTAACAACTATACAAAGTGAACTGTTCATATTTAATTTGCCCTATAACTGGTAATTGGGTTACACAATTTTTTTGTTGCTAATCTTTGCTTAATTGTGTCTAATTAGTTTAAATCCAAACACTGGTTCATTTTATTGCTTATTTAGATAGTTTGCGTAACACAGACAATATATGTTACAACTTTATGATGTGTAATCAATTCTAACCCCCAGTCCACAGAGCACAGGCTGCCGCATGTGAAAAGAGATAAAAATTCTGAGATCTTAACAAAATACTTAATACAGGGAAAGCAGAAAGCAATAATACATCGTGATTCATAATAGTATTTCAGCTGTTGATTATACATACAAACGTTAGCCGCTGTCCGCGATTTCTTCAAGATCTACATTCAAGGGTTCTGAGTTCAACGATAGCGCATTTAATACAAAATAATTGGAAGAAGTCAGATACGAAATCACTAATAATAAGAGACACAAAAGCTAACGAATACATACTTACGTATATAATAATAAATATGCATGCATGTATTGTAAACGCAGTCCACACTCCACTCGCCACTGACGGGAACGGCTGAAATGAATCTTGGACTTGGGAGTTGGGAGTTGGGAGCACTCGCCACTCGCTAGTTGCCACCTCTGTACGTAGATGTATGTAATATGTATTATACAGTCTACTCAAAGATTGTAGTGTAGGCTTAAGGCAATTGACATAGCAGCCCGCAGTTAGCAGTTACCACAGAAGAATATAATAATACGCCGTAGCGTGGAAGCGACAATCCGTGTGGCGTATAAGTTATAACTTATAACGCGTTAACGTTACGGGCATCGGCGCTTACGACTTACAAGAGTCGAGAGTCGAGACATGCCACACATATGGCGGTTTTCCCTCAACCATACATGCGCATATTCATATAGCGGCATTTTGAACGCACACATATCATGGTCAATTTTTGGTTTCGATGTGAATTCAATTCAGTGAGTCGTTCGGCTTGTCGGGGATTACGCGGTTTCAAAACTGAAATTGGTATTGAAGAAGACGGCGGAATATTTTTGTAATGCTTCCTATCTACTGCAATGAGTGTGATTTTTACTATTTAAGCATACATTACAGTGAACATACATAAATCGGATCAAATGAACGCAATTGAAGTGATTTTTATATATTGTGTGGTTTTTATAATTTCTGCCTACACGTGTGTTGTAATTTAAGTTAAAATTGTTGAAAAAAATTATCAATTGGACGAAGTAAAAAATAAGAAACAAAAAATCGGCAAAGAAAACGAATGCAGTGACGTGAAAATGGTGCGCGATTTCCTTTTATTCGAAAATTTGTTTATCTAATCAGAAAGTTACTAATGGATTTTCGGTGAATTGTACAGCCTACGTACGTGCAAATGAAAAGATAATGGAAGCAAAAATGTTTCTAACATAATACACACTTATGTATAATGTTTCCTTTTTTCGTTTTCAATGAATGAATTTAGTTTTTAACATAATTTACCTGCACCAAACCAACATACATTATTGAAATATATTTGCGCCTGCTGGACGGGTCAACATTTTCTATGAAGCTGTGATTCTTCAACTTAGCTACAAAAATCGCCAGGTAAAATAATCTTGACACCAGCCACCAATATTCTTTGTTTTTTATCTTAATAATTCTCATGTAACACTTACTATTTTGTTGATGCTGTTCTTTGCACGCAGTTTGTTTTTCTTACATACTTCACGTAGGTACATTCGTTTTGTTCATTTATTAAAGTTTATTGCTCTTTAATTATATTACTTCAATTACCAATAGCCAATTTTGCGATAAAATGCAGACACGACTACATGACACGAGTACACGCAGCAAGACCTTTTTTGCTAACAATTAGCAGCGAAGGAAAACGTGTTTTACTTCTTTTAGTTTTTTTTTATAAATAATTCATGTTTTATTTTCTGGTACTATTTAAAGGAATAATATTTAATCAATGACTAATTAAATATGTTTTAGAAATTGCAAGTGGAGGTTTTAAAATATTTTGTTTTGTGTTAATAAAGTTAAATACTAATTAAGTGTTTATTCTTCATTAGTCATTATTTAACGACGTTTTAAATATGTGCAATACAATTTAAATGTGAGTGATTGCCTTTGTTCTTGCACCAATAGATAAATTCATTGAACATTTAGTAGCTGTCCGATAATTTAAATTAAAAATAAAATTAAAATTAAATATAATTTATAACGTCCTTTTACTTTCATAGCAGCTAATAGAACAATATAATTTTTTAAAGAGTGTTTGTTAAACTAAAGTCATACTAATGGAGTATTCAGCTCCTTATAATATGATCCCATAACTTTAATAAGACGTTTTATCGTGCGATAAATGTGTTAAGTGCCGCAATTCAATTTGAATACATACCTACATAATACAAAACTGTTATTCCTTTCTGGGCTAGCCACTTCATTCACTTTTCGGCCACACATATAAATCGCTTAAGTAATTGTGATTTATTTTTAGCCAAGGGCGCCCCTATATGGATTGCATCAATGCACTCTTAAGTAGTCACTCATAAATTTCCATTTCCTTTATCACCAACCATAACCACAGCACTCATCGCACTTTGTAATGAAAATATGAAGAAAAACGAACATACCTACGTATAGTGCACTTGAATGCCCCAAGTCACAACTCACAACCCATGTTGTCTGTAATATTATCTATCCCAATGGTTGTCGTTCTTAATTTAAGTTTTAACATCTCACATTTCCACTGTTGCAAGTTGCAATTCCGCACTGGCAGTGCATCATTATACGTGTGTCCTATACTTACGACTTACGTGTTGTATTGGACGATTTACGAGTATATGGATGCGGGAACGGTTTGCATAAATACTCGGTATGTGTAAATTAAAATGCCATTTTTAACGAGTAGTCAACTTGCGAGCTAGTAGGAATATGCTGGTATCCTGACTCCTTGCGTGTTTTATCATTTTAAGGTCATTCATTAACTGAATATGGCAATTATTTCGCAAACTTGTTATTCTTTTCATTAATTCGTATACAGATAAAGTACTTGCCATAATTGTATTATTTAGTATTGCAAGTGAATTTAATTAAAATTTTAATTATCTTTGTTTTGAGATTATAACATTATTAAGTGATTCGACGAATCTGCGTATTCGCCAACTAAATGTAGGTTAAAACGCAGTTCTCTCGTGTGCTGATTGCTGGATTATTGGAGTCATTATTATTACGTGTGTGTATTTGTGCATGTGTACTTGGAAAGATATGCAAATCAGCGAGTTGAAATTTTATGGCATTGCAATCTTTAGTTGAATGTATCTTTAATGTTCTTTCGGGTATTTTCTTAAATCTTCGACTCATAAGATTTAAGAAGCTATTTTAAATCTGTTATCTCACCCGCTGTAAGTTTTCTCGTACTGTGTCTTCTGATATAAAAAGGGATTCATATGAAAAACAGTTAGTAATGTGTGAAATGTATTTGTTTGCTGTCCTTCACATGTTAATGAAATGCACAAAACTTAAATTTTAAGAAGCCCCACTTTATTTTGCCATTTCAAGTGTATCACTGCTTATTGCACAGTTGTTGTGTGTACCAGAGTCTTGTGATGACGGACAAACTTAAAAGCTGTTAAAGGTTGCCTTTATGTTTAACATTTCGTCGTGTTTATACTGTGACTAACATATGGACGTCGAGTTCACGGATAATTGTTAGTATTATGGTTGAAATACAAATGTTGCATATGTTACGATTATTAGTTAGACAAGCCACATGACTCATGATGATATGTGTAAAGTGTTGGAAGATTCGCGCATTTCGGATACATTTCAGAGTTATGTGCTTTGATGTGCGTGTGTTAATTAACGATGGGTTACTTTCAAATGCAATATTTCGCTGATGAGTTTTTCAATCATTCTCAATTTATATATTTTAATCAACATTACAATGTGTTTTTTATATTTAACTAGTAGATAGGTATTTTTTTTATCAACGGCTATTCACTTATAATATGTAGGAAACCTCGCAAAGTTGGGCAGTCATCCAAAAATAAATGTAAAGCAGGTTTTATTGAAATCAGAAGTACAATTATTCTAGTGCAAACTGTAAAGCAATGTTTATTTTACAAACAGTAAGAACCGTTTTTTTCATGTTCATATTTTATTGAGTTGGTTTGTACAATTTAATTTTAATTAGTAAACAATTTATACATTTGTTAAGAACTAATCCAACACATTAAAACAACATTATCATAATAATTTTTAGTTACATAGACTTACAAGCTTTACATAACTTATTTAATAATTAAAGGAATTTACCATCTGTTCTATTGATTAGAGTAAAAATTTTTTGTTCTATAAATAGATTGTGTAAGAAATGCAAATATGTTACGATTAAATCTTTATTTTCAAGTTTAATGTGTCACAGTTAAATTATTCATAGACTGAATAAATATTAATTCAACAGACATGATTTTCTAGCAGTAGCTTTATTTATTGTGGCTAACTTGTGTGGTATTTTATGAATGAATTAGTTGGTATAGGTTATGATTAGTCATACTTATGAGGTACGAAAATACGAGTAACTTATAACTATACTCATTTAAAATCTGAAAACAGTTTGAAACGCTGATGTTTTTGCATGCAATTAAATATTGGAAATTTATTGTTTTATTGTTGGTTTTTATCTATCAAAGTCATACACTTTTATCAATCAATTTGTTGTGCTTCCTTATTTTATCAAGAGCCTCCGGCGATGGAATGGAATTCGTTGATTGTGATGTTTTTTTTTTAACAGATGGCAACATCTAGAGTGCATCATTTTTACCATAAATAAAATCATTGTTATTTTGGCTTATGACATAACAACTTTGACAATATGCTAATTTTAAAACTTTTGTTTAAACTGTTGAACCTAACAACATTTTTACTTGCCATCACTTTCAGTGTGTTGTAAAATTGAAAATATGCTAAACACATTTGTGGGTGTGCCATTTCTAGTGGATGTGCTTTATCTTTGCGATTATATTCGTTATGCATACATGCTTCATATAATCTTTTTCGTAAATGCCAATTATTATTGCCAAAAGTCAACTGATATCTTTTGATACGTCACACAAAATGTATTGGCACCTGCGATTAGTACATGAACAACACAAGCGTGAATTTAATTTATTGGGCAAACAAAAAGCGTTGATTAATTGACGACAGTTGAGATTTCAAAGTTCAACATTTTCATTATAAACACGCACGCATCATACGATTGAAAGAAAGCCGATTGGGGGAAAAAATAACTACGAACAATGTGATAAAAGAAATTTGAATTTCATATGATTTCATCGCGTTTGCCGCACACGATTCGTCTTATGACCTTCATTAAACGTACCACCTTCGCTTTGTTTAGATTAGACGATATTTATAATCCCGGATGATATCTGTTAATTCTTCTCTTATTCTGTTCATACTCTTGTGTAATGTGTAGGTACCGTACGACTTATGAGTACTTGATATAGTTGATACAAATGTAAATCTTTCACAGCATGGGGCTGTCCTGATCTGACTGTTATTAAGTCACTTCCATTTCCCTATATCAGTTATCACTAGCTTAAGTTTTGCAATTTCTAGTTCGCGGATCTTGCGGATTTACTTGATTGTTCATGCAACTCGATGTATACAAGCTTATTGTAATTTATTTATGTATGCACGCATTTTTATTTAAATTGTGTATAATATACAGTTCTGAATATAAGAGAAGCGACCCATTTTCAATTGGCAAATTGGTGCAAAGGCAAAACTAAATTTTTATAACGCAACTTCCACGTAATACTTGCGTATCGCATCACACATGTGGAGTACACATACTATGTACAATAAAGTATCGTCAAATTCTTGCCAAACAATTACATCCCACAGTGCGGCCACGACATGACAGGCGCGGCGCTGATTCTATACAGCTTCTCTAAAGTTTAATTCCACTGAGAAGCGATATCGTGCACTGAGGCGGAATCTTGTTCCTTGTGGCTTGTGGGTCATGTGGTAAGCGTTTATTGTGCATTTTTCGTTTACTTTAATAAGTACATAATAACACACACCACTGTGGTGAGAGAAAATATGAAAGTCATATTTGAATATATCCTTCATTTTGATATAAACGGCGGCATGTTATTATTATTTATAACTATGTATAATAATAAAAATATAATTCGAACATATTTCGTAAAAATTGGCGTGGATAAAGTGTTGTTGTGTAGTTTCCGGAATAAATTTTAAAATTGCTACTTGCTGCTAATCTTGTAAACAATTGCTTCAATTAATGTTTTGACGTTGCTGCAAAAGCGTGGTGTGGAAATGCATAAACTAGACGAAATTAGCTTAAAATAGATTTTTAAGTTTATTTGTAATGTTGGTGCGTTAGACCTAGTTATACATATTATATATATTGATGCCGACAATACATTTGATGCAAAGTACATTTTATATGACGAAACATATAATTTGGAACTTTAAAAAAATGTTGTTGTAATAATTTATGTGTTTTTAATATTTAACGTTGCAGGATTCAAACTGTTACCTTGACATATTTATTATATGTATTCTTGTACGCAGTACACTACATCTGTTGATAAAAATCGATACAGCCGTTTTTGGATCTTGACCATTTGTTTTTGACTTCAAAGATTTAATCTACTAATTTTTCCATTAAGTCTTTTTGGAGGCGTTTGTTTACATTTACTCGATAAGCCTTTTCAAAGTTATTTCTTATAAAATGTTAGCACGCATGGATTTCATATCTTTCGTCAAAGTTTTACATAATAAATAAATGTTAATTACATTATGTATTTACGGTTAATTGTCTAGGTTTAAAGGTAATGGCATGATGAATTGAAAAAAAAGTCCTTTGCTTATTGACCCCCATCTACAATTACGATGTTATTTATTTTCTGGTTTTACAAAGACTGGAAACATGCAGTAATTTTATATTCTCATTTACAGTTTTCAATTATCGAATGCAAATGAATACGCTAAAATCAATCAAATATGTTATATTGACTGAAATAGTTAGCCATATAAATTTCATGAGGGTTTTGACCGTTTTATTCAACGAGCTCCAGTTTTAATAGAAAGAAAAGATAGAAGTTAACTGGTCTGGAATGATGTTCGAAGTTTAAAACAAGACTTGGCTTTAAAAATTATTGTATAAACATGCATAGTATTTTATGCATTTATTATGATAACTTGCAAAATTAAAAACAAATACATATTTGTATTCAAAGACCCAGATAAAATTTTACAAAGGGTCTAATATAAAGAATAATATAAGCCCATTTTCGTTATAAAAATGTGGATGATGGAGGCTTTAGATGGGACATTACTGTATTCCCTTTTATCTTAAATAGTTTGGTCTCTTGTGGTGGCATTTTAATAGCTTCAAGTTCTTGGGAATTGGGATTTTGGTGTATCGTCCGATGCCTTTTTTGTTGTTGTTGTTTTTGTTTTATTATACATATACGAATATGTGCATTTAAAATTGTGTATGGCATCAATGAAAGACGACACTTTTTTGAAAGAACTGCCGCCTTTTTCTTAACCAACTTCATATTATGTTATGTGAATCAAAATGAAATGACTGATACAATGCACGTATACCGAATACAGATATCATAATATATTCATGGGAGATCCTCTGGAGACTAAAAGGGCTTAAAAACACATTACAATATTATAGTTGACTGGTGCGAGAGACGACCGTATGTATTATATTATGTATACGATAGCAAATGTGTTATACTGATCGTTAGTCTCGTTATACTGTTGTAAGTCATTTCAAACGGCTCTAGGGTGCAGTCTTTAATTTTTGAGACCTCCAGCCTCTTTCAAATGCAACTGCTCGTAGCACTGCAGTATAATATATGCTAGGATTGGATGTGAGAGAGGAAATGCATTGGAATTCCCATTAAGTTAAAATGTTTATGTTTTAAATTGTTTTAAAAATCACTCGACAAGCCAAAGGGATATGCTTGAACACATGTAACTTGTAAGGCTATATAAGAATATCAAGTAAACACAATATGCAGATGTTGTTTGTACGACGACTCGCTTAAATACGAACATATTTAAATATGACTAATTTACGACGCCTCGCAACCACGATACTTTCGTACACATACATATGTCGCAAAATAGCTGAATCACAATATAACTACTTACCAGTTACCACACGAATGTAATTAACCTCAAAGATCTGCTTCTAATTGAACTTTGCTAAGAAAATATGCAATTTGTTTGATAATTATTTGCCACTAGATTATTCATAGTTTGCGCAATTGCAAAGCGTTTCTTTTTCAATTTTCATTTTCAACTACACGTGTTATTGGGAATGAGTCTTGAATCTTGATTGACGTTTGTTTATCTACAATGAGCGAAGTACTCTCTGAACACTTGCGATTTCTCGGATTATGTTGTAAATTATTGTATAATGTAACAGAAAAAGTTTCACGCGCGGAATCTCAGCGAATTGTGAGAGCCTTGAGATCTTGTATAACTACAAATAATTTCAAATTATTTTAATGAGTGTTTGTCTAATTACGTATAATATTGTTTATCGTCCTAATGTAATTACTCTAAATGCAATAAAGTCACTTTTTTGTATTTTCAGTTTTAACGCTGTTTTAATTGACACCCGTTTCTATAAATTGTATAGGAAAATGTTTGCGTATGATACTAAAATTGAATAAACTAGATTTTCGTAATTTTTCTCAAAAAGAATAATATAAAAGATTTCAATATTTTTAAATTTTCATTATTTATAATGAAACCCTATTTTTTTTTATTGTTAAAATAAACCTCAAATGGTTCTCCCACACGCAGCTTTACTGAGTGTGTTGTTTTCAAATAATAATTTGGCCCAACCTGTGTTTTAATATTTTATTTCGCAACAACCATTTTCTTTATTCTTATTAATTCTTAACTGCCACGAGTTACATGAACATCTTCAATGATGTTTTATTAAAGCTGTTATTATTGAAGACATCCAAAAGTGGACTATTAACCAATTTAAATAATCGCTGGGCAAAAGGCTGACATATGTATGTATATTCTGAAAAGGGTACCGCGCATATCGTGAGCTGTGCAATAAATTTTGTTTGCCAATATTAGATGCAGGAACAAAGGTAAACAATGATCAGATAACTGTTTTGTTTTATTTGACTCCAGGTGTAGATTACATAATGTATTCTGGATTGAATAATATTTTTAGATGATATATTTTATTGCGAACGGTTACACATACTCGCATGCTTTTAATGTATTTAAATTGGATTCAATCGATATTATCCCTAAACATTCATAGTACAAGAAGTAAATATGTCCCAGAACTAATGATTGATAATGATGAATGATTAACGCGCGATCGCGACGAGCAGCTAGTGAGCCCATCAAAAAGAATTAATTTCGTCCATTTTAAGAGTAGGTTAGGTATTTTAGTTCAAGGACACGATTTATGTGTACATTTGATAACATCTAATCATGCTGATTATTTATTTAGTTGATTAAACAGTAAACCCTATTTTTCTTGTTGTTGTGTTTTTTGCTTTACATTTGTTTTTTATTTTTTGAAATCTTGTGCAACGCGTTTTATGCATTTAACAGCACATGTAGTGAACTATGTCACGGCCAGAAGTGCATAGTTTAATTTATAATTGATGACATAGAAACTGTGGGCACCAATAAAAATTTCACACGCCATTTGTGAATCAATTCGCATAAGCCGCAACTTCCACCTAATTTTATTTAATTCCTATAAATTAAAAACTTATTAAATAGAAAGGGCCTTAAAAAATCTAAACACAGAAACAAGACCGTAAAAAAATGCGGTCATTGTGTTGGACTTATCTTATGATAACTCAGTGTAGAAAAAACTTACAGGAATTATAATACGGGATTGGATAATCTTATAAGAATTTGTCTGATTCAAAAGGATAAACATAAATCCGCAGTCTTAACTCTTAACTGCATGTGATAAAATATAATTATGATATCTGACACTATGTTCATATGCGCGCTTTGTAGCTCATATTTATTATGCAATTGAACAGACACACACGTGATTTTCGCACACGTGCTCTGAATTTAGAAATACTTCAAACACATTTTTGCCCATTGAAATGTGGCAATGTTAATTGCCTTTGAATTTGATCTTAAGTCAAATTATTTCTTATCAAAATTTATTACTCATCCTGCAATAGAATTCTTATCGTTCCTAATTTGAAATGTTTTTCTTGTATCGCTCGTTCACTTGATAATTAATTAAAGCGTAAATGTATGGATACACGAGGCAAACAATGTTTACTACAGTCCACTCCTCTCACCAAATAAAGATTACTACCTAATTTTTTTTTTTTAATATTACACACATTACTACAAGCTCAAATATCAAATTAATATGCATATTATGATACAATTTTTGTCTCTGAACCAAAACAAAAAGCTGTAAGCTCATTGATAATAATGAAAATAAAAGCAAACACGTTAATGTCTAATGATGATTTTAATAGGAATGCCGGCTTACAACAATCGCGTGATGCATTTGTTGATATCCATACTAAGAACGAGTGAATTTTATGTTCGATTTCATTCCATATATAACATTTACATATGTACGAGTATACTATACGACCAAACGGTTTGTTCAATTAAACCACACACTAAACATTTAAACAATGCAATGTGTGTGCGTCCGCCAAACTTATTAAATGCGATCGTGTGGTCAAACAATTCGACGAGAGCTCGCTACAAGCAAATGGAGTCGCAACAGAATGAAAATAAACCGGCCGGTAATTGGAAGCGTCTGCTGCCCATGCACGTTTCTTTCAAAGTCACTATCATAATATGCACATGAATGATATATATAAGTGATATAACACAACAGACGTCCGTTACAATTATTTTTATTGACTGCTATTTTTTTTATGCACCACAAAAACCAATACGCAGACAATAATTGCGGAATGATTGACTCTTTTGATTTCGCTTTTTCTCGCAATGCGAAACCAATAAAGTGCCGTCTTTGTGAAATTTTGCACAAAGGTCGGATTTGTAAATTTACTCGCATGTTTTCATTTAAAACAAAAGTTAAGTTGCATTGATTTATCGACGACTTAAAAGTTAAAACACATGTGGCACAGAACCAATTAAAAATTTAAATCTTACAATGAATCGCATCAATTTAAAAGTTAAATTTTTTTAAATTTTGTTTTTAAAAATGTTTGTATTAATATTTATATTTAAAATTTGCTTCCTCAAATTATCATTGTGATTTTTTGAACACTTTTGACACATAAAATCTGCTCTGTGCTTGAAATATACAATAATAGAAATATAAATACAGTCGAAACGCGATACCACGATATCACACTTGGTGTTCAAAACACGTTCCTAGACTATAAGAAGTTCTTGATCGAATTTCTTCCAAACAATGATTATAGATCTTCACTATTAAGATTTTGTCTTTTAATCCAGACCAATCGATTGACAATTGCCTTAAGGATATTTTAATTTGGGTATAACATTGACTTGTGCCCCACTTAGAATGAATTAATATCATCATTGCAATTTTCATGGTATTAAAGTTTTTACAGATCCATAACTTATCGAAAATATAGTGATTATCGGTAACCAAATCGGAGAAAATAATTTGAGCCCACATATTTTCCATTGTGGAAAACCTCATCCAAATAATTTTATAATTTTCATTTTAGTCACTATATGTTACGCAATTAGAATTGAAAGGATTTAAAAAAGTCATTGACGCTATATATAGTGTAAGTGAGATTAAAAATTAAATTGTGTTGATAAAAGTCATTTTCAAATGAAGTGCAAATTATATGAAATGCAATGTATTAAATGCAGTGATTAATTGTTGCTCACTGTTCAGCGACCCATAATATTTGAAAATAATGGAACCGAGATTAATTGTAAAGTGCATCGTGGAGAACTAATTTCGTTGCCAATAATTTTGTTAATGGTCCCACTTAGCATAGACGAATATTTATTTGTCTGTCTCTCAACTTCTTTTCCGAAATTGTTTTTTGTATGTGTTATGAATCATAATTTCATGTCTGTATTTATAAGTATCGTATGGATAATGATTTCTTATGTTTATATGAATAATAATAACTACTTTATTAACGATCTTTCCTATATTTTACGGTGTTATAATAATAAATATTAATACTAAATATTCGGTATGCGTATTGCATACATTAATTAAAAGTTAAAGCTTTAACGATGTGTTGAAAAAGTATACCTCTCATTGGTTCATCTGTCACGATATAATATGCTCTAATTGAATTAGAACATATTTCACTGCTGAGACGTCAAGTTAATTTTAGATATATCCAGTTCAATGTCCTCATGTTCTCGAACAATATGTAACTTCTTGCACGTAACAAAACTAACTACATATAATAAGAACACAATTTGATAAATATGACTAAATCGTTTTTCTATTGATTTCAGATACAATTGATATCACATTATGTCCAAAAAGATGACGTCTGGCCGGACGAGTGCCTTCATATTTTATGGCATCTTTGTCGGCCTATGTCTCGGACTATTTGTGAAGAACTATCGGGCTCTTGAGTTGGTGAAAAAATGTAGCACACTGCCAAATATCAATGACAAGAGCCCATTTGACATTATCAATATGCAGCCGGATGAGATGGTAGAAACATCTAGTAAGAATCTCCTCTTTGTTGGTGTCATGACCGCTAAAAGCTTTCTGCAGGGCAGAGCAAAAGCGGTGTACGACACTTGGGGCAAAGAGGTGCCCGGCCGCATAGCATTTTTCAGTTCGGAAGGTTCGTATGCGGCCGGTCTGCCGGTGGTCGCTCTCAAGGGTGTCGACGACCGCTATCCTCCACAGAAGAAGTCATTCATGATGTTGTACTACATGTACGAGCATTTTCTTGACAAATTCGAGTGGTTTGTGCGCGCCGATGATGACGTCTACATTCACACCGATAAACTGGAGCGATTCTTGCGCTCCATTGACAGCTCAAAGCCGCAATTCATCGGCCAGGCTGGCAAAGGCAACAGCGAAGAGTTCGGCCTGCTATCGCTGGAATTCGATGAGAATTTTTGCATGGGAGGTCCCGGTGTGATATTGAGTCGAGAAACATTGCGCCGCGTAGCGCCGCACATACCTACGTGCCTGAAGAATTTGTACAGCACGCACGAGGACGTCGAGATTGGACGTTGTGTTCAGAAATTCGCCGGTATTCCATGCACATGGAATTATGAGGTGTGCCCAAAAAAAAATACAAAATACAAAATACAAAATTGCGCAATTTTATTGAGAACGATTAAAAATGTCCCTTGACACATTGCAGATGCAATCGATATTGCACCACAATTCCAGCGGGAAGTTCGCATTCACGGGTAATTTGAAGACCAAAGAGGTGCACAGCGCCATCACTCTGCATCCGGTGAAGAAGGCGCCACTCATGTATCGGCTGCACGCCTACATTCAGGGACTGAAGGCACAAGACATGCGACAGGAGACGTTGGCACTGCATCGTGACATCTCCCAAATGAAGGAGTATCTACAAATAGCGGCCGAAAACAAATTCCTTGCGCCAGGCGTGAAGATTTTTCCCGAAGATGTGGCAGTTAGTGATCGATATCTGGGTGACTCTGACATACTTGGAATACTGCCAGATTTAAATAAACATCGACCCAAATCTACAGATGAGATTTTCGAGTGGAATTTCTTGGCGCGATCTAGCTACTCCGCTGAACAGTCGAACCCAAAGAAGAAAATAGAGTCTTCTGTGAAAGAGGGTTTGGAAGATGTTATTAGTGAAATTATGGAAAATATTAATAATTTTTCACGACAGAGGGGTCGTGTCATTGAATTCCGTGAACTTCTGTATGGCTATTCACGGGTTAATCCTCTGTATGGACACGACTTGATCATGGATCTCTTGCTTATATATAAAAAATATCGTGGCAAGAAGATGACGGTTCCGGTACGTCGTCATTTGTACATACAGAGGGCTTTTACTGAGATATTCGTAAGGGAGATGTCGGATCCTGGTGATGCGTACAACGTGACGACTGATCGACTTGCAATGTTGTCTTCAAAAGTAAAGGATTTATTTAGCTCAGGTCTAGGAAAACTGTCCGGAACCTATTCGGACCATGGAGGTTACTTCAACAAAAGACAGAATTCCCTCACAAAAGAGAAAATTGTCTTTGTACTATCGTTGGCAGGACGATTTGAGACTTTTCTTAGATTTATGCATAACTATGAAGAGGTAATTTTTGAAATTTCAATTCTTTGCTGAAACAAATTTATGTATAAATATTTATTATAGGTTTGCATGCGTGGGCAGCAGAATACTGAGTTGCTAATTGTACTGTTCGAGGAAAACAGTGATGTGCCATCTTTTTATCGAATCTTCGACGAGATTCGTGCAAAATACTCCCAACAAGTGCTCAATTTTATTACACTTCCTGGAAACTTTTCGCGGGGGATAGCATTGGACACTGCGACAAGATCCCACTATATTGATGACGATGCTATCATTCTATTCGTTGATGTGGACATGATTTTTAGTGTCGAATCTTTAGAACGCGTCCGACAAAATACAATAAAGCATAAACAAGCCTACTTGCCGATAGTGTTTAGTGAATACGATCCTAAACGAAGAGCGAAAAGTGACTATGTGGATATTACCACAATTTCTTCAGGTTCCTACAATGACTATTACAAAGTATACAAAGCGCATACTAGAAACGAGGTGCGCTATGAGACGGGATACTTTCGCCAATTTGGCTACGGTATCTGTGCCATTTACAAGTGCGATGCACTGAATCCGATGATTGACGGTTTTAACACGGACATCAGCGGATGGGGTTTGGAAGATGTTAAATTTCTTGAGAAAATCATTAAGATTAATAATCAACCAAACACACAACTTACGGATGACAAATTTCCAACGTTGGAGAGTTTTATTTTTAATAAGACAACAACCGACCGATGGGGTGATGGTTCAGCGATATTGAGGCGGCTAGAAGTGTTTCGGGCACCTGATCCGTCTTTCATTCATGTTTTTCATGAAATTTTCTGCGATAAAAACTTAGAAGACTCGCAATATGCAATGTGCCTTGGCACAAAAGCCAATACTTTAGGTAGTTTTCGACACATTGAGTCTATTTTTATCAAAAATCAGACGATTATAGATTTTATATCGAAAATAAATAAAATTGTATAAATTTAAATTTAAATGCGTTTTTTTTTTTTTTTTTTAGTACATACCAGATTTTTTTATTTATAGACTCCGATATTCTGAGTCTAAATCTGAAAATTCTCTGTCCATCTTTATGGTTGTTTATACCTTTGAACTTTGAGGACAACATTTCGTATATTTCAGACTGAAATTTTCAGTACAACAAATATGCAATGCGGTGATTATGTAAATGCGATATTTTTGAAATTCCCGCATATTATCTTTGGATGTTGTCATAACATTTGGCACATATGTATTTATATATTATACATAAAATATATAGATATAAATCGCATAAAATGAAATCAATTGTCAAATTGACGCATAAAAAACCGGAACCGAAAATTATAGTTATATTTTAGTGACTTTATAATATGTTTATATTCGCTGTCTTACAGGGTGGGTTTAACCGATGACTTTAATGTAATTACGTTAATCAGTCAACAATAATATGTAAGGAGATGAAAAAAATCAATTAAGCGAGAAACAGATTGAAAACAGCAAGCAGCGCCAAACGTCAAACCCATACGATTCTCAATATTCTGCTGCCACTGTGTCTGTACCGCATATACTTATACTCGTATTTTGCTGCCAAGTGTTTGCTTCTTTCAATTAAACTAACGCAATCGCGTTTTTTCTGCTTGCTGTGCCGTTTGCTGCTTTCAATCTGTTTCTTGCTTTAATCAATCAACACTGAAATGTATCTTTTCTTTATTCATTTACTATCATATAATTATTGACTAAAAATATGTAGAACTAACATTTGTTTTAAATTACCTTAAAATAAAATATGTTTATAAATAATATATTATCGCTGTATCAGCAAAACATTTTTTCAAAAAAAAAAAAAAAATGAAGGAGTCAAATAAGAAATGAGCTACCCTGTAACTACCATCGCGGTACTAATTGACAGTTGTATTTTCATTTTTCACTCAATTAAATTCCCTCTAAAGAGCTCAATGCGTTTTATCACAGCAGAAAAATAAAATTATAAATATTACTTTTTAATTTTAAAATATAATACAAATCTAATTGATGTGAGTATAATTGATTGAAGGGTTTCTTAATAATTTATCATTAAACAATTAAAACAATTGCGTTTAATTCAAAATAGTTTCCAATTGGATCATGTTACTTCGCCGCTCTGCAAATTTGCTTACGAAGCGTTCAGTAAGACCATTTTCTACTGCCGTCGAACCACAGGGCCAACTGGAAGACTTTCGCACAAACATAACAAGCCCCAATGAGCACACAATTCAACACATTGGCAAATTCTATCGGCTTGCACCTGAAGTCAAGAAGCAACTTTTCAGTCATGGCGGCATCCCGAAAATGTTTGACCAACAATTTAAAACATTTGGCGAATCATGTTTAATGGTGCGCCAACCCGCGCTGGAGATTATGCATTACATCAAAAACTCTAATCTTAGCAATCCGGTGGTCCGATACGTATTGTATGGCAAAGATGGTGTTGGCAAATCCCTAACAATGGCGCATGTGTTGCATTACGGCCTTGCAAATGATTTTCTTTTAGTGCACGTACCATGGGTGCCAAATTGGTATAAGAAACCCAAAGAGACTGCACCGTCCACAACACGAGAAGGATTTGTAGACCTACCGTTGGATGCAGCTGCATGGCTGATTCATTTTAAGAATCAAAATGGTCCACTTCTTGCGAAGTTGGATCTTAAATGCAGCAAAGATTATGTTTGGAATAAACGTGAGACAACACCAGCCGGTGCCAATCTTATAGAGTTGGTGGAGCATGGAATTTCACGTGTGAAATTTGCTTCTGACACGATTAGTGCATTGATTGATGAGCTGAGGATGGCTTCGTCTAATGGCAAATGCAAAACAATGGTTGCCATCGATGGATTCAATGCATTTTTCTATCCGGTTACACACATCCTTGGCGAGAATAAAACGAAAATTACATCAGATAAGATTACACTAACCGATATATTCCTGAAGGCAGCCAATTACGATTGGAGTAATGGCGTATGCTTGGTAACTGTGGATCGATTGGCTTTGAAGGAGGATCGTTGGGATTCCGAATTGCCACGATACTTACTGGATAAAGAGGGATTTGAGCATTTAGATCCATTTGTTCCAATTCGCGTGGACAATTACACTGACAAAGAGATTCAAAGTTGCATTGATTATTATTTGGACCGTCGATGGATTCAAAATGTTGCTGTTGGTTTTGAGAAAGAGCTGCAATTTTTAAGTGGAAACAATCCATTTAAATTAATGGAATTATGTGGTCCGTTGTAAAGTTGTTATTTTGAATTAATAAATATTAGTACATATTTTAATTCCTAATTTTTTAAATAATAAATAATTGATACACTTTAAGATATTTGTGACCGATTCAGTTGGCTCAAAATGTGTCAACGATTTAATTTTTGTGCTCGTAATCTAATTTGCATACTTTCTTAACTGCAGCAAAAATAATAAATGCATGTGCATCTTGCAACAATGTGAGAAATTAAAATGCAAATTGCCCACTGATTGAGTAAGACGTTTGGTAAAATAGTGGAGTTTTTGTTTCTTATTAAATAAAATTGTTGTTTTGTCTGGGTGCATAACCTATATTACATTCAATATTAATTCTTAAATTACGTGTATGTATGTATGTACATATTTACAGTAGTTTAACATATTTAATAAACAATTTTTAAAACAAAAATTGAATACATAAATGAAAATTATCTCATCATTGAAAGTTAAAACCCCTAAAAGCATACAATTAAAAAGTAAATAAAGTAGAAAGGGTGACAACATGATTAAAGCAAAACATAAACAGACTTAATTATACAAAACATTGACCGCTAACAAAATTACCTAGGAAATGGTTAATTAGTAATAATAAAATTACATTTACACATAAAATGTGTAGTCCGTCATACCCTCCCTCTCTGTCCATATCGTACAAGATTTGTTTAAATTATTTGTGGGTCTTATTTATAATAAGATAATTAAATATGTAGTGTTCAAGGTTGTGTTGATAATAATAATTGTCATAAGTGTTTTCATTAAATTGTTATTTGTAACCTTACGAGTTCATTGTAGTTCACTTTTTTTTATCTTCCGTGTATGACAATACATAATTGTATTTTGTAAATTAATGACACTAATTGCACGCCGCGCGTTGTACAAACTCGTACATACTACCTTTAACATTTTCAACTCATTTTATTAAAATGTGTTGAAAGTTAAGACTTAATCAAAAAATCAACTTTTTGTCAGCACGGTTTTCGAAACCCGGATAATCAGTCGAAATTTTAATGCTGATTGGTCGGGGCTGTTTATTTCAGTCTGCTAACGACTATTTTTTGTGTGGAGCGGTTAATCTAATCATCCAGAGTTAATTAAGACATTGAAACACAAAATCGAAGCAATTAAAAAAGTCAAGCATATCAAAAAATTACTCGAAAATAAAGTTGTCGAGTTATCTGAATGAGTAATTGTGTACCATTCTAAAATTTCAAGGTTTTTGAAAAATATTCATTAGATTTTTTTTAAAGCTGTTTCAAATTCAATATTTTTTATGATGTGACAAAATTCTAAGTTTTTTTTTGAAAATTTAGTTTAATTTTATTTTTCTAGTTAACATATCAAATTCTGCAGTAGTATTTATTATAATTTAATCGACTTTGAATACATGTGTTTTATTTTTACAGCTTTCCACGTTGAAATTGAAAATAGTATGCTTATAAATTTTAAACTTTTTATTTAAATATAATTGAGAGAAATTTCCTATCAAGTTTATTTTGCTACAATGTGGTTTCATTTTATTGTACAAATAAAGATCTCATTTCATATATACATTTATATAATTGTGTTACATTTCACATCTTGTTCCATCAAATTTTACACAAAGAATGTGAAATATGTACATACTTGAGAATCACTACAATCTACATTAAACAATTATGGAAGAAAATTTAATCAAGAATCAAATTTTTAATTATAATAATTGAAAATTAAGCCAAGAAGACAATATTAGATTGGATTTCGAATTGCAGAATAAATAAAAAATATTTGAATTTGCAATTATTAGTTGTTCTTTTATTAACATCTCATTTTATTACGAGTGTTTAGTTAGGAAAACAATAACTAATTATTGTACAAATTGTTTTAAAGTATAAAACTTCACGGATCTGAATTAACTATAATAACTGCATTGTTACTAATTACACCCAACAATTTTACAAAAAATCTTCAATTTACAATTTTACATTTCAGGTTTTATTTTACAAAAAATGAAAAAAAAATCTTCGATAAATACACACATCTGGCAAATAGCCAATAATTGTCATCACAAATTATACATAAACACCAAGTATTCTCACTAAACCTGTTCGCCTGCAGAATTTATGATTGTTTAGTTTCATCTGAAACGCCAGTAACTCGTTCGCTGAATTTCCACAACCATCTGGCCATCGCATCATCCTTGGCTTGCTTCGTAAGGAATCCCAAAGCGCAATTGCTACAAATCACACACAAATTGATTATTGCACTTTTAATTACTTCAAACAAACGTAAACAACAACAAATACACATAAATGCATTCGTCATAATTGAAAACATATGTATGTACCTGAAATATGCTCCACTCTGATGTTCAATGTTAGGCTCCAACGCAGCATAAATTGTTGTTTGTGATCCCGACTTGGGTGTTTTGATGGCTAAACTGAGAAATGGATGAACAACGTTTTCCGACAAGTATTGCAAGCTTTTTGTCTCCAAATGTCGCCCGATGTCCGTGTGGATGATACCCGGATGCAACGAGTATGCTGAAACGCCTGTACCTTTCAATCGATAGGCCAGCTCTCGGGTGAACAACACATTTGCCAATTTACTGTTTGCATATGCTTCGAACGGATTGTATGATTTGTCCAGGTACATGTCGTCTTTTTGAATTTTTCCAAAGTAATGAGCTTTACTGGCGACTGTAACAATGCGACTTGGTCCGGATTTTTTGAGCAGATCAAGCAAAAGGTGGGTGAGCAAGAAATGTCCCAAGTGGTTCACTCCAATGTGCGTTTCAATGCCATCGGCAGTTTGGCTTTTGGGACACGCCATGACTCCTGCATTGTTGATTAAAATATCGAGACGCTCCTCTTGTGCAATGAATCTAATGGGGTTTTTATTAATAGAGTTTGGAAAGATCAAATTTAATTATATTTTGCTGTTATATGAATTTAATGGTCTTTAAATAGTTTTATCATTTTTAAGATAGACACCAGTCTTGTTTTGTTGAGATCTCATTTAGTTTATTTTAAAATTTTAAATGCAATGCAACAAAAAAATGAACCTGGCTATATACTAAGGCTTTTTCATTCGGTGTATTTATTACTCTATTGGCTGCAAGATGGCACTGAAAAATAGTTATTTATTTAATCAAGGAAATAACCATAATTTGGATATAATGTGTTGTTACGATTGGAGTTTTAATTGCATTTAACGACTTGCAATGTTAACAATTTATGATTTTATCTAAACTGATTCAGCCTCTTTAATTTATTAAAAATTTATTTAAAAAGTGCGCCACCTTTTGTCGACTAAAAAAAAAACATAAATCAAATACACATCGTTCTAACGTTCAAACGTTATGAGATCTCGATAGAACGCAACTAAAATATGTTTAAATTGATTAACGAGTTTTCCATAAAATTCTTAGAATTATTAATATATTCAATTAAAATAATATACGACTCACACATCACACGTCAACGATTATAGTAATTATTTAAAGATTTGTTTGATTTAATTAGAATTTAATTGAACATTATGATTAATTATTTTATAATTATTAATTATATAGGAAATCCGTAATTATTATTGTTATTATGTAAATAACTCTTTATATTTAAAATAGGTTTGCAATTAAATATTTTTTCTTAAATAAATGTAGATCCTAATTATTTATTTATTACAGCTTAATAACAGTAATTATTCCGAAGGCATGCAAGTTAAATTTATTCATTTAAACTACAATCATTGAACGTGAACTGATCATTGTAATTTTAAAAAACAAATCATTCGCAAGGTTGACTCCAAATAAATCTGTTATCCATTAATGTTCATTATTAAACAATTGAACAATCACATAACATGAAAACATTTACTCAAGGTCATGCCAAATACAACACCAATGACTCACTTTTTAGCAAAATCCCTGATGTTTTGCAATGAATTCAGGTCCAGTGTCATGCAATGGACATTCTTATTACCCGAAACACGTTCAATTTCGTCGCGTGCCTCCTTCCCTCTCACAGGATCCCTACACGCGATGATCAACTTGGCGCCACGTCCCGCCAAATCAAAAGCCGTCCATTTTCCGATGCCCGTATTTGCACCCGTAATGAGAATAACTTTTCCATCGCAACGTATATTCCGTGTAAATTGTGCACCCTGTACAAAGTATCTGCAATTACATCAATTAACAAATGATATTGAGCACCACAACAATTTTACGCAGCAATTGTTGTTTTCTTTTTAATTCAAAATAATAACAATTAACAGCTGAGTCATTTACGTGTAAATTTTGCAAAAGGCGTAAATTAGAGCAGCGTATGCAAGCAGACGCACTGCTAAAATATCCCACAGGTATTCCAGTAAATCCATGCTTTTTACTTTTCACTCCTTAAACAACACAGTGGAAAAAACTTTTACTTAATTGCAACAAAGTAAGACAGTTGCAGGTGTAATTAGTTGTTTTAAAAAAGGCACAAGCAAACTAAGGCTAAGAAGTATAATCAACACTTGCGATGGAATGGAGTGTTTCGCTAGCCACCACTCAAAACCAACTGATCGGATTAAATCCGCGGTTCGCACTGAACATGTATACTACTGACTACATGGGACCGGGGTAACAGCTCTATTGTGCGATTCAAATCACGAAATTGAGCCGCGCAACAGCCAACGCACGTCGAACACCACATATGCGTGATACAAATTGATAATCGTACTCGTATGCAATTGATACTTTAATTGTGTTTGTGTTTTTATTATGGCGGTGGGAATTAGCAACCGCGGCACGCGGTTGCACTTGCTCCATGGGGAGAGATAAGATTATTTCGCTTACATAGTTTACAATTTACATGAAAGAAATATTATGCTCGTTGCTCATTCCATTGGTTCAATAGCACACGACTTTAAACGGACTTCGTGCAAATGAAATCGAAAACAAGATTATTATTTCTAATGCAAAAGGCACCTGTTTGATTATCTGCGTTGTTATCTCCTGAGTAGCACTTCAATGATTTCTTTGAGTTTGGATAAATCGTCTAGTTGCCTCAATTGATGAAGTTTGATCATTTAATTTATATTATTAATTTTATATGTAAAATTTTTAATTGACTATAATGTTCCATATTCTCATTTCCGGATTTTGATGCATTTTGATATACACAAATTAACTTTGTATCACAGCACAATAATTGCAATTGCTTCACAAATCACAGATTACATTTTTAGTTGCATTTCAGTGTTGAATGTTTACCAATAATGCAAGTATTTAGACATTGTCGACTAATTGGGATTGATGAATGATGCAGTAATATGGCGACATACTTAAGCGGTATTTTTAAATTATAGATTGCAATTTGTAAAACGAATGAGACTGCATAGTTGATCTTTAATCTGTTTACTTATATGTAATCTGAATTATTTTCAAATCAATATAAAATGCTATTATTTGCAACATTGTCACAATTCAACAAAAGTTTCAACCCTTAACCCAGAATGATCAAAAATTTGACCTTGATAATTCACAATGCATTTAATTTAATGTGATTTAACAAATTGTGTTTTTTAATTAAAAGTAAAAGCAATCGCAAACATTTTTTTTTCAACTTGATTTTTATTTTTTGTTACGAACCAGTACAGTTGTAATAGATTTTTACATTTGCAAACTTTTCGAATAAAAAATTAATGATGCAGTAACACGTTTGAATTAAAAAAAGTGGTCTAGAAAAAATTCGAATGCCCGAAAGATTTCTCGGAAACTACAGAACGGATTTGTATAAAACTTTGACCTCATGTATAAAACAATTCACGCCTAATTCAATGTATTTTTGCATTTCAAGGTCAGATCTCTCAATGTAAGTTGAGGCCAAAAAACGGATTTAGCATCCAAAAAGAGAAAAAAAAAAGTTATGCAAAACATTTTAAATAAACAAAAAATCAAAGTCATAATTTTTATACCTCAGAAACCATGAACATTTTACAAGCTTCTCATTCACTTTATTGCAGCTTCTTGAATATATTAAGGTCAAAATTAGATTATCATTATTAAAATATGCACCGTGTCCTTAAACTCGTCCTCCTATAATACTTCTATCTTCATCAGAATGGATTTGCTTCATGCATCGATCGTATTTAAACAACATACACAATTATTATCACGTTTATATTATCTTGTTTACGTGCAAAGAGTCACAACATTGAATTGCAAGCCGCTTAATGAGTCACAAATCTGTTGCGGATGATCCGACGAAATTGTAAGTTTTCCTTGAGCCAAATACCTACTACTGGCACTACTGGTTTGTGCGAATTGTGGGTAACTATGCTTCACCTGAACAGACAAACAATTTCGTGATTGCCTTTACAATTTACAGGTATAGGGGAAGGAGCTGTTTGGCTGGTTTATTGAATGCTGGCTTGTCACTTACATTTTCCACATTTATTTACTAGTTACGTGAAGAAATATTATGCTGACTCGTGCTTTGAGTTTGAAGCCTTGTTTTGACGGGGATTAAGACTATACGTATTTAATAATATGTATTATTATTATTACAGCAGTTGTTGTATACGACAGAGTGCGATTTTATAATGTATGTGTCTGGAGTTTAAGTAACAGAGAAATTAATATTATCTATAATTTTCCAATAAATTTTCCAGCAATAATAAAGTATTGCATTAATATTAGTTTTGTTAAAATGTCAATTGATTACAGAAGATTTATAATTATATTATGTCATGTTATAAAAAATTGTATGTGGTGTTCAATTCACTCGATTTTGAATTAAAATCTGTAAAAGAAAATCAATTGAATCAGCAATTTTGTTTTATGGAAACTTGCTATCCTTGTGTCAATCGTCAGGTTTTATATAAATATGTAGTTGTTTCAAAGAACATTGAATTCACATTAATTTGTGGTTAACTAGTTGAATTATTAATATGATACTTATTGACGAATTTAAAATACATTTGTTTGTGTTTTTACAATCATCCTTTACCGGAAAAATTTTAATCAATTTTATATTTATTAATTTTTCTATCAGACATTGAAACAAAATTGTAAATATTTTAGGTGGATCAATTCAACTAATTGGAAAAAAAAAATAAATACGTGCATAATTAAAATTAACATATTTCAATCACATAAAAGTAGAATTTCCGTTGAAAGTGAAATGTTCTTTTTTATCTTTTCAAGACACTCGTACTACAAGAATTTTATTTACATTTATTATTTTCCTGTCTCATTGCGAATGAGTTGAATTCACAATTAAATTATAATTTTTCTTTCATAAACTCAATGTAACTTACAGACTATACGGCTTAAATAAACTGTAAGTATATATCAATTTTAACTACATTTTTGCATTCTGATTTATAAATATTATTCAGGCTTTATAAATGACAATCAATGCAAACACGTAAAATAATTATTGGATATTGTCTGTAGAATTACGGTAGCAAATTTATCGAATTGACGTATTTTATCATACATTGTGGCATACATTTTAATTTAAATATGGTTAAGTTGTAATACATTTACTTTTAAATACAAATAAATTGTATTTAAGTCCTTCAAAGAAAGCAAATATGTCTAATAATTGTTGGGCTTTTAAAATCCTTCACCTTATTATGAAAATATACTTATTATTATTATTATAACTCTTTTCAAATAACATATTTGCTAAATCATGCATTTGCGTAGAATGATGTTTGACTTCCGGTGAGATGACAATTTTTAACAATTCTACGCACATTATTCATTACATTATTATTATATTATTAATAGATTGCTTTACAAATGTGTTTAGTTTCCGGAAAATATTTAAATTAAAATATTGATGCAAATGATTTTACGTACATTATGAGCATAGATAACTTTATTGAGACAGTTCGTTACTATTTCTCTCGTAATTGGTATTAAAAAATTAAAAATCATTAGTTTTACAACAGGTTCTCAAGTAAAAAGGAGTTTTATACGAAGCATTTCTACATTTACATTGAAATAATTAAATAAATAATTTACATAAATATTGTATACTTTGGTTTTGCCACTAAATCATTACAAGACTGAAGTAATAGCCATTGTGGAAGAAAAAAAAGATTAAAAAATAAAAATATTTGAGCATTTATTTTGTTGAAAAAATTTTAAATCAATTGTGCAAATTAGTTAAAAAAAGTTAACATTTAATTCAGTTTTATGATATTTGTTCCAAAGATCAACAGTTCTGTATTATTTTAATTATTATACAAAATGCAATTGTATGTAATTACGCAATAATAAATGCCTTTAATAGAATATAAAATTTGGAATAGTCTATAATTAAATTGAATTTAATAATATCAGAATATACAAAAAAATGTTCTTAATCTACAACCAATTTTTCAGAATAAAAATATTAATACAACTAGTTCATTGCACATTGCATTAAAGAACATTAGAATTACATAAAAACTCTAGCAACAGTGGTAATTTTGTTGTTATACTACTAATATGAATATTCAATATTTATAAACGAAGTTAATAATAATAATGCATCAAGCCGTACAATAAATCTAATTTAACAGGAATTCTTAATGAAGAAATAATTCAAATAACTATAGTCATACGCAAGACTTTATATCAGTTTATTTAAATAAACAATAAAAATAAATTCATCCATTCTAATTAATAATCAATGTATATTTCTTAAATTGTTTCCATATATAAGAGAGTTTAAATACTATCTTCTATAGTTTAAGAACAATTATTTGCATGGTCTCGTTGCTGGGGACAATTTTTACGAAACTGGTGGTAACGAATAAGTCGATTATATCCAACCTTGTTTAAACGGCTACATTAGATTACATTGCAAACGGAAAATTCAGATATATCTGTTATGGGATATGATACGTCAACGTTTGTTGGTCGATTAACTGTTCGATCTATAATTAGTATACGAGTGGGTATACTTGCCGGTTGCAATATTCCCTCCCACCCCGTGATGTGGCCTTCTACAGTTACAATTGCAAATCAGTATTAATTCTTAATGTTCATTGACATCGAAGAATATTTGCATTAAATCAACATTTAAATAAATATAGAAATAAGAGTGCAAATGAATTTCTTAACATGTTTTAATGAAGTGACTTTTAAAGTGGCTTAAAAGTTAAAACTACTAAATTCATTCATACATATTACGCTGTTTATTGATAATTACTGACTAAAATGACACAACACCTTTATTGAGTTTATTTTAAAATGATACTATTATTAGTTTCTTTAATTATTCGATGATTACAACAGTAAGTTAATCTTATTCAGTTTAGGCAATTGACTCGTCTTTTTTTTGTACGAATTAAAAATGTTATATTGATAAATTAAATTAACGTGTTAACAGCGAGTTGAGAGAAAAGTACCAGAAACACACTTCAATAACGTTTTAGCAATTGTAATCTAGATTATGGGGAGTCAATGATTATATTTAATTATTTAATATTTGGCAATGCCTATGTTTAGAGAGATTAAATTTGGGCCGAGTAAGATAATAATTATTATAATCAATTAAATTTAAAATTAGCGCCCAATTAAATTGAATTCACCTCGCATTTAAACTCACCACAAACTTAGACGATTTGGCTGCGTGCAAGAAAGTGTTCTCACAGCATTTTGATGACGTAACGGAAATTTGATAGACGTCAGTCCTCCGGGTTTTAAAAATTTGAATGCATAGTGACAAAATATCGACAAAAAACTTTGACAGACGTAAAAATGGCGACAAAGGACGTTTACGATGACATGAATTTGTAAGTGAAAAATTGTGAAAAGCATTTAATTCCCATTCAGAATTATTTTTAAAAGTGATACAAAATGTGGACTGATAATAGCTTTATGTAATAAGTAAATGTTTTGAAAGAAATACAAAAATTATCCATTTAAAACATAAGATTATCGGCTCCGTGTTCGAATAATTTCGCAAGTCGAGTCTTTAAAATACCTACACGTCATTCCAATTATTTGTTGTCATTAATTTATGTGTTAAAAACTAAACGATTCTCCATTCTTTCAACAGTTATGTCTTACCAGACAAATTTGTAATTGTCCCAAATGGAAAAAGTGATTTGCTGATTATCGATCGAATTTCCACAGCATTTTCTGTCCAATGTAAGTACAAGTTTGAGGTTAAACAATGACGTAACCACACATCAGCTGCTTGTGTTTACATTTTTAATTCAATATTATTATAATAATGTTGTTTATTTTTACAGCAACATCTACCTTCCAAGTTCCACCGCTAACATCGGTGCGTCGAATTTGTGGTGTTTTGGGAGCCATCAAGTTGCTTAATGGATACTCGCTGCTTGTGGCCACACATCGTCTGTTTGTGGGCGTCCTCAATGGTCAGGCAATCTGGAGATTGGCTGGTTACGATGTTATTCCCTACATTCCCAATGAGTCTACTCTAAATGAGAAGCAGAAGCTTCAAAATGATACGTACTTGACTATGGTGCGACGAATGCTGGACACACCGTTCTTGTATTTTTCGTATTCTTACGATTTGAGCCACACCCTCCAGCGCTTGCATTCAATGCCTCCAGAGTTTTTGTCGGTTTGTAGATGTAAACTAATGCATAATTAAACAATTTGATTGTTTCTTGTTTCTGTTTGCAGACGGGACTTTTTGAAAGAGGTGATTCAAGATTTGTGTGGAATGGATTTGTCCTTAAGTCATTCAATCGTCAAGATATGCGCAAATATTGCCTGCCATTGGTGCTTGGATGTATGTGTTTATTATCATTAAATATTCGTTTATTTGATCTTTATTAATTAACCCTAACCTCTTATATGCACACATAGTTGTTTCAATTAACCAATTGAACATCAACGGCCATTTATTTTCATGGAGCATCATTTCGCGGAGGTCGGTGCAACATGCGGGAACACGATTGTATTGTCGTGGAATTGATCAATACGTATGGCGATTTTTAAATTTTTCTTCCGAATTATTTATCACAAGAATTTTCATCATTTCAGGGTCATTGCGCCAATTTCTGTGAAACTGAACAAATTGTCGAATTTGGCGGTGAGAAAGTTTCATTTGTCCAGACCCGCGGAAGTATTCCACTATACTGGCAGCAAATGCCCAATTTAAAATACAAACCCAAACCAAGATTGGAGCCTGGCAAAGATCATCTGGCTGCAGCAAATAAACATTTCGATGCACAGCTGCAAACTTACGGACGACAAGTGTTAGTCAATTTGATTGATCATCGTGGTGCTGAGGATTTGCTTGAGAAATCATTTGCTAATCTTGTCAATCAAATGAACAATGCTGCAGTGCGTTACGAGCCATTTGATTTTCACTCCGAATGCAAGAAAATGCGATGGGATCGGCTGAACATTCTGATTGATCGATTGGCGCATGAACAAGATGAGTTTGCTTACTTTCATTTGCGTCGAGACGGTGCCCTGCTGAGTCTACAAGATGGCGTTTTTCGAACCAATTGCATTGATTGTCTGGATCGGACAAATGTTGTTCAAAGCATGTTGGCGAAACGGTCATTGGAGCAGTCATTAAAGAAACTGGGCATTTTAAGAGAGACGCAGAACATAGATTCCACTGTATTGGAGCACATCTTTAAGGGTGTTTGGGCTGATAATGCCGATATGATATCCACACAGTACTCGGGAACTGGAGCACTTAAAACTGATTTCACGCGTACTGGTAAACGTACGAAAATGGGTTTGGTGCGAGATGGTGTAAACTCATTGACCCGGTACTATCTCAATAATTTTAACGATGGTTTCAGACAAGTGAGTTTTGGAATTTTGTATAAAATTATATTTGTTTTACACAATTTTCTTAAAATAGGATTCCTTCGATATGTTCCTTGGAAACTATATCGTCCAAGATGGTGAAGGAACCTCAGTGCCTTGCCCATTAGTTATTTCAAAAGGGTGGAAATATGGAACGGTAAGATACTCTTACCTTAATTGCTAAGCAAAACTATTTAAATTAATTTTTGTAGTTTCCCGGAGTTCTGTTGTTTGCTGTCGCAATGTTCTTTGCCTCAGCAGTTTTTCCAGCCGAGTATGATACCGAACATTTGCTATTTTTGCTTTTCTGGGGGGCCATGGTTGGCGTCACAGCTCATGGTATTCTTCGTTTTGGCGTTGAGTTCGTGGACTGGCCGAAGTTGGTTCCGCCGGCAAAAGTCGAAGCCTAACAATAGAAATCGTCGACGTCGTTTTTCATTGTCCTACATCCAAAATTTGTAGCTCGCAACGATTAATATTCCTCAATTGTTATTTCATACTTATTTTTATCAAAATATATGTTCTCTGTTCTGATATTAAGATGAAACATGTTGCATTACTTTAAACTTTGGTAATCTGTTTAAATGATTAGTAATTGCATCGGTTGTTTGTGAGTAGATTTACTTTATTGACTAATGTAATGTATTTGAGCACATGTAAATAATTTATGGTTAAAATAATAAAACAGTTTTTAGGACAACGCAAATAATAGTTTTAAATTATTCTTGTACAACTTAAGCTATTCTTAGCTATACATTCAGAATATTACATCTACGTTTTTGATATTTGTACAGATCACATTTAAATTTTCTAGAGTTTCTCCGCGGTTTGAGAGTAAAATAATTTAAGATGAGTTGAAAAATTTTTTTGAAATTGCGCTCGATTGTATGAAGTTATTAGATGAAATTCAATAATTACTTAAGTTTCAAAAATGTCAAAATAGTTTTTCTAAAGAACTTTGAAAGTATAAATAATAAATAATGTATCACGAAAAGTAATCATATTTATTAGCTCACCTTGCTGTGGAATTACTCAATAAACACAAAGTCAATTTTAGGAACTCAGTGCTTACTGTCCATTTTCGTTGCAATAATCAAAACCCACTTTTCCTTCCAGAAAAAAAAAATCCGTTGCGACTAATTTCAATTAATCTTATCTTTTGATACTGTTTTTTATCAACAATTTTATGCCATGTATCGTACAAGCAATGGGCACATATGTGCACTGTCTCGCGTGATGTATTATTGATTCACACTGATAAGAAAAAAATTCGCCATATTTAGCAAATTGCAAACTAGATATCTGAAATTACTTGGCTCATCTTCTGTAAGTGGAAATAAATAGTAATTTAAAAGGTCACACACGGTTTGGGTATATGCTGATCAAATTTAGAATCCTAATTTGGTAAGCAGCGCAGGTGAGAAATAACTCAAACAATCTTTATTTCATTTTATTTTTTTTAATTACTGATGGTCACAAGATGCATACGGGAAATGACGCAATGCGTTATTGATGTTCAGATACGGAGTACTTCAAAAGTATAATAAATTATACCTTGTATTTAAATTTAATTATTTCTGATATTTGATTGACAAGTTTTTAAAGAAGCTAAAATTTTTTGCAATTTTATAAAACATAAAAATAAAATTACGCAACGTTTAATTTATTATTTATTTACTCTGACTTGGAGTTTACATAATTTACATCACAAAAATATTTCCCAAAAATAGTTTAAAAAATATGAAATGATCGATAATAATTAAATCATAAATTTAGTAATTTTTTTTTACATAGTATAATAATATTAATAAATTGTTTTGATGTGATTTGCGTTTAAAATCGAAATAAAATTGTTTAGTCTAATAGAAGAAAAATAAAAAATAAATTGTAAAGGAATTGTAAGGGGAAAAACTTTGGAGACCCAATCCCTAATTGAATTGGCACATTATTTAAAATGCAATGAAATTAAAAGATTATACAATATTATGTGAAAAGCTGTAGTTTATTCGCGAATTCCAGTGCCGTAATTAGCACCACCAGCCCTATTCAAGGCCTCACGGAGCAAGTCAATTTCCAAGTCAGTTTGTGCCTCAGCTTGCAGCTCAACTGCAAAGTTCTGCAATTACAAATTTTTAATTATTATTATAAAATCAATAAAAATTGGAAGGTTAATATAATTAATTACATTGATAACATCCTTGATGATTGCCTTATCTGTTGACATTTTTGCTCTTTGAAGCCCACCGACCTCTGGTCCAATCCATGTCAGGAAGAGAAATTTTTTCCTTTTCGACATTTCATCACCCATTTGTATCCTAAAAATAAAAACACGTTGAATAATTTTAATTACATAAACGTTAACTTAAATTGGTTATAAGTTTAATAATCACTCACCTCACATATCCAAATGCACGCTCACTGTCTGTGAATTGCTCCTGAAATTCGTCGAAATTGCAACCACGCGCAGTGTTAACAATTTGGGAGCCATCAAATTTGAAAACCGCCCTGCACAAAAAAAAAATTAAATCACATTTTTAGTAAATTTTGCACTTAAAAAAAAATTCTGTAACAATTTTTTTTACCATTCTGTGTCAGTTAAATCTGAGCGGACATCTTCGTACGCCTCCCGAATGGTGTCTTTGTCCAAAGAAGTCGTCATCGGCATCTGCAAATTTAAGAAAAACGTATTTTTATTCTTTTTTCCACAAAATGGCACGCACGCGTCTACTTTTTGTTGGTTATTATCGGTTGAGTATTTCAGTGCAACTAAGCTGAAGCTTATAGTCGCGAATTTTGCCGCGACGCACCAATCGCGCTTTTTATTTTTGCTCGCTGATAGCAGCAGTTAATTTATTATCAATTCTTCAATCTAATTTGCTTTCATTTATTTCTTCTTTTTAGCACATTGAGGTGTGTAATTAAATTTCCGCATAAACGTACTTTGTGAATTATTGTCGTATAGAGCCATAACCGATATAGCTATGTGTCAATTCAAATCTATAATTTATAGTCATTGTTTCATAAATTCTAATTTATTGAATTGGATACATTTGAGTGGGTGAAAAGTGAATCTAACTTTGTATAGTGTTTAAAAAAACGATAAAATAATATTTTTTTGTTTTGAATTCATGGTTATTAATGTGCAGGCACATTTCGCGTGATGATTCACAAATCAAAACACTTATTCCATTTATAGCAATGTTTATATTTAAAATAAATGCATAACAAAAAATTACAAAACATTTTTTCTTTGTATGCAATTCGTTGCACAGTTTAATAATCATCGACATGGTTCTTTATGTACATGCTAAATTATAAATGCATTACATACCAAAACTAACAGAAACAAAAATATGTATTATAACTAAAATGAGACATCCTTGAAATAATAGAAATTTGGCCTTCTTTCATAACACTTGTGTGCATACTCGTTTAACTTTGAGTTGAATGTGGATATTCCAAAATGATCATACTCATTACATTAAAATTCAGTGCCTATTTTGAACCCACACGAGTCAACCAAAAAAGGTGTACGTTTGCATAACATTAATGTGGAATAAAGCTTACCGCCCACAATCCCAAGGCAATCAAAAGAAAGTGATCACACTTAATTGTTGCGCCATCAGAAACATGTTTACATTATTGTTTATGTTAATTTAATATTTCTTAAACGGATGTTTTGATTATAAGGTTGAGAAGTTTAATAAGTACAGTCAATAACAATTATTATTATCAATATGATTAAAAGCTGTAATTTATTTAACGTTTTAAAACGAAATTATTCTTTTTTTTTTTGAGTACTTTATCAAGCCAATTTTAGTGTAATTTCCTTTTGTCTTTTATTAATCATAGCATAGCTTTTAAATATTTACAATTTTTTTCTCCTTTCTATAATTTCAGTGCTTTAAATATATAAATATAAATGCTTTCAGTTACAATTGCACAAAAATTAAAGGAAATAAATAAAATTTAAACCTAACATAAAATTTTCAGGAAATAGTTCAATGATAAGAAAAATTCCCCCTCACAATTGTAAATCATTTTAAAGATTAAACATTTTATTTCATGACTCATTTAAAATTGCTTGGAATTTATGTTTTATTAGCTTAATGGACTTTTTAACCGTGCGCGCACTTTATTTCAAGACAATTCATCATAACTCCAAAAATTAATGGGATTTAGATTAGTTGTGAAACAAGTTTTAAGACCAAAAGACGCACATGAAAGCTTAAGTAGTATGTAAAGACGTGAAATGAAATTAAAACCAACTTCGTTGTAAAGACAAGAAGATTTACATCATCACAAAATTAACAATAACCATCGCTAAGTACTAACTTTAAAAACAGTTTCAAGAATCAGAGTACATTTAAAAACGTGATTTTTTTATAATCATTTTAGTGTAAACTATGTTGGTGTTGTCTGTTGGACTATGAAATAACAAAAAAAGTATTTTAAAAATGCCCCATCAAGTCACCCACATGTAATCACTGTTTTATATTTACATTATACGCAAGTGAGTTTAATAAACCTTGACTCATGCACAAACTTTCGCTGCTGCTGCTTAAAAGTCATAAAAACATGAGTAAAAATCTACACTATATTGTAAAAACTAAAAGACATATAATTTACTTAAACGATGTTAGCACACCCACTGAAAACAAAAATGATAATGCGACAAAATTCAGATATAAAGACATTAAAGTACATTTTAAAGAGCAAATTATGTAATTGTGTTGGCTCCATTAAAGATGCGGTTTAAAATGAACGCTACAATAAGTTCCTTTAGACTTTTGTTGTTGCATTGTCTTTTTTTTTGGCATCACATTGTTGCGTCACTCAATGCGGTTTTTTTTCCATGTTAAAAAACAGAAAAGAGTTAATCTGCTTTAATTGGGGCACGTATTCCAGTTAATTTTATCAAGGAATTGTAAGTATGACACCTTAAGCTTTTAATGGAGCAGCTAATTGTATTTTTTAGGGTGTCATACTTAAAGTTGAGTATGAAAAAAGAAGAGTCATGTGTCGATATTCATTTGAAGCAAAGAATTGCTGCGTTAAATAATGTGGCATTTAAAAAATTACAAAGCTTTATACGAAATAAAGAACATTATGGAATATTAGCGTGAGGTAAATTTGTTTTTTAATTGTTTCCATTTGTTTTTACCAGAATATCAAAATAATTTTGTTCTGTTAAATATTATTAAGTGTATTTTTTATTTTATGATTTTGAATTTAATAATAATCACGTTTAAGCAATTATCTTCAACTTCTAATATTGCTTTTTGAACTCCTTGAACTTACATAAGTAAAATTAAGTGTTTAAGTTAATGCATGAATATTGAATACTTTAATAACAAAAGAACATGTGTTTTCCATTTTGCACAATTTTTAAAAACAATGCTGAATTGTTGTGATTTCTCTACTCAAAGTGCACTGCAATGACTTAAGGTTAAAAACATAAAAAATATTTTCAGAGTCACTTTAATATTTATTTTCTGTAATGTTAATAACAACATTTTATGTTTGTCACATTTCGTAAACTATATTAAGTAATTTAAAGAATATTAAGTTCATTTATGTTTATTGCTTTATTATTTTCATTTAAAATTTTAAATACTTAATTTTAGAACTTTGCCAGTATTAATTTAATTACTAGTTACATTTTAGTTAAATTAACTAAATTAAGCACTTATTTGATAAAATTCGTTGAACTTAGCAGTGATTGTCACCTTTCGATTAATTGGGGCCAAACAATTATTCTGAATTAATAACACAATGCGAATTAAATAATTTAAGTCTGGTTTTTATGGTACAATAAACTATTATTTAATTCATAGAACGAACAATGTAAAAACTAAATCTAAATAAGCTGTAAACTATTTCTTATCGCGATAGTAAAATTTAAAAAAGGTAACATTTTTAAAGAACAATAAATTACAACACCCACAAAAACATAAATCAGCTTTGCTTGGTTGATCCATGGCGGCTGACTTTAAAAACAGACTATTGCGCTTACATTTTCTTATCTCATAAATGTATAAAATTAAATGATTAAACCAGCATAGTGATTAATCATTTTGATTTAGTTAGTTTTCTTTGAAACAATCAAGATATTGTGCTGTTTGTGGCTCATTTTAAAACAGAATGCGTCCGGATGAAGTGAAGTTATCTTTTTATAATTATGACGTGATCAAGTAATATTTAGTAATGCAGGTTCAATTTCTTGCGGCTTCATGACAACTGTGATAACGATCATAAAAGGTGTGTGGATTTTACTAATTAAATTTTCCGATAGTGTTTGCGCTATATCGCTCGTTATCAATTAATAATAATATTTTTATAGCATTCATCGCAGACATTTGTTTAAACAGCATTTATAATTATATGAAATGGATATAGCAATTGCAGGCATATTGATATCAATAATTACATACTCGAATATATTTGAATTTAATAAACATTGTATGAAGATGCGTGATAAGAAAATAAACATAGATTGCATTCATAAAAGAGTGCAAAGTATGAAATTCAAGTTGGGTGCAGCAATGTTTAAAATCATTTTTTGTCTCGTGAACAGCCCAGCCCTATTCGTATAATTTAAAAATTGAAATAAAACCTATTTATATTAGAAGGATTTTATCCTTTTAAAAATATGAGCAAAAAGCTGAATTATAGAAATGAGAGATTCTTAACTTTTAATAAGCAAAAATATATATATATAAAAAATTATATTTAATTATGCATGGATATTTCACGTAAACAATTTATTGCGGCCTCGAAATAGTATCAAAGTACAATAAACGCTTGCACAAAATGTAAATGATAAGATAAAGAATAATAGAGATAATTATATCCAGATAATTCCATATTGTTTAAGTTTTTCCAAATACGCTATGGAAATTATATGACAATATTTTAAATTAAAAATCCCCTTTCAATAGGCTTTACAAATACAAATTGTTTAAATTGCAGTTTGATAAAATATCGGTATCGTATAACTATTTATACGAATGCAGTTCATAAAATTATTTAATTTTAAACGTTATAAAATTTTGTAATCAAATATTTCAAAATTGAATGACTACATCTCATCACTTAAATATTTTTGAAGTGACGCACAATTTTCGTGATTATAATCCATAACTAAAACAAAACTCCCGCTTCAATATGACTCCTAAGCATGCATGTTATGAATCCCGTCTTTATAATTAGAAATATAATTCTAAAACACAAAAACTTATACTCCCAATAAGAAGCGTGAGCCGCATATTATAGGCCCAGTAATCTCTGTGATTAAAATAGACCTAAAACGCGGGGTTGTTGACATCAAAACAGCTGATTCGGAGCTTGTTTTAGCCACTTACACTTTTGCTACACAAATTTTTGTTACATCCCATAAATTCCAAATACAGAAAATGACGCTGCAGCTATGCGTGCACATTCGCTTTAATTAAATGCAAGCGCGATTTAAAATTAACAATATGTGTCAACAATTGCCTTAATTCAAGAACTGAGCGCATCCACATATTTTGCAATTTAAGACACTGTAAACTAAACAATAATTATAATTACACACGTTATATTTGGATAATTGTTATTAAGCTGCATTTAAGTCATTTCTGCAGCGAAAGCATTTGAACTTTGAAGCGTTTGTTCAAAAATAACACGGCCATACTAAATATAAGTAAGTAATTAATTATATATTTAATTTTTATTTGTTTTTAAGAAAGTGTCTGGATGGATGATGACTTGATTTTGTAAATATTTGAAAAACCGAAATTGCGCATTCGAAACGCGCATTTTAATGCTTTGTTTATAGCGAATTAGATGCACGCAACGACGACGACTTATAGAAATCAAGCGTGTCAAACGCAAAATGTGCAAAATTTTCAACAAATGATGTGCGACGAGAAACATTAAAAAGTATTATCGAAAAGCTTTCTACTTTCTTTGGCGATGGCCAATTGCTTGTATGACAATTTTGAAATCAGTCTATTGTTTCTTTTTTACACATATTTTTTTTTTATGTGCCATCATGCAACATAAATTGTTTGGATTGTCTGCTGCATTGAGTGAATTGTGTGACAAATGAAAATGATTTGTCACAAGCGATTAGAGCTGCAATTTACTTATTATTTATGAGCAATACGTAATAATTACGTTAATTAATTATCACCCATTGACAGTGATTATCAAGATAAAATATAAATTGCATGTATAATTAATATTGTTTCTCTTTTCGAAAATTTTACTCAACTTTCTTCAGTGATGCAATTTAAGAAGCGTTTAAACATAACGTGAGTTGAAAGAGTTTAAATAAATAACAGATTTTAAGATATGTTTGAAGTACGATTTGGTGTGATAAATTGCTTTTTTTTGTTGTTGTGTTGTTAAGCCTTGTAAATTTGGACCTTAAAGTCCAGTGTTGAGTCGTTTCTTTTTTAAATTAATAATTTCACACGATAAAACTCAATATTGAAATTTGAATAAATCCAAAAATTCACCTTCCTAGAGGATAATTAATTTGCTTAAAATTCCTTTTTTTAAATCACTTAAACGTCATGATGCTTCATTAAACTTTGTAGAGTAATATTAGTTGGGAAATTGTTTTTCTTCTCATTAGTTTCTATCATTCAATCGAAGGTAATTGAACCTCCAAAAACCTAATCGATATTGCCAATTATCTATAATTAAAATACACCGTAAAAATTAGAGAGTAATTTAAATAATTAAATTCAAATTTGAATAGATAATGAATTGGTTATTGAGTCTTATTGAAATTTAAAATAAAAATAAAGGTAATAAATAAAGGCGTGTTAATTGATTACTTATCATGGGGGACAAACCGCACGCGCTTCACTGTTTCATTTCTCAAGGGAGCTTATATTATATATACAAAGTCGTCCAAGGAATTTATTGTATAGGAGTGGCTGCATTATAAATGGATGTGATCATGTGATGCTCTCATACATTTTTAAAGCCAATAAAGGTGGTTTGAAAAATGCGTGCACAAAAATAACTTTTTTTTTAAAATAAATTTTAAAGAATAATTTGTAATTTTTTTTAAATTAAAAAATACGTATTATGTATTTTTAACCTCTAGAGACGACTTATAAGTTTTAAATGCATAATAAAAGTGACAAAAAATATACGGTTTCCAGTAATCGCCATTAAAACATTCATTTGCCAAATGACAAACCAAAAAAACAGAAAAAAAATGCAAAACGCATCACTTTCCTTGCAATATCCATTACTGTTTTATTGATGCACCCTTGTATTTCTCATTGTATTACAATAAGTATAACATTCAATGCGCTTTTAAGTTGAGAAATATTTAACAGCACATAACGCAGCACACAGAACACGGCCGCATAAAAAGCAAAACACTGTAATGCGATATCAGCCAGACATCTCCCATCCAAAATACACCAAAGCCACCCCCGTTATATTCCTCATGTTGGTCTATCGATTTTGACGCCGCACTCAGCAAGAAGCACTCAACAACGTCCTTCTTTTATACAGTACTCGTATGTTTGGGCAAGGAGAAGAAAATAAAAATTCAATATAATATGTACCCAGAAACCGGCAAGAATAAACAATGGTGCAAGTTTTATATGTATGACGTGCATAAAAACATGTACCTAAGATATATTCATATTTTAAATATTATTACGGAAAATGTGTATGAAAATATGCCCCTAACTTTGAGAGAGTAACAACAACAACGAATTGCTAATTAGTGTGCACTTCCACTTCCCACATAATTTCAATCTGTATATACATATATTTAAAGAAATATTATATTCTTTTTTAAAAGCTTTTATACATGAAGAAAGGTGAATAGAATGCCGGCGGATAACCATTTTGTAAATTAACGCACAATTAAAAAAAAAAACAAATAATATTATTTCATAATTTTCAAACCCACAATATTATCGTTTTAAAAAAAATTCTATGTACTAAAATTAATATAAAAAAGGCTTATCTCACAAAATATTCAACCCACGCCACTGGCATACGAGTACTTAATGCATAAAGAATACTGCGAAAGCTGGTCTGACGCAACGCAGCGCATATATCCAAACATATTATGTATGCGACTCCTAAATATACAAAACGTACATATCATACATAGAATTTGAATGCAACTTGCCCCAACATTAAAAACTCCCTTGGGAGTTGTGGCATGCAGATTGTGCTTGCACATAACAGGATAAATTGTGGAGTAGTAAAGTTATATACAATTTACAAATATGCATTCCCAGAAGAATTCGCTTAATAACTAGAAGAATGCGTGTACGTGATCATTGAGAATAAATGAAATAAAAATAAAATCTTCATCCGGTTTTGATTTACGCAATATTTCACTTGACTTGCCGGTTCCGTTCTTGTTACTTTGTACACATTATTGTCTAGAAAACACGGTTAGATGCTTCAAGGGCAAGTTAATGCGAAAAACAGTTTCAATTGCACGGGGGGTTCAAAAGCGGGTCTGACGATTTTGTTGGAAAATTCATGGTCAAAATTTAGTCTCAAAATAATAGTTTACTTTAAATTGGAGTTTAGTTGCAGTCGTATATATTTACACCTCGCTCTCCCTGCGAAACTACCGTATCTTCATAAAATGTTTAATTGAAAAATGTTCAATTAAACATCTATTTAAAGTAACAGTAAATTATAATTAATTTCTTAAGTTCACTGTCACTAAAACATGTTATTCGCGATTGAAATTTAAATTCGCGCCTATAACAAAATACTCATTTTGTACGAAATAGGGGTTTATTTTTATCCGCTTTATGTGTAATGTGTAAATGCGTCGAAACTTGAATGACGATGATGTCATCAGTGAAATTTGGTGAATCATTGTGGTTTCTGCGAGACTCATCCACACATGTGACGCAGAGCTATATTCTTCAGTCTGCGCTGAACATAACGTTCTGTATGTACGAGCACATTTGTATTTCTGCTACGGGCTTCCAAGTTCCAACTATAGGTATATAAAAAACATAAAAACTGCATGCATTTGTGATTTTTTATTCCTCGTGCAATCACATATACAAAACATATTCATTTTCACTTTGCATAAGTTGCAAAAGAAAAGAATATTCAACATAAAGGATATCCTTCTCATTAAATGTTTGCGTTATGAAAAGAGTGGCATTTTGTATCATTTTGTTTGGTGTCACTTAAAGACGTTTTTATATGCACTTTAAGTCACAAATCCTTTAATAGCATTAAATGTGTATTTAAGAATGTTGAATACAAACTGTGACATTGGTTAATGAGTGTAAATGCAAACTGTGATATGAATAAAAGAATAATTATAGTTGGAAGCTATGTCGTGCATAAACACTTTGATTTTCACCCACATACCTTGTCAGCCTCAGAGCATTTTTGAACTGTTTTAAAGAAAGTGAGGAATTTATTTATGTTTTATGCGATGCGTGCAAAACACATGTTTTCATGCTAGAAAATGTGGTTTAATTATATTAAATTTAACATATTTATTAAATTAGGTATTTTAATTCATGGATCATAAAATATGAGCACAATTATTATTTTTTAATGTTTAATATCAAGAATTTATTGAAGCAGAAGAAAAGTATGTAAACGTTTTATTTTTAAAACACAAATGCTTAGTTACCAAAGGAAATAAACGGATTTAGATATAAAACATTCCGCGCTTTTATCATGTGTTTTTCTTTATCAATTAACGTACATAATACCGTAATACGTATGCATTAATCACACATTATCTTGTTAGAGACTTACTGTGATAAAACAACTTTTAAATACTTGACTGGCTACAATATAATATGAAACATCATAGTTGCAGCACAATTCCAAAGTATGTAATCTCTTTTAAATGAATGAGTGTAGTTCTAAATTTTCTAAAAGTTGTCTACATAATAATTTGCGTCTAGCATGAATATTCCAGTGAAATCAATGACTGCTGTTCTAAGTACATAAATACAAAAAATAAATCTTAAATTTTAGAGTTGTTCATTTTTTATAAAAATAAAAAAAATGTATAAGCTGATTGGTCAATTTAAACAAAAACTATTTAATGCATGAGCGACAATCTAAAAATATAAATATATAAAATGAAAATAATTTTTATGTTACAGTCCCCGCTGTGGCTTTCATGATCTGACAATATAAATGAATCAAGAAAAAGCACAAATAGTGACGTTACATATTGTCAAAAAAAAAAATTTTAAATACCAAAAAGTTGCCCCAGTCCATGATATTTTTTGAATATTATTGGAAAAACAAATTCAGGCGTTTGTCAAATTCTAGCCAATCAGAGCGGTTGTAATAAAATATTATACAGTCCAACTTCGATAATTCGAACGTGTGCTACTAGAATTTTCTGAACTCGATTTAGAATCAAATCGAGTTGCAGTTTACACTTCAAAGAATTTTTATTTCAGAAGCCGAAGAATAATAAATAAAATCAATTGCAATAATGAAAAAAAAAATTGTATTATTGAAAATACAATAAAGTCTTCAACATCTGTAGCAAAATTCTGCAGCAATTTGCAATTTTGCTGGTAACAGTGAATTAAACTTCTATTCTTTAACAATTTTCCAGAATAATTATGCAATTAATATTTATTATGAACGCAGATGTTCATTTTCAAATGACCGTGCTAATATATAAATTCATCAGTCATATAATAAATTGTATAAGCTGAACTGTTCTATTTGAAGCCAACGTAATATTATCTATACCGGATATTCTTTATAATACAAAGATTTAACTGCCATTGAATGATGATGATTGAATTATGTGCTGCGTAAATATTATTAATTTTATTTTTAGAAGACTGCAATATTTAATTAAACAAAACATATGAATCTAATGAAATACTGTACGATAAATATTTCTCGTAAATGTACCCATTTATATTTAAATTAAATATATTTTCTTCTTAGAACCGGTACACGTGCATATGGAATCGATAAAAAACAGAACGCAAATACTTCAATACATGAACATAACAAATGATTGAAATAATTAGGTTGCATCATCAATTAATCAAGTGAAACATGCATGTTCTCGTAACAATATTATTATGCCTTGTAAATAAGTAAAACGGTTTTGCCAATTTGCTATGGGCAATGAGTGCTGTGAAAAAGTTGCTGTAGAAATTATTTAGCAGTGCACAAGAAAATACATAACTGCAAAGAATGAGAATGCATGTACCGGTGTCTATCCATCTGAGCTACTGTGATGTGGTCAGATTGTTATAAATATTGGATTGAAACTATTTATTTATTGCCAATTGTCATGGAATTTGTGGTCATTATTGGTTACTGCTTTTGTTCTCGTTTAAAAATTTAAAATCGTAGGAGAAATAAAAAATCGTGATCCATTTTTTTTTGAAGAATACTTGACTTTAAATAAAATGGCGTTAAAAAAATTATAACTTAAAGGGGACATTCACGATGTCATTCAATTAAGTAAACAAAGAAAGAATTTCTTACTGCGCGAAAACAAATTCAATACCCCCTAAATATAATAATAAATAATAAAACTTTTATGGATCAAGGGGTGTGGAAAAAACAAAGGATATTAAAAAAAATAAAAAATTTATTATTATTAAATATTTCGTCAAGAAATTAAAAGAAGTAAGATAGGAAAGAAGTTGCTTTATAAGAAAAAAACATACAAATTGAATTTACATACAAAACAAACATTTAAAATACAAACAATATTAATTTTTTCTAAGATTAACCATTTCACCAAATTACCAAACAATTTTAATTTGTCAGGAAATGGTCAACATCTCGGTAACTCTAATACTACATAAACATGTGTCACTTCAAAAGCATAACACTAAGATGTTTATAATTTACAATCTTAGTTACAAGTAAACGTTTCCCGGAACATGATTCAAAAATTGTGTAAACGATAAAGTGCATCAGCCATGTATATTGTGTAGTAAAACATAGGACATAGAACATGCAGACATGCAGTTGCATGGTTGCATTGCATGAAACATGTATACATAAAATGAAAAGTGCTATCTCAATTGGTGTTTTTTAAATAAACATTAAACCGACACAAGGGCGAGAAAGAATGCAGCGCGCAGCAGTGAAATGGTTAATTGTTATGACTTATGAGTTGTGTCAGATGTTTAATACTGCAGTGTGTACATTTAAAGAAGATGCTGCACTTTTGTCTAATCGTTTTAAATTTAAATATTATGCATGTGAGTAAGTACATAATATGTGCTTAAGTTAAGGTACGTGCCAGCATTAAGTTGTTGTTTTTATGGCCTTCATGATGAATATGTATAGCATAAAATTGGATGGAGCAAACTTAGTTCTTAGACATTGTGATGTACAAATTGCTTACTTAAGCAATTCCCATTTTAATGTATTTTATTTTCAGAATTTAAATTAACTAGAAGAACCTTTCAGCGCTTAAATGGCGCAGTTGTTGGACAAAAAAAATTAAGCACCCAAAGGTGAACTTAGAGTTAATTTACTTGCTAATCTTAAATGATGAGCAGACAAACTGTCCATAAAGTGCTTGAGCCCTTTGTTCATGTCTCAATTTTATTTGTACATTTTTAAACACCACAAAGAATTTAAAATTGATGAACAATGACCTTATATGCAAAACGAATTGCTTGTAAGCTCACATATTGATACTTCATTCTTTTAAAACAAAGGATTAATTAACGTGACTTATCAGTGCACTGAATTGCAGTGCCTATTAAACCATTTTAATTGGCCTGTTATATTGCCATATCATTTGTGCATCAGATACGTTAGTATTAATGCAACTCTCTCGAGTCTCGTCATTTCGATGCTGATCGTATGTGCACAAAATAAAATAATTCGCTATATATATATATTCAGCCAATTTCTCTTTCACTCATTAAAACCTCCGCACAAGTCTAAATAAAGATATTTGACGCATCGCATCTACAGCCAGCTCTAGACGATGATCTTCTGCGCTCGACAATCAATGTTAAAGCACGCTTTATTTTCTGATTTGCTCCGGCATGAGTTTGTGACGCACAAGATTTCTTTATGCAGTTTTATTGTACACGTTCACGCATCCACTTATAATATATACGAAAGAATTAAGTGAAGGAATATATGGCGCGACATGGTGCACTTATGGCAGCTTACAAACAAATAATATAGAAAAAGAAGAAGCGCACACGGGAAGCACGCGATTATGCTGAAGCGCGAATAAAGTGTTATAGTATATAATAAGCGCGTCTGTTGACGATTATTGCTTTGTTTCTACTCGTCATAATACATGTTGAGGAACATCATTTTTACACACATGCCACTCTAATTTACATTGGCGGCATTCTAAGGAGCTCACATTCATTAACTGCGTGTATATTCGCATATAATGAAGCAGTTAAATTATTTTGAATGTAACTCAGATGCGTGTTCCATTCATTTACAAAACTTGCCGCAGCATAATTCAATGTCATTTGCATTTATTTCGCCTTTTTTCCTACCAAATGCAATGAAAAAAAAATCAAAATTTCATTGCCTCTTTTTAATTGGAGAGCGCCCATACATGGCGATAATTTCTTTGTACAACACTGCAGCTGAATTGCACAGCTTTTGTGCCACCATTGCAAAATACGATCAAAATTGAATTCTTCGCAAAATTTCTTTTGCACCAAAAATCAGGACAAAAGTGAATTGCTTTTCAATGCGGCCATATATTATGCAGTGAACGCGTGGCTTCCAAGACAATATAATGTTAATAAGGTTTATGCTTGTGTATTGTGCACATAAGACGCTCAGTTTTGTGTTGTTATATGCTAAAGTGCACTCAGCAGTTTAACGGTTGCGCCTTATTTTTGTGTGCAATTAAACGGATTTTACATATTATTTTAAGCATGTTTGTACTTCAAATTCAACTACATAATTTGTAAAGTGATCTTAAATAATATTTTATTTTCGTGTATTTTAAACAAAAATTCAGTCAAACTCTTAATAATAATAATACATTTTTAAACATGATGCCATATAATATGCACAAAGTCACGTTTGATTTTTGTTTTTTTGACCCCATCTTTTGAGACAAAATGCAGCGAGCTTTGTAGACTATGTAGTCTGTACGTGTGCACATAACAGAAAAGAGACAAGACTCAAAACGACTCAAGACATATACACATCAGCAAGGAAAAAACACAAAAAGATCATTTTAAATGCATCTGCAGCTATTTATAGGCCAAAGCGAATGTTCAATTTATGAACTCATCCTCTTATATACGAATTTAGTGCGCACAAGCGCACTGAAAGGGATGAATGCAGTTTTTTTTACATATTGCAGACATATATATATAACGGTGCTGGTGCAGTACAAAGAGAAAGCCGGCTTTACTCCAACTTGTTATCTAACATTTAAGAGCTTCAATTGTTATGCAATTTAAAATAATTTATTCTTTTAAACTAAAAACATATTATTAAAAATTATTTAAAGAAAACCTTTTTAGGAGCTTTAAACGTTATTGGATTTTTGTCCTTGAATGCACATTTTTAATATTTTGCACAAAACTTCCAAAGCATTAATTTAATCCGATTTCTGTCGAATTAAATGGGCAAAATCAAGACAGACTATTTTCATAAATTAAAATGAATATTTATTGCCTCTCTTAAAATTATTAATGTTATTTATTTGCTCAGATCAGCGAGTTCTGTGAATTATAACAGCACACACTGCTAATTAATAATTGAAATTCCAGCGCACATTTTTTGGTGAGTTAATTGAATGCTTTTCTATACATATACATACACGAATGCGAATTCTGCCAAAAATCATTTTTTCTTTTATTTATCTACATGGTACAGTAAATGGTAATTAGCAACGAAATATAATTTAAAACGAGAGTAAGTAAGAGATATTTCAGAATTTCACCGTTCACTCGCACGTTACTTTTAAATTGAGTTCTTCTTTTTGTTATACGTTTTACAACATTAACAAATAAAATCGGATTACTTGTTTTTCTTTTTTTGCTGCAACGCTTTACGGCATTTTAAATAATACATTTATTTTAAATATTTGCAATCGATGAGTTTAGTGATATTTTAACACAATTTTTTCGTGACCAAATTTTTTTTGAAATATTTTTTTTCACAATTTTCATTTAATTTAAATTAAATGTAATTTTTCATTTAGGTATATTATGTACTCACCTTTCTTGGTTTAGTTTGGACGATTTGCTCAACTTCACATCCGTCAGACATTTTAATGCTTTTTTTACTGATTCTTTCTTTGTTTAAAATTAATAAAATGTTCTTTACTCCAATGAACTGGTTGTAGCTTTTTTGTCTCTGATTTTATTTTATTTTTTTCGTTATGACAAAAATAACACAAACACACTCACGTTTCTGGATAAAAATGTGGCAAAACTAAATTGAATACACACCGAAACAGCCGCTGAATTGTCGTTAAATGAAATGAGACACAAGCAAATTCGTCATGTGCTTTTTCTCCACAGATTCATAAACAACAAAAAAGGCACCTTTTTAATGAACAAGTACAAGTATTTTCGCTTTCAAAACGCCGACTGATTTCTTGTTAAACGTTCAGCATGCACAAAAGCAAAGCGACTGCTGTGTGCTAACTCTTGTATAGTCAAAAAGCAACTCAGACTTCTGAGATTGGAGAACTGACTCAACTTGAAGCGGCCGCGAGAAATGTTGCACCCGCGCGCTGTTGTTGTGCGTCGAAAGTGGCGCGTCGCGCGATGAGGTTGGCGCTCTGGTGCTAGGGAGTTTTTAATCCGGTTTCTCCGTATTTTATAAATCGGATTCCGGTTGAGGGGTATATTTTTTTTGTATGAATATTAAAATATAGTAAAGCGCAGTGACTTTTTGCATACCAAAGTCCATAATGGTATATTTCTTGACTATACATCGCTTGTATTGTGAAGAGAGAATAACCAATGATGAGTTATGACTACAATGTTTATAGCATATGGCCCGTAAAACTGCGATGTGTTCTATGGCGTATTCCTAACTTATTTAAATAAAAATTGGTTAATGATTATAACGATTTAAATTATAAAATTATAAAAATATTAACAATTAATGATTCATTTAAAAATTTAGAAAAAATCACGTTTAATAAATAAAAAACTAATTCCATTGATTTAGTTTATGAGAACGTTAATTAGTTAAATAAATTATTGAATACTCGAAATATATAATTGTAAAAATCTCCTGACCCACACAGATTAATTATTTGTAACAGTAATTGTGTTAGTTAATCGTGTTCCGCGCAATACAAAATCAAAGTCCAAAAGCGTTCAGTGATTCAAACAACAGTTTTGATAAAACAATTATATTATTAGAACATTGTTTCTTAAATAAACACCTCGAAAAAATCCTAGTAAAAAAAAAACAAAAATTATCGGAGGCTTAATTGTAATCAATTTTCGCGTTTTGCACAATAAAATTGAGCATATTGATGTACTGGCGTCTATAACAAATTCCGATCTATAATAATTATATTATATCCATGCTTGATTAGACTTTTTGTGTGTTGTTGTTTTGTATGTGTGTGGTAACTTAGATACGAACAATTTATGATACGCCCAAAATCGGAATTAAGATATCTTACGAATTGAATTCCTTTTCATATTATGATTAATCTTCTTACGAAATATATTTATACTTTTATGGCAGCGTTTCTTAATAGAAGTTTAAGAAAAGTTTGTTTTTACAATAAGTGTAACGTATATCGGATTCTGTACAATTATGTGTATGCTAACATACAATTTAAGCTTTATCTTTTATTGATTATTAAACATGTTATTGGGTTATGTCGATACCTGTTTCAATCATATTTTTTATTGTTTTGTTGAAATGTATAGTTTTTTTTGTTAAATACACAAAATTTGTTTATTGGTGCAATTATTCATACGTACCTTAATACCTACAAATATTATTACAATGTGACCCAATAAATCTTCAAACCATATTATATTTGCTATCGTTATAGTATTGTACTTTATCTCTTTAATTAATTAATACATTTTCCAATGTTGCGTAACTGTTTTTATTCCATTAATTTTGCTCTTCACTTTGTTGTTTTTTAATTCTCCAATGTGTATAGACTTTTCTAATAAAATACATTTTCTATAACTTTACGTCTTTTCGAAATTAATATTTGCACAATTCATTACAAATTTTCTGTATACTTAATAGAAGAATGGAACAAGAAATTTAATAATATTGCACATTATTCATTCAAAAGTTCAAGAGTAGCGAAATGGTTGCTTTTTAAATTGAGTATTTATCTCTATATTTAATAAAGAGGTTTAACTTAGTTTTCATGTTTGCTTTATAAAAAAAAATTATTTACCTTAACCATAACAAAGTCGTCCATATTTGGTTATTATATGAATCCTGTTTTACTCCCGCTCTTAAAATATGAACAAAAAAAAAATATTTACACCAAAACCAATTTTACAAAAAGCCCGAAAAAATCAAATGAATTAGATGTCAACGGTTGTTTACATATGAAATCAACGGGTTTTTAGTTTGTACATTAACAAATTAATGTTTTTTTTTTCTAGAAAGCTTGTACGTACTTTTTGAAGATATAATATGATTGAATATCAATGGCTGATAAGAATAAGATAACGATAGCGATTTATAAGAAAGCTGCAAAAATAGAAAAAAAAGGTCTAGATATCTAGACATTCTTAATTGTTTATTTCCAGGTGACATCAATAGACATGTTATTGCCACACAATTGTCAAAACAAAAAACGAAAAAAACATTTAATTCGTTATTTCTATACTTACAATTTGTTGTTTTTTTTTTTTTAATAATTTTAATTTTTTTTAAATTAATAAATTATGAAAGAAGTTAAACTTTTTTACACCACTTCACGTTATGAATAATAAATAATCAAATTTAATTTTTTAAATATTTAAGTTAACTACCTAAAAAAATGCTAATTAAAAAACCCCACATTTTTTTCAATTCATTTAATTGTATATTTTTATTTATAAATTTTTATTTACAATTGTACAAAAAATTATATCATTATATCATTAATTTTGTGAGAGACGATTCAAATTTTCTAAAAATCGACATTTTCCATAATGCAGAGAATGTAAGCCAATTGAGGATTCAAATGTATAAATTTGACAAAATATTACATAAGTTGATTTCCAATATAATATAGGAGCATATTTTTATATTATGCAAAAATAAGTATGGTATGAAATTTAAAAACAGGTTCCTTCGCACAAAAAATTACAGATTCATCCAGCGAACTGAACATATGCGATTAAAGAACCAACAAAGTAAAAATAATTAGATCCCGTGCGATCCAATGTACGTGGGTAATAAAACAATTCGTCCACATCATGTGACGAAGTAGCTGACACGGTTTCAAATTGTCACATTTTTATAGTTGGGAAATTTTCACTGAATATCCTTCACAATGCGGCGGCTACGCATACTCATTTTAGTATGACTTTAGCCCACGAAAAAAAATTAACAAAAAACAATTGCGTTTTTTTATGTTGTGGCGTGTCTTGTGTTAAGAGACACTTTCCCTATGCTCTAGTTATATATTGTAATTGAATAATAATTACATATATGCATTTATTATAATATTTAAGTGTATATAAGTTATATGGTTCCTAACTTCCTAACAATTGAAGGTGGTTTCAAAGAATTAAAATTTCATCAAGTGAGTGTAACATTTGGGTTTGTATATGTGAACCCTTGGAACGGCTGTTGATCCATCGATTCCAGAATTTCCTTGTCGATGGGTGTTAAACGTACACGCTCCCTTGTGAACGCTTTATCAAAATACTGTGTGTCGAGTGGATGTTTCTAAATGGAATTTTAAAAGATGTATTAAAATCTTTCTACGTATTTTTATAATTCAGTGAATATTTACATAATGAGGCTTAAAAGGTGGTTCCAATTCTCTTCTTTCAAGCGCTTTCCAGTCAACTAAAGTGAAGAATGAATGATCATTGATTTCACCAGCAGGACTATGCAGAGCACCTAGTCGTTTTGATGAATCTTTTTCTAACAACTGTAACAAAATATTAAATTATTAATTAAATTGAAAACGAAAATTATTTTATGCACTCACTTTATTTAAAATATCAGTTGCCACATGAGACAAATAGTATGGCATCCAGGGCATTTCATTACAAATCGACCAGAATAGTTCATCTTCATCACATCCACTGAATGGAGACTGACCAATCATCATTTCATACAACAGCACTCCAAAGGACCACCAGTCTACTGCTTGATTATATTTTTGACCCTGCCACAAATTAGTTTAGCAATTAATTAATTATATTTTCATATGAATTGATGCGTTTTCAGATTGGCTTACTTTTACAATTTCAGGCGCCATATAGTCTGGTGTGCCACAAAAACTGTCAGCCGTCCTATCCAAGTAGATTTGAAGCTTGCACATGCCAAAATCAGCTATCCGGACATGCCCGTCAAAGTCCAAAAGTACGTTGTCTAACTTCAAATCACTACAAGGTTGTTTTTTTTTGGTTTTATAAAAATGCAACTAGTTAGTTTTGAAATTTGTAAAACTCTTTACCGATAGACAATTCCTTTTTTGTGTAAAAATTTAAGTCCTGAGATGATTTCAGCTGCGTAGAATCGTGCTCGATCCTCAGGGAATCGACCACTCTGCTGTATGTGAAACATTAGGTCACCACCATTCAGGTACTCCATCACAAAGAAGAGATGACTCTGTACAGAGATAAATACACAATTAATTACTTAATCAATCGTCGAAGGCAGTACTACAGGTTAGCATTTGCAAATTGCGATCTCTGCCAAGATAAACGTGAAACAGTGCATTCACAATACATTAAAATTGGTACACGCTTTTATACTTTAGAGTATAAAAGTTACAGACGCGTCATTGTGGGATGTCCGTTTTGTTGTGTGAAAGCTTTTTGTCACATCAACACCACCCAAACATGTTAAGCTAATTGATTCATTACCAACAATCGGTTGGGTGTGTTTAGACACAGTGGGTGCTGCGGGAATATAATATACAGAATTGGTTTAAGGTCAAAGTTAAACGTTTCATCAACGTTCAACATACAGTGTCGCACTCTGTTCCGTGCGTAAGAGCTTGCGTAAATTCATCGCTATATTGAAATGGTGAATTGGTGTTTGTAGGTTTTTAGCCCATTAATTCGATCACAAAATAATACATGTTGGTATGTTTGCAACATTAAATTGCAAAGCGATCAATATAAAAAGGGCACTCGCATTTAATACAAACCTCTGTTTGAAATGTGCAGAACAGGTGACAAAGGTAGGGATGCTTAGTACCAAGCGCCAGCACCTTGCGCTCAATCAGTGTGCACTCAACGTCATCATCCTCTAAAACGACGTCCTTCTTCAAACATTTTACTGCGTACAGGAACTCTGTATTGCGTAGTTCAGCTAGAAGGACCTGTAATTTTCAAACACATTTAATTAATTTAAAATACATGCATTTTGCATAAACTTTAAACATGTTATGTAATGAATTACAAATAAAGGCGATCACATAAAAATAAATTAGACACCCAAACTGATTGGCGCACAAAGGCGCATTTTAAACATTTTCTGTATAAATTTCCCCACACAGACATGACGACATGCTCTGTAACTGACGTCATTTCACTTTTTAATTTCTTTCACATTTGAATATTTATTACATTTCTGCCAAAAATTTATTGCAACATGCCCGCACGATTTGAATACGCAGTGCGGTTAAGTTAGAAGTAACAGTCTTGAGTCTTGACATGCCACAGACTACAAACTCAATCATCTCATCATCATTTATGATGCGAGTGGGTGAACAGGTGCTTCAAAATGTTGCGGGAAGATCGTGATTTTAATAGTTACACTCACATTTGTAATTAATTAAATATTATTGAAAGTGTCTCTTCCCCATGGGAGACACATTGACAATATGTTAAATACATGCGACAATTCAGTCGCAATAATTTATTTTATTGGCGTTCCCAATTTTTTGGCTGTTTCAACAATGTGACCGGAACTCTGCGTCTAGATGACATTTTCTGTTCATCCCACCCACCCCACTATTGAGCATCTATTCTGCCCTGGATAAAATCTTGTGAAATGGTTGATGGTGAATATGTTTATTTTACTTAACAGATGGCGATGAATTCTATTGGGAAATCGTGTTGACGTAAAAACACGTTCAAGTTTTTCTTTAATTTCTAAAACAAATTGGAACTATAATAAGCTTCTAAAAAATGTGTGTTGCTTCTAACTGGGATTAATCGATGTTCATCGTGGCATGTTAATTCGCAAAATAGATTTGTCATTTGTGACAACATGTGAGCACTTTTGAATGCACTTTTGGTGTTTCAATTTGCGTAATTTTACAATATATGTTAGAACACTGTATTCTTATTTGATTTTACTGTGTTTATGTATCTTTTGAAAAATGTTTATTGATAATTTGCCAGACGTTTAAAGGTCATAGCATTTTAAGGGAATGATGTTAAAAATGCAGATCAGCGATATTCCTGCTTCGTTTTGTGCAATTAATAGTTCTTAGTCCAATTAATTAATTACAAAACGTTTAACTATTTTTGAAGCAAATGCCAAAACGAAATTTATTTATAGTAAGTGAATATATCTAATCATTAAAAGAATTTAAAATTAATTCATTTTCACTATTTTCTTTTCTGCTTGTAAATAGAATTTCTAGAGAACTTGTTTTTTAAATTACACAAATAATTTAAAAGCAATAAAAATATATTTTTAATGTTACCTAATCCTTATTAATACTTTTATCCTTTTCGGTTTGTTCTCATATTTTTAAGATGTATTTCAAAGTCGAATAAGTATTTTTATCAAAGAAATAACAAAAAAAGAAGCTTTTTAAAAAATAACAAACCTTTCCAAAACTGCCTTTGCCCAGAACGGCCAGAAAATGAAAGTCATCAACTGCATACTTTTTGAAGCGTGGTATACATGTGGCCGGTGCAATAATCCTTCCCGACTTCTGGAATTGAGCGAATGTGTACGATGTCTCTGCATTGGAAGGAAATTTGGAGTCTATTAAGATCAAGTTATACAAGAACTTTTGAATAATCTTTGATTTTCATTACTTACCTGTTTGATGAAATGTTAGTGGCAGGAATTGCGAAAGCGTTTATATGCATTTTAATTTGGACATCTTGCATTGTGAATTCGAATCATGTATCAGTAATTTTAAAGCCGAAAAAAAAACATGATATCTTTTCGAACTCCAAAGGATTGTATTTGCGGGGTAATGGCATAAAATCTATTTTATTAAATAAATCCATGAATTGTTAGAAAGGTTACAAAAAAATATGGTAAGAATAAAACATCACATGATTTAAATAACGAAAATGCAAGCATTCGTTAAAATGAAAATTCTTTAGAATGCCGGGTGCATGCAAATGGACAGAGGTGTCCAAAAATAACTGGGCCGCAATGTGTGGCGTTTACTCGAGTTCTGGGCTGATCTGCCTTACTTATAGTTGCTATTACCTATGACTAGCTATTAATATATTTTATATGTAAGGTATATTAAATCGCATCACAGTATTAATTTATTTATGTTTTAAGGCTTTTTAGTAGGTAGTTAAAGCATTGCAATTCGCAAAGCAACGCAATCGAGATTATTTTGGGGTCAATTGCCCTGAATTTTCATTTGCACATGCACACACATAACACATACAACGAATAATTTTATTAATACACAAAAATGAAGAACACACAGTAATTGAGAATGGCGTAATCACGAAAATTTCGTTTCATTTCAAAAACGAAAATTTCTATATAGTTGTGTATTATTTCGGAATAACGATAGTGATCGTTACTATTATAAGTCATAACGATACTTTGTATTTATAAAAAAAATTGAATAAAAATTGGCAAAAAAATTAACATTTAAGATGAGAGCTTTAAATCAATTTTTTTTATTCTATAAAATATTGGATTGAGTCCAATTTTGATCGCAACACTGAGTAAAAAAAATAAATCGCGAATAGAAAAAATTCCAAGAGGCCATCAAAAAATAAAAGTGCTAAATAAAAAATTAAATTACGAAATAAATGAATTTGAATATTTAAATCTCAATATAATTCAAAGTCGTTTAAAAGTTTGTTTACAAATCAAACGTTGGCATTTATTTGCACCGGAAGCTTTCATTTCAGTTGTGCAGGATATCTGATACGGAAGTTGCAGTAGTATTCAAGTTACTATATTTGAGTGCATGTTGATATTTATAATTAAAGTGCGTTGGTGCCTGCACAAAATGAGGACATTTGACCAAGGCATTGCTAAAGAAAAGGCACCGCTATGCACTGCAAGTACGCGGAAATCAACAAATCCTTGGGTGATGACTGATTTACACCGAGGTAACTGACCTCAGGCCATTTGAGTCTTGTTCGTCGAGTGTTTCGGTCTATTTCTCCCTAATAGTTTTTGATCCACTTCCTACGTCTTGAGTTTATAATTGCAAGTTTCGTTAGATATGTTTGTTTAAATAGTCTTGTGTCACGCATTTAATTTAAAAATAATAACGACAAAAGTCCTCAAAATATTTTAATTTTTAAAATTGATTTTAGATTGCGTGTAATTATTTAAATACATTTTTAAGGTGTTTTGTTTAGAAATTTTTTTTACTACATAGTCAATTTTAAATTAAAATTTTTTTTACGTTTACCCGCAAATTTTCTTGATTACGCCATCATCACACTTAATGAATACACGCCCACGAGTTATTATAAGAAAATGTTTTGAGTAAGAAGATTCAAAATTGCAATGGAGTACCTAAATCATCACTATCATGGTTTGCATCTTGTTTGATGGGTGAATCCCGAGCCTCTTGTGTACCTAAATACATGTTTTTGTGTAATTTAAATTCAATTTTTTTTTACTTTGCTTTCAATACATAATTTTATTTTGAAGGAATTTTTATAAAATGGTTAATTTTGTTGTGGGTGCTGGCAGTTTTTTCTTTTTTTAATATTATGAAGACAAATACAATTTATTTATTTATTATAATGTTGACAAATTTGTTTTAAAAATGTGCTCGAATTTAAAGAATTAAAAAAAAGAGAATTTTGCAATAATTTTAAGCAAAGCTTTTATATAATAATTGTTTTTCCTTATTTTGGCGATTTTTATTTTAACAATAAACTCTTGTGCCAAAACACAATAAACAAAAATAGGAAAATTTGAAGAATTTTTAAGAGTCGAGAACATAAATCGTCTTTGACTTCTTATTAATCTCAGATAGTGGGAATTGAAAATCAACAAAAAAACTGTCCATCATCTCAAAACAAAACCAACAAGACGAATTAATATAAATGTTGTTCACTGTTTGTGTTGCATTGTTTAAGTTGCAACAACACGCTCATATTTACTTGTTTTACCCCTCCGCACGGATGACAAAGCTTCAACGATAAGCTTCTGATTCACGCCGCACAGATTCGCCGTAAGCTTTTCACATTTCTTATGGCAATTGACTCCACAGTCTGATGACACCAAAGACACACACATCGATGCATGTTTGGTTTGTTTGTTTGTTTGATCAAGTCAAAACACCAAAGTGTACGTAAGAAAACAGATGGACATGAAAAAAATTACAGAAAGTTATTGAGTTTTTTCGTAAACATTTTTGAACTAATAACTTGAGCGTTTCCCCATTTAATAACTAAATGTATGGGGGTGTAATTGATATTCTTGATTCCGACAGGGTGTAATGGAACAAAATGTTTTAAAATTTAATGTACATCCTACTTATTGCATAAACATTTATACACTTTAAAAGCATGATACTTTGACGAAGTTTTTGGCGCAGATAAAGGATTTGTTTCTAATATTTGAAACATTATTAGAAATAGAAATTGTACTTAGAATTGAAATCGATATTCGATTTATTTTCAATTTGTTTTTTCTTCAAATCTTTTTTTGTGCAGTCTATTTTAAGTCAAAATTTAAATAATATAAAAGTACAAATCTATTACTGAATTGACGTTATAAAACCATTTAAATCAATTTAGGAATGCGTTTCATAAATTGGTTACAATTTAATTACAAAGTATAAAATGTGCTAATCCAGTTAATTTATGTGGAACCGGCCAGAAAGCTATTTGCTGTGACACCGCAACTGATGAAAATAGTCAATAAATTATCTACAACGTATATTTTCCCGACAACGGATATTATTTTATACACCGCAACTAATACACCCAAGCGTAAATGGGTTAAAAATAAAAATCACTTTTTGTCTTTATGTTTATGTGCGCGAGTAAATTTTCTGAAGCGACGCCAAATTCAACATTGTTCGTCCTGTAGAAACTTTTTCTCATGCAAAAACAAATAAAAACGAATTGAGTACCAAACAGAACAAGAATCAATACAAATCGTGAATAACTAAATATTTGTGACTATAGCGAAGTATGTTCATCGAATTGTTCAGTGGCCGAACACAACAAATTGAAAATGTGGCTGTATATTTTAATTATTGCGCTTTAATTATGTGCACTATTTTTAAACAATTTACACTAGTTATAGCTAAGTATTTATTGTGCAATTAAAGGTATTTAATTGGTTTTGCAATTTAAAAGCTTTCACAAGCAAATTAACTAATTGTAATACATATACTGTATTTAGTAAAAAGTATAAATCATAATTGTTATATTAATCAAACTATGTTACATAATTGACTATTTTAAACAAAGTTTAGACTTAACTTATTATAAATTTAAAAAAAATGAATAAATTCTGTCAGTTTAATAATAGGAAAAACGCTGTCTGATTTTGTTTATTAAATTAAACATAAACTCGTACTTAATATAAATTCATGTGCGCAAGTTCTGTAGTTTTACACAAAAAAACATTCTAAAAAGAGGCTGTGGCGCCAAATGAAATTTCCCTTAACATTTGCTTTATTCCTACGCAAATCCACATCAATGACTCTATCAAACAAAAATAAATTAACAAAAATACATAAAATATCTATTCAGCAAAACATGTTTTATATGCACGTCAGGGTCGATGCACAAACTCAAACCATCAACTTATATTCGAAACATATTTATTATCTGTTACATCAAACTGTGTACCACCAAAAAATACAAACTATTAAACCAACGCGTCATGTATTCGTGCGGCGATAGTTCGTTGAATTAGACACGAAACGTTTTAGATTAAAAATAAATTAGAGAAGAGTCTATAGGAAAGATGGAAATTGATTTAGTGCTGCTAAGGGAAATTACATGCGCCAAATGTGTGCCAATGTTCTATATTATAAATATAAAGTGCGACTCGATTTTATAATATACAAGATGTATAATATTTGAATTGGATGGGAAGTTTTGCCATTTTGAATACCCCCTCTCCTCTTTGTAAAAAGGCTTAGTAGCCCCAGTCATTAAACATTTTCTTAGTAATTTAAACAAATTCGTATGGACGAAATTATTTTATAGTAACTTAATTTGCTTTTGATTAATTAAAATAACAATTTATTCACGATTTTTGATAGCCCAAAAAAATTATTATCCGGGGAAATTATTTTAAAACCGATGCGATGTCATGGTCCACGGATGTCAATTAATTGATTTTAATACAACAAAATGTTTTCAATGTGTACAAAGTATAAACCACCCCCGCATTTCAATCACCGAAAACTTTCACTGTGTCGCATTTACATTTATTATTAATTAATAATTGGTGTTACAGCTAGCACGACTTTTATGTAACCAATTAGCACCAGTACTGAAATTAAATTCTCTCCATATTATTACTAACAACATGTTTTTGCATATTCGCTACTCATAATACAAGCAGTCATTTTTGATCTGATGATGATTGAAGAGAACAAGCCCGTCTAGTGAAGCTATTATTAGCTTACTTTTAACGCACATCCGAAATAAATATTTACGTATTATTTGGACCGAAGATAATTTCTTTGAGTTACCCGAAAAAACACATTGCGATTAATTAAGATTTGCAGTATGCGTTTGACTGGTGAAAGTTAATATACTGAAAGAAATATTTAAATTTATGCGTATTTGGAATATGTGAGTGCTTCAATTTGGGATCATGAAAGTGATTGGCTTTGTGGATCTATATTAATGTGTTTACCTAACCTGTAGCTTTTATTTCTCTGATCTGAGATAAACGTAAATAAAACATTTATGATTTGTTTGAGGGAAATGTTCGATAAAAATATAATTTCAAGAAGAGGTCCTGTTAATTGGCCACCGACATTTTGTGATCTTTGTGTGGGAATATGTGAAATCGTTCGTTTACGTCGATAAACCCTTTGGAAGCAAACACAACAATATTCTTAAAAGGGTCGTCAAAAATTAGACCCACAGAAGGAACTATTTAAGAGTGTCTAAATATCAAGCAGCTCATATTGGATCACCCTTTATTTTTGAAAACATATTTTCTTCTGATTTATGGAGCGTTGAAATAAAATCCACTCAATTTGGTTCAATGTAAATATAAATATTTTGATCCCAATGATTTTAGCACCCATCATAGAATGTAAATAAACCAAAGTATTTAAGCTGTTACTTGCAAGTGTAAAGTAAATATGGTAGTTAATGTAATTAAATTTACTAAACAATTAGCATCTTTATAAACTTTATGGTTTCGAAAAATTCAAATGTTTTTTTTAATTATTGTAAACATGAATGAAACTGAACGTGCGTCGAAATTTTTACATACAGTAACTTTACAGTTTTTATGCAAAAAAACAAACTAAAGTTAGGACGAAATAATAATAAATACATAAATATGCTATACGAATAAACATGGGTGGTTAAACTAAAACACAAACATGTCTATAAATAAACCCAATTATTGTATCACCTATTTAAAGATACAATAATTAGCTTATGTGTACCTTTTTAAGTGTGCAACAAAAATAGCATTTAAATAAATATTATTAAACGCAATATTAATTTTTATTAAAATATGAGCACATGCCACATGTCCTTGTTTAATGTGCTGTTGCAACATACACAACGTATGCAACAAAAAAAGGTCACAAGGAAATGTCTCAAAAGTGCCAACGATAATTATTATTCCACCGAATCAACCCAACCAGCATATTCATCATAAACCTGTTGTGACAATTCATATTTAATAAAATGCCTAATTGCTCAATTAAATCCTAATTTTAATTGGTCGTTTACATTTTGGGCGATGCAACTTAAATTCCCAAAATAATTCGTATGAGAATTTCGCCTTTATGTCCCCAACTAAGCTATGCTACCGCATCAGTGTGTCACTATTTTGATGTGTGGTAATGTTGAAGTATTTGCAGCGCAAGAATTGGCTAATTAACTGCATTTCTTGATTATGATTTAGATGGAAACAGCGCGACGATCGCATCACCATGACTACTATAGAGTGATGGGGGGAAAGTATTTAACGGAACACTTTCAGGTTTTAATGAGAGATTGCTTCGTTTACTGTTGTACTTTTAGTATTATGTTGAGCCTTTTGTAAATATGTGCGAATGGTGACTTATGATGGCAGTTGGGTCATGGCACGGCGGCTAGCTTCCAAGCCAGGTGCGCAAGGATGACTAAAAAATGTATTTGCAAAATATTGCACCTATAGTAACTTTACGATCTATTTTTGTGTGAACGAAAGAAACGATGCAATAATCGGGTACATACGCCAAGTCACCCACGCACTTGTACAATAGTCAAACAGGAGGGGTAGGGGGTGGCGCTTTTGTTGTGTGCCTTCGTCATTTTGTTTGTCTGATTTTTATTTTTCAGATTTTTGTTGTCGCTAAAGAATTATCGCCTTTATTACACTAAGCAGCTTTGTCAGGCCACTCTGCAGATAAGAGATTTTTTTTTTATTTGGCACGTGTTTATTCCCGTTATACTGCGAATAAATTAAAATAATTCGCGTACGCTTCGCCGATTAAATGAAATGATCGTTTTCTTTGTATCGCGTTTTAAGAGTGCATAACATGTGTCACACTAAGAATTTTAAAACATTTGGAGACGCTTTATTGTGTAATTTATAATTTAATTATTTCACGTTTTGTTATTAAGTATAGTAGTTCATTATATGTGTATTAATTGCTTATGTGTTTGTGTCCTTTCAAATTAAGTTAATAAAAGATAGCGCTTTAGTTTAAACGTTTTATGTAATTTAAATGTTCCGTTTAATATATATAATATATATCTACGACTTTTTGCGTTCTGTAAAATTGATAGATACTTTGTTGAGCAATGACTTATCAGAATAGGCATATTATTTAACTGCATGAAGAGCTAAATTTAACCAATCATAATTTTTCAGATGAGTATTTTGTTTATGCAGAATTTCTGAAACTTCAAAAAAGTCCGGAGAGTTGATTATGTCATGATTAAAAAATTAGAAAAACGAGGTGGTCACTTTTTTTTACAAAATTCTGCGAATGCAGAAAAAGTATTGTAAAAAAAATTCTTTCAATAATTTTAGGTCATGAAAACATAAATTTGTCAACCCCAAAAGAAAAAAAATGTATAAACAAATATATTTTGAAACCTGTTATAAAGAATTCGCCTTCAGGATTCTCTTTCAATTTAATTTGTAGTAAACAAACGATCGTTTAGATACGTGACAAATTGTCAAAACCAAAGAAACATCTCGTGATCTTGCGTAATAATTGAATTCACTAAAAGTATTTGTTTAAAAATGTAACCATTCCCAAAATAACAACAACACGGGGACGCCTGACTGTCGATAAATATACAGTTCAACAATCGTCAATATACTCTAAGCTTATTTCCGGCACATTGCTAACAATTAAAGAGAATTCCCGGCTATTAAGCAGTTCCCATATCGTTTGAATGCAGTTTGAGTGCGCAATGTGCTTAGAGACAGCAAATATTATGACAAAATGTATTTTAGGTTGCGCTTCAAAATTCTTGTTTATGTCGAGAGCAATCTCTAGTACCTCTCACAACTATAACAATTTGATAATGTGCATACTATTAGATGTTTGGGAAGTGATGCAAATGTTCATGCAGCCACAATGTGACCATTGTGGTGTAAGTTTGTATATAAATTAAGTTGTGAAGCTTTTAATAAAACTTTTAGTGTTGCAGTTGTGTGCAACAAATGTGCTGCCATGTGTACGTAAAACTAATGCAAAAGTAATGCAGGCACATACGAAAATGAATAAATTGCCCTTGTCGGTAATTGACAGAGCTCAAGCGCGTTCACGGTCTTGTCGGTAGCAATTTTAGTGAACGAGTGATCATGTTTTTATTTTTTTTGTATTGGGGAATTGCTGATGAAATCAAATGTGCGTGTAAAAAGTGGCACAGTGTTGTCTTGGTTGGAAGTCTCAATGATTTAGGACTCAAGTTTATGAATTCGCTTGAAATAGATGCATTTAAGATCCTACAATGATGGAATAACAACAGCTGTTGCACTCAATTAAATGCAATAATATAAAAGTGTGCGCAATCGTCACCAATTAAAATAAATTGTTATTAAGATAATTATAACTTATTTCATACAAAGTCTGTTCTTTCGCACACAATCATCGCTGACGTGCTTTATTTTTAGATCTAAATTTCACATATGTACTTGTATAACTAAAGTGTCTCGTTGTTTATTTGTTTGCACGCATTCAGTCGAGTTTTTCACTAAATCATAATAATGTTGCGTCACGTGAATTCAATTTGCACCCAAAACAAAAATGATCACATGTTGATGAATTGTTACGATGACTACCAAGCATTTTTCTACAAACAAATCAACCAGCACCAATAATTTTGGCTACGTCTGAATGTTTGGTCAAATAGCCATTCCAAATACCTAAATGGTCATCCCAACCAATATAGACAAATTACTAAATGACAATGCACTAAATGAAGTCTCATAATTGCAATTAGCAGTGTGTGACTCGTCAAACAAACAAACGAGAATCAAAGGAAGATGTGTTGGCATTTGATTGGGGTGTGCCGATAGGTCAAGGATTTTTAAAAGCTTTTTCTGTGGCGTTTTCGTTTGAAGTCAGCAGTTTTAAAATCGATCTTCACATGATCTTCAAATTATTTTGTTGAAGTTTTACACTATATGCACCGTTTCATTAATTTGTTTTTTTATTTGTTACATGAATTGATAAATGCATGAATAATGCAAAATGAATTTGATTCAAAGAAAAACTCTCACACATTTTTGTTGAAGAAAAACGGGAAGCGACAAAGCAAGCTAAATGGAATTTAATAAAAATTATAGCGCAAAAGAAGCGGTTGATTTTTCGTTTTGAAAATATGGCATTTTGTGTTAAGAGTATGGCTGGTTTAGTCTTACCGAGCATTTTCTTTGGGCTCGATGGTGCGGTCCCACCCTCAAAACCTGAATCATTGCTGCAGGTGCTCATACGGACGCTACCATTCTTTATTTTCTCCTCCATCGAACTACTTTCGAAGTACTCATCAGAGCTATCACCACTTTCACTTTCCGTTTCATCACTGTCACTATCACTGGAATAATATTTCTGTTTCTTTTGCAATGGACGCGGAGTCGCTATCAACGGATACTTGGCTGGCTCCTCTTTAACATAGCACTTTTTGCTGTGATCCAATTTTACCTTCTTCTTTGGATCAAATTCTCCGTTATTATTTTTATCACGTCGTCGACCCATACTGTCTTCACTGGAGGAATATTCCTCAGAGTCGGTCCAATCGGAATCTGTATCAGTCGCAGGTGTAAACGATGGAAAGTCAGACTCCTCGCCACTTATAAAATCCTCATCAGACTCGTTTGAATTAGTAACAACAAATGATAAATTATTTAGCGCTTTGACTGTTGGGTATTTCGATAGAGTGCCAGATTTTGGTGCAAGCGTGTTCGGCGATTCATCGGCCACCTCTTCCACTACACTTGCATTATTGATTGATTTGCCATCCTTATCACTTATCGCGTTGCTTTCTTCGGTGGGTTCAGACGTGGTTGTAGTGGTGTCGGCGGCTACATCAGCAGCAACTGCTGCAGTACTTGCGGCTTTCGCCTTTTGTTTGTTGGACTTAGGGGATGATGGTTTTGTCGACGAACTCTTGGCCTTATTTTCTGTCGGCTTCACCTCAGTTGGCCCACATTTGTCGGCGCTATTTTTAGCGGCGTTAACTGCAGCGCTTGTTGTAGTTTCACTTCCCGGACTGTCGAATGCGGAAAGAATCTTCTTGGGCTCATATACTTTCTCTGACTGACATTTTGTTGTCGTTTTGATCGTTTTAGATGGCGATGCATTAGAACCATCGTTCAGTGCGCAATCCTTTGTAGTAGTTGATGGCTGTTCGTGTGTAGTTGCGGCAGCTGTAGATTGTGCTACTGATAGTTGACTCTTTTCCTTCTTGTCAGCCAAATCTTTTACGATAAATTGCTTTTCCTTTGTTTCAGGTGACTTGGCCGATTGCCCATCGCTTATTTTTAGTGATGTTTGCATCGTCGTTTTTTTGGATGCCATGTCTTGTGGTATTTTCGTATCGAACGCGACATTAGCGTTGATTTTCTCTTCGGATTTTGATGTTTCGTTAATTTTGTTACAGCTGACGGGTTCACTCGGCGATGGCCTGGCTACTTTCGATGTGTTGGTGCTGCTTGTTTTATCTGATAAATCATTAGTTGACTCCCTCTGGTTAGTTTTCTTTGAAGAAATTGTCTCTTCTTCAATTTTGGCTTTAGGTTCGTCTAGGCCAATTTTTACTTCCTTCTCAAACATTTTTATTGCCCCCAAAACCTTTGGTTTCGTAATTTTAGGTGGCGCTTCTAATGCGGCTGCTTTTGAATGATCAATTACCTTTTTCTCATCATCCTTGAGTGACGGTTTGGTTTCTGCTGCATTGGTTTTGAACATGTTTAATTTTGATTCGAAAAGAGATTTTTTTGCAGCCAGTGTGTTAGGCTTATTATCATTATCCTTTCCATCCTTAATTTTAGGTTCTTCTTTATTCTTATTATCTGCCAATTCCAGCTTGACATTTTTCAATAGTTTCGTATCAGTCTTCTTTTTGTCGTTTATAATATCTACAGAGTCCTTTTTCTCTGCAGATGTTGTTAATTCTTTCTCAGATTCCGGTACATCGTTTCGTAAAGACTTGGATCTTTGGACTGTCACTTTTTTGCTTTCCACAGCTTTAATGTCGGATTTGACCTCAATTTTCTTTACTGTCTGCACTGTGTCATCACTCTTAGATTTGGCAATCTCTTTGGGTTTATCTTGAGCAATCGGTTTGGCGTCCACTATTTTCTCTCTTTTTAGGTCAACTACCTTTGGTGCCTCTTGTTTCGCAATTGTTGCCACTTGGCTTTTTGGTTGGGTGGAAATCTGAAACGTCTTTGGTTTAGACTCTGCAACCTTGTTTTTCAAGATTGCGGTTTTATTTGCAAGAGTTTCCGTTTTCTTTAATTCAAGTTTTTCAATTTCCGCCTTTTCAATTTTATTTTCTTCAATCGCACTTTTCGCCGAAGCAACTTTAGGATCTTCTTGTATTATGATATCCGCATTTTGTGGATTTAATTCTTTCAGAACTTTGATCTCAACTTTTTGAACCTTATCAACAATTTTATCCACATCCTTTTTCTGTTGCAAGTCGGACTTTGTAATTTTCACTCTTTTGTCAACGTTTTCTTCAATTTTTTCTTCCACCTTTATCGTTTCAGTTTCAAGAGTTTCTTCATCGGCCAAATTTTCCAAATGCTCCTCTCTTAATTTCATTTCTTTATCAATTAACTCCATTTTTCGTTTATTCAAATAAATGGTTTCTCTGCTGCCAATTGTCTTCCAAAAATCTTCACCACTTTCAGATTTTTCGAGCCGCCGAATCGGTTTGGGTGTCGCCACGTTTAAAGTATTTGTGTCTTTTTCAACCTTCTTCTTCTTTTTCTTGGGTAGCTTAAAAACTTTAAGAACTTCATCACGCTCCTCAACCGAATCCACAGTAACACTGAACTTAGGTAATGCCACAGATGGAGTATCATGCTTTTCGATGACCTCCGCTGGTAATTTCTCAACTCTGATATCTGTTTTGGAACTGGTTTTTGTAAGTTTTGGCATTTTAACTTTTCGACTTTTACGTTTCACAGACATTCTAGTGGATTCGCGATCCAATTCCTTCAACATCGTTTCATCTATTTTGTTGTCCGCATTCGAATGCAAGGATTCATTTGAACCACGCAATTTTTGATTCAACAACGCAACGATTTGTAATTCTTGCTCTTGAATGAGCGAAGCACGGCGGCGCAATTCACCGGCATTCAGATCATCATCAATCCTGTCAGATGAAATATCTTTGCAAATATCCTTGAAACTAGGACAATTGATAAGACTGTGGCGTCGCACTGACTTTCTTCTTTTTATAATAGTTGCATTATCCACAAATTCAGTTTCCCCTGCTGTGTTTGGGACCGATGGTGACGAAAATGTTGGTGAATTCTCCTTCTGTTTATCCTTAATCAAATGTCTCTCCATTAACAACTCCCCAGGCGTTTTTTGCACTTCCTTCTTAGCTTTGGTATTCAAGTCGTCACCAAATGCATCACGCCACGACGCTTTAACCTGTTTCTCAGGACTTGGACTTGACTTAATGAATACAGGCTCATTTTCTGGCTTGCTAACTTTGACTTCATTGTTTTTCTCTTTTGATCGACTTTTGCTACGCGATCGCATTGTTGACAATCTGACAACAGCACGATCACGCTTAATTGTTGCCCTCGAATTCATATTCTGATCATCTTGATCAATGCGCGGCATAAACGGTGAATTGTTGTTATTGTCTGCGCTGCCGTGCACAATGGGCTCTTTGGCTGGAGATTTTGTGATGGTTGGATAACGACTGGCGGACACATCGATATCAGCCGTGTTGATACGAATTGGACGTGGCGCTATGTATTTCGGTGAATGGTGCATTGACACTTTAGGTGAATTAATGCGAGTCAAATTCGTGAGTGCGGTTCCACGGACGTAGGGGGATGATTCAGAGATGGTCGAAAGCATTGGTTTATAGCGACTAGCCGAAAAAGACGATGTTCGCGGCGCTGGGCTAGGCGAATACCCGCTTGATATTGGTCGTGAGAGTCCAGAAAATGATGAAAAAGATGGCGTTATGTAGTAGGGGGTGTACGATGGCACACTACCCCCTGAATAGTAGCTGAGATCCGAATATAGTGGCATTTTGCGGCTTTTTTGTTGTTACATTTGTTATTTCACAATCAAAGGAGTCAAATTTGGTTTATACTGGTTCGAATTAGGATTTCGTTTAATTGGAAGAAAAAATCTGCAAAAAATTTAGTATCCGAACCCCAATAATTTAGGGTAAAACTACTCAAAAAAGCATTTTCTACAAAGCCTTTACCGTAATAAATAAACTCGCCTACTAAATTTGTTTACCAGAATCAATTAATTTTCTTAACAGTCCAATTAAAATAATTCACTGCACTTGATAAAGTGAATTGCGCACAACAGCAGCGAAATGCTGCCTTTTCACTTAAACAACAGCTGATATATTGCAAGAATTCGCGATTAATTGTAACGGATAACGTTTAAAGTTTTCAATATTATTGAACAAAATCAAAAGTATTTCGCAAATCGATTTTAAAACAGTACAATTTTATTTTTCAAGGAGGTTATAACCGTTTCCCTGTCTAAAATAGTATTTTATATATGAACTGGCTAAATGTGATCAGAACAACATGTAGGCCCGACGATCCGGCAAGTTTCAAATATTCGCAACGACTAAAATTGAAAATGCCTCTCGGGAGTCGGAAAATATTTTTTCCACCAGTCGGCTATTTTCCCTACTGACGGAATATTATGTCGAGAGTTCACGAGCCAGCCAGAAACGGTGTGCGTATGCAAAACTTGACTGCCGTGTCTCCACCTCCTCGCAGTGGTATTTAGTCGTAATATGCTGTCTGCTCAAATTGCGGTCTCTGCGATCGCGATGGTTGGAAGGAAACCTATTTTGAAATTTTCAATTTATATATGCTCGCTCGTTCGCCTTTAATTGTATATGCAACATGACAGACACTTGAGCGAGCGTCACAGAAATTAAATGAAATCGCAAGTTTTTCAACATTTTCCTAAAATACACAGATATGTGGCACACGATCGCCTTTAAAGTGGTGGTAGTGGACATACTCGCGGACTTTGGCGCATTCTTACAACTCTCATTTTAGCGATGGTGGATGCTTCCAAAAGTTATTATTTATGGGATGACGTACTAATTGATTGTGACTTAACTTTGTTTGTTTGGTTTTTGAATTTTCTTACTTACTCGCTCATTTTTGATTTAATATGCTTCATACAAACAGATTCTTAATAAAATTGTAGATAAATTGATTTAAATGTGTTTGGGTGGTAAGCAACAGCATTTCTAAATGATCATAAAGCGATGAGAGATTTTCAGCTCATTTATGAATTTTATGTTCATTAAAAAATATGCTTCAGCAAATGTTTGTGTAAATTTGTGAAAACTGTTTGTTATTTTCCTGGAATCATAACAACCTTTAAATTTATCTTGCTTTTAGAATTTGCACTTAAAATTTTTAATTTGGCATTAGCTAAAATGTAAAGTCGAGAATAACTCGAGGCCATGTTTTTGAGGAACTATACCTGTCGAAATTTCACATCTCATTGAAAATTCAGGTGGAGGATATTTCGACAAGTTTTAAATTATTATATAAAAAAGCCATCTATTCAATATAATTGACAAAAAAGAGTTTTCCAACTTCCTTCCTTCTTTTTTTACTACTCGGTTTAATATTTAAACGAAACGCATTTACCACATCTGAAGCTTTTTTCTACTTTTTTTGAAAAAAAATGTTTTCCCCTTTATCATTATGAAAATTTATTGCGTGTTTAAATGGAATTTGAATGTGTGTATAACCGAAATTCGGCATTCTTCACAAATACGTGAGCCACATATTTCGGTTGACGTACAATCCATGAACCACCTGACCTATTCCTCAGCACACCCACTGATTTTACGGGTAGTTTATTTTTTCTTCGACATATGAATGGCTCGTGTATGTTGGGATAAACGTTTGTTTCTGATTCATAGCCCAAAAGAATACCAAATTGTTATGGTTTTTCGCATGTCAGCTAACACGTTTTCCAACAAGATCGCATTGTTTCCCATAGAACCAGCAACACATCTTGATGAATTCAGTACGTTTATTAATACTTATTGGTTAAGTCAGGCGTATTTTTGTCTACTTTTATACACATATACTAAAACAATTCAAGATTTTTTCATGAGCGTGATTTTTGTGGAAAATAATAAAAAAAAACCGAAAAGTTTATGTTGGTATATTCCTTCACGTTTTGAAATTTTTGCGATAAGTTCGTATTGTGTTGTGTGGGTTATTTGTGTACTCGTTTATTTTTGTTTTATGCTGCCCCTTGAAGCATTGTATGCTATAATAATACGAGTATGATATAGAGAGAAATATATAAGAAAATTGTCAGGTCTGTGTTGCTGACATAATTTAAATCTAAACCAAGAAAAGTTTAATCTCATCTGGAAGTCACATTGAAATTGATCAAATTAGCATCAAGTTATATATTGCGTTATTAAATAATAGAGTTGTATATTATTAATTTTAAATTCAAATTACGTTATTCTTAAATTTGATTATTTTTTTGTATTTTTGAAAATTGACGAAATTTAGATAAGCTTAGAAAATCATCGTTGGAGAGTTATTTGAAAATTATAAACAAAAAAAAAGAAGCTTTTTTTGTACGATCCTTGAAGCTTTTTAAGGATCACTTTATTTTAAGAAGTATAGTTATTGCGTTAGATAAATTTTAATGTCAAAGGTTTATAGTTGTTTCAACGCTTAATTATGAAAATAGATATGAACTAAGCTTAAGTGTTTATACTTCTAAGAAAATATTATTTTTTTAAATTTTAATTTGTTAATTGTTTCTTTAAAAAAAAGGATTTTACGAAAAACTCAAACTAAAATAATAAATAACTTCAAATTGTCTTCTTAGTATTAACACTTAACCTTTTTGCATTAATATTTCACAAGATCAAGGAACAGAATAATTTACAAGTCTACACCAACAAGCAAGTAGACACAATATTAAGTAAAAACATTTAAAAATATTTTTCTGACAAATGCAACTGAGTAATGAGTCTAATGACTAATATTTAAATCATCATGCCTTTCAAGAACTGACAGTTTTAACGTGTGTGAGACATATTCCTCCTTTTTTGACGAACAGCACATTACATTTTCAACGTTTGAAGCAAATATCCTTGTTAATTTCATTAGGTTTGTACTAATACAAATAATAAAAAGCTGATTGGATTGCAATAATATATTTATGACTTAAATTATAGCAAATTTCACAATATCCAAATTAAAAATTAGTCTTATTGACAGTCAAAAGAAAATGTTCAACAGTCCTTTATTAAGTACTTATGAACGTCAAAAATATTTTTAAGTAACCGCATATCCCATAATCCCTTTATACATTACAATTATTTACATATTTTAATTGTTGCAATTAAATTTGATTTGATTTGAACTTTGGAGTTACAGCTATCAACCGCGCATGATGGTACATAATTCAAAAGTATTATGGCTTTTAAAATATAAATGACGCACTTATAAAAGAATATTGGCACAATTTCAATATATTGTATTATAACTATAATATATTTAAATACGGTACAGTATAGCGAAAGTTACTAATTATTATTATTAATAAAATAAAAATCGAATATCCATTAATGTTTACATCAATGAATATTCGATTACCCATATTGAATTTATTTTTAAAATGAAATAGTATAAAAATCAGCTCACATGAATTACCGTTACTTTCTACTTAATAAATAAACAGTTTTTAAAATATATTTTGCAATTAATATCAACGGAAAAAAAGATTTCCGTATGTAAAAAGATTAAACAAATTTTAATTTAAAATAACTTAATCTGACAGCATTTCCCCTTACTTTTTAATTTCACCAAGTTTGAGGTGAATTTTTGTAGCTTGGAAATTTACTGGGTTTTTGTCTTGGCTAACATAAAGTAAGTACATTTGTACCTAAAATCTTTCTTTTTTTTAATTTGCACATCCTAAATTTTAAAACATTTTGTTTCACGGAATAAGAATTTATAAATTTTAACAATTTTAAAAATAACACTGAGCACTAACCTTCACACTTGACTCCTTGTCGAAATAATCCATAAAGCAAAGACCCACAATGATCACAAAATGTTGGCGACATAAATGTGCACATCCTAAAACGGTGTGGCAGATCAATTTTGAAGCGTTCACGTAAATACTATATTAACCCAAAAAGAAAACAGTCCTTTTTAGGAAACAAACTATAAACTTGCAACACTCAATTGATGAATTTAATACGTACAATAGTGCTCTCCGAATTAAAACTAGATTCCGAGCAATTGCCCAGCAACTTCTCGTGACACTTCTTGTGAACTGCAGTTTGGCACGCTGCAAAATTAAATTGGGGAACATAAGTAGGGCACATACACCTCTAATATTAAAATGCAACAGTTCGTCTCAATTGTCATACTTATGCATTGATAGCCTTGTTTGCCGAATCCCCACAGAAATTCTTTGCAAAATGCACAAAATGTTGGCTGCCTGAAGAATTTCGCTACGAATTTGTGGCCATGACTCTCATGTGTCCTATAAGGCGGGCGCATAAAATACACGCGTATTTAATTATTATGTTTAATTGCTGTACTCATAACTGCATAATTTAATGTGGCAAATGGGGAATACCTTTGATGCTTCACTGCTCCTCGGCGTCGGTACGAAATATTTCTGCCTCGTGACTTGGGTACAAGTGGTTCATTGTAGTCGACGTCGACAGCTGTCCGATGGGGCACCGACGCTGAGTAATGGTGATCTGGGTAGTAATTATTACTACTTGGCGTGGACTCCCAACTAAGTAATGATCGATTGGATGATTTATGGCGAGCCTGCAATTTGAATAAACAAATCACACAACCGCACAAATCCTTACAATTAAATCTCACTTCATAAATCATGTTGCGTCTCAAATCTCGCGCCAGTTAAAAATTGAGTCAATTAAAAAGCTGTAAAATTTTTTTTTGTACGTTTCAAAAATAAACAAACCTCTTGATTTCGCTGATTTCTCGAACGCTGGCTGCCACTTTGCCCATTGCCGGCTTTCTTGCGACCATGGGCGCCAGTGAACATCATCTTGGAAAGCGTCGATTATTTCTGATTTCTTTGCTACGCAAATAATCGCTAAGCAACTGGAGTGAGAAAATATTATTGCAATTCTCCTCTCCTATTATAGTTGATCCCGATGCTATGAAACTGTTGAAGTTTTGGGTGAGCTTTTAAGCGAAATCCTTGAGACTTTCAGCAGTTCGTTGGCCATTGCTGTAACTCGCATTGAACTTTTTGCTTTAAAAAAATGTATTTGTGATCTGTGAAAGATGAAAAATTGTTTAGTTTTTTTTCGTGGTATGTATTTGTTTTGTTTACACTAGGAAAGACTACAAAGTTGAAATGATTAACGTACGATTTTTTCACACGAATAAACAGTTTTTGTAACATTTATTTTTCAAGGATGCATATGGTAAATGATTGATGAATCTTAATTTCCATGATTGATTTTACATTCTTTAATTTAATCCGAAAGAAATCGAATTGAATATTTGCAAATTCTTTCACATGAAAATTATTTTTGGCACTGAAAGCTTTAAAGCTTTCAAAATTGTTACATACGTACATTATAGTTTATACTTTAGGTACTTTAGAAAAGAAACAAATCTCAGTATATATTAAAGGGCGATAAGCCTTGAGATCAAACACACCAAAGACATTTTAATAAATTAGTATACGATTTAATTAAAATTGTTCATAACATTTGTCAAAATTGGAAAAATATATTTTCATAATGGGTCTCTGAAAACGATTATTGAATTTTTTTATAATTTTCATATTTTTTAATATGAAATAAAATTTATTGTTATCTATTAATCTAACATAATCAAACGTTGCATCATTTGAAACCAAGTGCAATATACCTAAAATAAATAATGAGTCATGCTGTATGCAGTGTGATCATAAACAATATTAAATCATGCCATCTTGCACAATTTCCTTTGCCCTGTAGTATCTCGAAATATGCCTGTCCTTTAGAAGATCACGCCAAATTATATTGCAGTACATACGTTCATAATTATTAATTAGTTGGCGAAAGTTGGCCTTTTCCTTTATTCCATTCGTTTAAAAGAAATGCGGCTTGCGATTAATCTAGTCTTTTCAGCATATATTTATTTTACTCTGAATACATTCAGTTGTATTTATAGCGCCCCGACTCGTATTATCGTATTGTTTGTAATAAAATTTCGCTTCCACAAAATAGTTAGCAAATATTATTGTCATTAAACGGTAACCACAATTTAATAATATACTTTTTGTTATTTTAACGCATACAATATGTGGAAAATAGTTGAAGCTGCTTTAAATACCAGAGGTTCTCTCATTCGGAATTGATAAAATAAATGAATCGCATCCAAACTGCATTCTCGCTTCCACGCACTACTATTATAAAATTAAATTGTTTTGCTGGCGCCCGCGTCGTGCAATTGTAAACCAGGGAAATGCGCAAATGAATTTAATTACAATATAATCTCATAAGAAATAGAGAGAGAAATCTCCAATAAAGGATGACAGTAAAGCAAATTGGTACGGCAACAACGATTCATTTTCCACAGAATGGGGTGGTTGGCGTTCCACACTCCCAATGATGATACAAATTGGGTCAATTACTATTATTATCGCACGTCATGAAGCGCGGGAAGGTCGCTAAAACTCAATTTTCTCATGCTTATGAGATGGTGATTAATTCCAAATGATACCGCGCGACTGGCTAGCACTCTGCAGTGTTCAATTAAAATTTCAATTAAAAGGAAGACGTATAGTATACGAAAGAATGCTCTCACTCGCGCAGACAGTAAACATGTGAAGGTAATTGTTTAGTTTAACAAGAAGAAGCCGCAGTTTTTTTTCTCAGCGCAAAAGTCTTACATTGTGTTTTTGGCAAATCAAATCAGTTTTCTCCTTTCTTTTTTTCTTTCTTTTTGCTGTAATTTTGTATATTTTCTTTTCGTGCAGGATAACTGTGCGAGCAAAATACAAAACACCGCGAATGAAAAGAATTTTTCTCTTAATTCACATTTTTCAGTTGGCGCGAATGTTGATCGCGTTGCGCTTCTTTACGTTTTATTTGTAAACAGCTTTCCGCACACAGGCAGTTCCTTTTTCTTTATTTCTTTTTTGACGTTTAATTGGTTATTTAAATTAAATTTGCATTTATTTATGAAGGTGCGGTAAACTCGGTGAAATGCTTTTGCCCATCTTGCCAGATTGTTTGTCAACTACATAATTTTTGTGTATTGTTCCTGTATTAAGTTCAGATGTAGCAGCAATTAAAAAATTCTCGAAAATCAAATGTACTGCATGGATGCGTCCATTTTATGGGAGATGGATCAAACCATATAATAAATTCATTCGTTATCATAAAGTTCGTAAAGAAATGCCATGCCCCCTTTAAAATAGAATTAAATTTTCTTGGCGATACAGGGTGTTTTAACACAAATTTGTTTTGATAAATATTGGTTACAATAGATATTAAATTAATTATTAATAGCATTTACAAATTTACTTTTAGAGCTTTTAAGAGTCAATTGGATTTTGCTCGGAAGATTTGATTAACGGCGAAATAAGAATAATAATTTCTAAATTAGGTTTCGTAATGTTCGTTTGACTGATGATACTAAATAATAATAATAATAATAAAAAGGGATTGTTAGATTTTTGTTTACATTTTTGTTAAATGCCTTTTAACTGCAGTTGTGTTAACTATATGTTAAAACCCCCAGTTTCGTGTTTTTTTAAATTTACAATCTTCAAGTTGTTTTATATAAAACAGATTCATTTCATTAAATTTAAAATTTGTGAAAAAACTTTTTTACGAACGCATGAGTATTTTCTTTTTTAAATTACCCAGTCACCATAGATAAAAATCTCTCAATAATATTTTCCAAATTTTACTTTCATAACTATAAATCCTGTACGTATTCATAAATTGTCACTGTTAAATAAAAAAGTTGAGCCATCCTAAAAAATGCACACTATATGGTAAAGAAAACATTCAAATTGCCTCCCCCCAATCCGCCAGACTCAGTTCATCATCAAAGAAAATGTCGTCAAAGACACACGAGGGATTTCATAAAAAATATGTTAAATTACTTTAAGATCATTCGACAGGTGTATTGCGTAATAAATTCAATTCACAGCAGTAAGTATAAATGTTAGCGAATATACTCGTAGTTCAATACATTATAAAATAAACATTGAGTTAGAAATGTCTAGCGGCTTGCCACTTGCCAGGATGAGTCACTTTCGGCACATAACCGCCCGTCAATTTAAGTGCACAAATGCTTTCAAATACTTAATACGACTCGTACATACGTAATGTATGTATACTGAAAGGATGAACTTGAAAAGCACTATATGCTTATTGTCGCATGCGACTTTTATGATAATGATCCGTGAGATGAAATCTCAGATGACACTGAACTATTATAGCTTATAGGTTTGAAGTTATAAGCAAATTGGTAAGTACTACAAAACGACACACGCTACGTGTATGCGATACTAATTTGTACATTAAGTGATTGACAGCAACGGCATCGACAAGCTCTTTCATCTGTTGGATGAGCTTTTCCCATCAATATTCTACATAACGCAGTGTACCACCCGTGATCATTGGTCACAACTCACATTGTATAACCGAGCATGTGAAGTTCGAGGCAGCAGCCTACAATATGTTCGTTTGTCTAAATTTGGGGGACGTGCATGTATTTTTCCCACATACGCTGTAAAGTCTTAAAAACGTGTACGCAAAAAAGTTTATGTCGCAGCAGTAAAATAATGCGTGCAAAAGTATAACAATACTAATGAAACGGTGAATTTGGCTAGGTCGACCATAGGGAGACAAGGCCAAGGTTCGCGACGGACAGACTATAACAATTCACGTAGCTTCAGCTATTTGGCAGTGTATCCTAATGAAAGTCGCACAGAATTGGTTTCCTTGAGGGCGGTTAAAATCATAACAATTGTATGTTGGGTTCTTATGTTTATTGGTTTTGTGCACGGTTTAATAGCGTTGTCTGATCCATATAACAAAGTGAAACATAAAGGCCTGGATATTTATCCTGGAAAGAAGTAATTGTGTGTATTGGTTTGGTAAGATAATTTGGGTCATCGTTTTGTTTGGATAATTTCGCTACCTATATTTAAAAGTCGGTAATTGGAATACTAGCACATGTATACACTTGTACTTAAATTGAGCACATAGCTAATAATAGCCACAAATTCAAAGTATTTATTTAATATTTGTTTGTGACATTTAAAGTTTGTTATAATTGTTGTCTTAAGACTTCTGACTTCGACAAATGACTAATGAGAAGGTAATGTTAAATTTCTTGGAAGCATATAAATAAATAAAAGATGATAAATAGTAAAATTTTTTAAGAATTTTTTAAGGAAATTCTAAACGACCAAGTATGTATGTGTGGAAGTCAATCACGCTAAAATTGTAAATGAGATGGTTACACACATATTTTTCTACATTCGAGAAGTAACATAGGCATAATTTCAATGCGAGAATGAACCGGTAAAACTACGAAAAAAACTGCAGTTCGTGAAAAAATGTAATAATTCCAAAAATGATTGCGGAAATAGAATTATCATTGTTTGATAGGAAAAAAACCACCTCCCTCAAAAATTCGCGAATAATTCTGGTATAATTAATTCTAATGAAGGCATACTTAAAACTTAAGTACGAATAATTAATTTCCAATTAAACATTAAAGCAGAGATACCCGCCAAAATTTTAAAATCTGTTTGTCAAATGTTCGGGTTTTCCGTTAATACTAAATAAAACATTAGAGTTAGCGCTTGCAAAATTTAATATAAACGTTCTACTATGGACTTTTGTAAATTTTAAGGTCATTCAAGGTTAAGTAATAATTTGAAAGTAATTTACAATATTAAAAAAATAAAAACAATTCCCATAAAATATAAAAAGACATTAAATGATGCATGGGTATTTTTAAATAAATAAATTTGTCATTTGGAATAAAAAATTAAGACAGAATCAAGTGCAGAACAAGAAGAAATTTTGAAAACTCACGTCCCATTCATACATTTTCGGCTGGCTGTGATCCCACACATATCGAGAATGAATGCTCTTGACAGAGCATAAAGGAACGACGAAAAAACTGTGCGTAATCATTTTCCCCCCGAGCGGAAATACAAAACTTGTTTCACCATTGTTTATCAGTGCACTAATTGCCCACAAATTACGGCTATTTGGGTAAAGCTTTCAAATAAACACACTTCTCTAAAATTCAATTAATTAAATGGGATGTAGGCATAATGTACCATGAGGAAAAAAAGGATTTGAATAAAGCTTAAGGGTTAATTTATGATTTGATATTTTACAATAAAAAAAAGCTTTTCTTCAACAAAAAATAGAAATTTTGTATGCGGGGGAGTATTTAGCAAGTACAGCTATTTCATTCAGGATTTTTTTTATGAGTAAATGGGTCGAGTATTAGCAAAGTATGCATATACAAACAATTCGAATACCGACACGCATGCGCTGATGCCTACATATGTATTTATTGCCATAAAATACGGTTCAGTTCAAAACAATTTCTTAATCAAACAAACAAAGCGTTTACATTGAAAGCAAATGCCTTAGAAATTTGCTACAGATGTGTGGTCTTAATATACACGAGTAGTATTCAATCGTACACTACACTTTATAGAGTATTTACAGTACATCGTACATTGGACATGGTTAGTGTTCGTACATACTAAATTCTTTCGATTTATTAAAAGCTCGCCAAAGAGGTACCTACATCGGATGTACAACTTTTTTGTAATAGAACAGATTTTTATGATGTGACTTCAAGGTGCAATGAATTTTCTTTGCTTTGCACATTTTAAAAATTAAGGATGCTTTCAAATTGGGCTTTAAATAGTACAGTTTTTCTATTATAAATAAATGCTGGTAGTAATTATTATTTTAATAGTTTTTTTTTTTGCATTCCCGACACATTTTATCCACAAAATTTTAATGACCAACCTTGAAGCATTTAAACAACATTATAATGGAGAAAATGTTTTAATGATCAGCGACGCGCTTTATGCCTTACACCCATTACAGATCATAATACAACGATGATTATTGACGTGTATCCGAAAATACGAAACATTTCGGTGTTGACAGGTTGTAATTTATTTTTAAAAACGCTCGACGCTATATTGAAAAACGTGCAAAAAATATATAACTTATGTTTTTATGAAGTCTTAATGCTTTGTCGCAAGCCAATCACCAAAATATCTTTCACAAATAATTATGTTTCTTCATGCAAATTCACGCTAAATTTATTCATATTAATAATTATAATGCTCGTATATTGTGTGCTTAAATTGGCAAATTAAGTTTTCCACACTCTGACACAAAACAGCACAGTACGCAACGTACAGAACTTGACTTTTCGGCGGCATCACTTTTTTTCCACACAAAACCACTCATAATTCAGCAGGCAGATCTACGGAAAGCCCACATGCACACGCAGACACATTGTTAATATTCAGCCGAAATATTTTCATATTTTCCACATTGGAATGTATCTCATGGTTTTTCTTTTTTTCTTGTTATTAATAAAACACTCACGAATATGGAACTTTGAAAATGGCGCACACAACTTGGAATTTTTCTTCAGTCACACCAAATTGCATATATTCGAAAATTTCTTAAGCAATGCAACCGAGCCACACAATCACCACTGACCGCAATTTTTAATGAAAAATGTTAAAAAGGCTTTTGCTTTGTGGGGTGGGAATGCTTACACATTTATTAATCGCCTTCGTTACGCCTAAAAAGCGCGAACCCAATAAAATTTGGTCCATACAAAATGTTTGTATTTTTTCCACTGCACTTTATATCTAAATGAATTTCTTTGCCCAATTCGTTATCCTTTTGTATTATTTTCAATTTAAAAACTCATTTTAAACACTAACGACACATCACACAAGTGCAATAAAACAACATTTTTTTATCAATCAATCGCAACTAGTTACACACAAAAAAATGTAAGCTTATTCATGGCACAGCGACGGAGCACTTTTGATTTTCCAATCCATGAATATTCAAAGCCAACAGATCTAAACAAATTTTGAACGCATACACCGGACTAACCGACATACGAATAACGAAATACGTCTTCTAAAAATACACCACCCAACGTCAGACAGAGATGACTAGCTGTCAGCTTTCTTAATTTTCCCTCTGAGAAATGATTGTAAAGTTGCCGCGAAAATTCACTCGTCCATATGCACGCAATTATATAGTCGAGTCGGAAAACTGCAGTGCTCAGCGAAACAAATTTGAGAGCTTCCAAAAATCACGATACATTTAGTGGTATAAGTAAACATATTATTGCATTCGGAACCTGCCTTGACTGCGGTGCTCTGGCCGTTGAATATTATGATATCACCGCACTTCGAATTATTTGCACCGTCCCACGTCCTAGAGGAATGTGTCATTTTACGTTCGGTTGACTAATCAACAATTTTCAGGAATTGAGGGAAAGTTTGTACATTAAATTTGTTTGTGGCGCCCGATTCGGTGTTTTTCTCAAATGTGATTGGCATGGAGCGTATACCAGTTAGGTTTAAAGTCAGTTTACAGTTATAGTTTTATTTATTTTTGTTTTTTTTTATTTATTTTACAAATTCCTTTATCGTTTTTGATATAAATACATATGTACAATTTGTTGGTTTTATATATTTATTGGTTTAACATTTTTTCATGTTTTTTTATTGGCATGTTCTTTTTTCCCCTTTTTATTAGCCTTGCCATTCTACGATACATTTTTATTATTCCGAATTCAATTTTTTTTTTTATGTACAACCCAAGGCGGGTATAGATTATTGCGTTCCCACCTTCTTCGGAAGAAAAACCTTTTTGAAGAAGTCTAGAAAAGGTATGCAAAAGTCACGAATATCGTTGTACGATAAGTACAATTCATAAATTCCCATTTGGAGCCGAAAATTTTCACGAGAGATATATTTTAATTTCCCGCCAAAACAATTCGCGACCACAAAACTAAGGGAGCAAATCAAATAATTTGTCTTTTTATAGGTGCAGATGAAAATATTTCCCCCTTTATGGCTGCAAATGACGAACGCAGTTAAAAAACGAACTCTATCTTTAGTAGATTTCATATGTGTTTTTCTGTCCCTTTGTGTGAAACCGGCATAAGTCATAACGTTTCAAAGAATCTCAGAAACTAACTTTTAAGGTCAGCAAAACCATAATAAGAAGGGTGTGACCTTGAAAGGCAATTTGTAAAACAAATTTTAATACCAATATAGACGAGCAATAGATGCTTATAAATTGATAAAACGTATTTATACAGACCATCCATTAAAAATGACTCCTTGCTGTGGATTTCCCAAGAATGTGGTCGCGATTTGTGCCTATAATAATGACAACGGACTAAAATGATTGCACATAGGCACCTACACTTTTATGTTATTAATAATGAACAATTGATCATATCAATGAACTTGTACACCTTATCACATCATATGTACCGGTAATATTGATAAAACTCATTTAATGTATCACATTTCACTTTATTCATATATTGCCTTATCATTTTGGCAATAATTCTGATAACTCTCGGAACTTGGTATTTGTAAAAAATAGTTTAGTGTAGCCAGTAATGTGAACAGCACGTAACTTTGAACAATTAAGTTCTTTATAAACAATAAGTACCAGTGTTTAGTGCAATATGATTGAAATTGCACCGGAAGTTCTTGGTTAGTTGATTTGTTGTGTGAAAAATGCAAAACAATGTGTTGTGGCCAGAGGTTGTGGCTAATGTATGCTTTTTGAATAATTACTGTTTCAGTTGCTCTGCTATTTTTTCCGAGTGGTGCAAGCTTGGGACTGAACGTTTACTACTATGGAGCGTATAACAGTGACTACACACATCTTTTGTTCTGGTCGCATCTGATTGGAATCGGTAGTGCTGCTGTCGCTGCGCTTGTAATTGCAATTCCAAAGATTCACAGGAAACTATTAAGATTTGATCAGTTGTACTTGCTAATGCTGGCTGCTCTATCGTTTATAATTTGTGGCGTTATTTTCCAGCATTACGGTAAATAAATTCAGATATCCATTAACTCACGTGTAAATTAAAAATCTTATCAACATTCATAAATACCGATGATTAATCGCAGCAGCGGCTTGGTTATTTATGGACTGTTGTGTCTTTATATACTTTGGAATTGTTTAAATCCTTTTGCGTAGCAGATAGGCGATAGCCCACATACATATATATAAAAATTACAAATAAACAATAGATTTATATAATTGCAGAAAATGTCGCATTTCTAATCGCACCAATTGGTCATGGCATAACGTGGGTCGCCGGACTCAGCTACATTCTCTTCCGCCAACCAAAATTTCAACGCAAATTAATTTTACTGGGTGTGTGCCACATCCTGTACTTTGCCGGTGTAGCAGCTGTTGCACACGTCCTAAACAATTTAGTGCGCAACTCGCAGGCGGTGGCAAACACATTCAAACTTGGCTGGCTACTAATAATTCCGAGTGCAACGATATTGGCGTTGTTGCTGCTTGAAGAGATGCTGCACTTCACGAAAACAATCAACTACAAACGAAGCTTGTTCCCCGCTATCAATAATGCAGCATTTGACAAGACACTGTACGCCACAAGGGATGAAATTATTAAGTCATTGAGTACAGCACCAAAGCCGGGTACAACCGAGCAGGATGCGGCTCCTTACGATGGTGGGTTCTGGACGCAACACTTAACCCACATTGCTCAGGGACATCCATTTTATGTGACAATAAGCTCACAAAATTGGGCATCTGGCAATTTGTTGTTGACCAAAATTTATGGTTTCATGATATTCTCTCATGTTATGCTGATGTTTGCCACTCAGTCATCAATGCAGTTGTGGGATGAATCGGGAGCGTACTTCATAATGTGGATAGTTGCAATTGGTGCATTTATTGGCACAATTTTCAATAGTCTCCTTAATATCAGATACACATTCCTTGCAGCAAGCACATTGCAAATATTGTCACTAATTACCATGATAATGATTAACAATGAATATAGGGCAATCCCTTTTTGGATTTATTATTTGTGTCTAGGTACATCCTACCAAATAAGTACAATTTCCATAGTTGTTACTGCTCGATTCATGCACACAGAACTTATGATTTTTATTGGGTTTTGCATTGAGACCTTTCTCATTGGTTTGGTGCAATCACTGTGGTTAGCTGATGCTGAAATATTATCTTTAGACACTGCCGAAGACACATTGCGCGTCCATGCCTTGGCTATTGTCACAGCTACAACAATTATTATGCTTATTGTTGCAGTAAATTTGCCAGATGTTCGCAAAAAAACCCTAATTGAAATAAGAAATCGTCTCCTGGGTATTCGAATATCAAGTACAAAGCTGCCAGAAGTTGCACAGTACCCCGTGTTTGTGGACTGCAACATTCAACCGCCACCCATTTATTTGTATTCCCCACCGCCAAAGGATGCGATACCATTTACAATAGGTGCTGCACGTCCTAACACATTTGGCACTGAGCAGAGATTGTCTGCCAATGCCCCAACAACACCGTTGCCAAATTTTTCAGGAAACGTCAATCATGGATTTGATTATGACAGTCTGCAGTCGAGAACAATGTTGCCCAGAGTCACATCGATTATTCGAAGCGATAATTAAACTGTACAGAAATGAATGTGACTCATTTGGGTTTATTAAGTTATTTATGTATTTTATGTGTTATGCGGGAATAAAGAATATTTCTGCATTTTTAAGGGATGCAGGACATTTAATTGAAAAATCAATTATGTAATATTTATATTGATTAAGAAAAATATAAATCAATAAGACAAAAGTGTTGCTCTTTTACTATTAATTGTTTTTATGATTATTTAATTTTTTTTTTGTTTGTTCTTTACGCCCAGATAATCACATTTACTTAATGATTATTCATTTTTATTTTGGTAATCTAATTTTAATTTCATCGCTAAGCGATTTTTATTGTTTTAAATTCTTTCAAAAAAGAGAAATCCGTCAAGATAAAGCTTGACTAGTGGCGGATATTATAATAAATACATTCCGAAAAAGCTGCACAAAGTTAGTTACATAAAGCTTTATCTAAAACAGCCCAAATATACAAATACCGTTTGATGTAGTCAGTTCCGATAACGCCACGTATAAAAATACCATGTAAATTCTACAACATGTACTCAACAAACAAATTAATTAACAAAAACGTGCAGTCGTGTGTCAGCCGCCTATAGTGTAACAATATTCCAAATGTAGCAAGTCTTCACTTAAAAGCACAACATTTTGTTGAAAAAAAAAAAAAAAAAAAAAAATGACACATTCCTTGACAAACCGCGCCACACCAATTGGTTTTTCTTGTTAACACGCAGTCATAACTTTAATTTGAGTTATTATAGCTTTAAAGGTGAAGCCTATATGCAGCCGCCAATTTACACAACAAATAAAAATACTCGTAGCTTGTTATTGATGTGACACCAGGGCTTGCGGAGCTACACGCGCACGTACTCAGTCGTACCTACCTCCAAATCAATCGCGCACAATCATTTTGTGCGGAGTTGAGTCTAGTTTTAAGATTTCCGCCAAACAACACACATCGTTATGATGGAGTCTGTGCCTGAGTGGACCGGTAGGACAATTTTGTTGTTTCTATTAGTAAAAGTTATCTTTACAAACATGAATGAAAAAAGAAAAAAAAAGGTTATTTTAATAACATAAAAAAAAACACCCAATTTAATTTTATTCACAGTTCACGTGATGTCAATCACAAGTGGGGCATTCATAGGAGCTTGGGTCACACAATTCATGTTTGATGTTAGTGAATTTGATAAGGTGCTAATGTGGCCCCTCATGATGGGAATTGTCGGTGCTTTTATTTCTGCTGCAGTTATTTGCGAGCCAAAATTGTTTCGCAATAAAATACGATTTGATCAATTGTATTTGCTGGGATTGGCTGGGATCTTAAGCTTTTTAGCTGGATTAAAACTTCGTAAGCAAGGTAGAAAGCTTTAAGTGATTAATATTATTGTGTGTTTTGTTCAAAGTGAAAATAAAACAAAAAAATTACAAATTAAATTTTTTCTTAAATAAAAATTTAATAAGTTGTTAAGTGACTTAATTGATTTTAATCAAAATAACTTTAATGTGAAGCAAGAGTGTGTTAAAAGTTAATGTACATTTTGTAGTGTGTACCATCTCATGATTTTTTAATTACGGTAGCCCATCACGCTTCGAATTGTTGGTTTCTTAAATTATTAAATAATTTATTTACATCGGATTACCGAAACAATAATAATACAATATTTTATTTCAACAAATGCAGCTTATGTAAAAAAAAATTTAAAAAATCCTAAAAACCTCAAGATATAAACTAGTTTCAGTTAATTAACATCATCTTAAAGAGATCACGCGCATTTTGACTTCTGCGCATACTTTCTTGATCCTCTTCTTTGTTTTACAAACAGCCGTAGAACAAGTTATAGAAAATAGTAACAAAAAATGGACACTGTGGGCTGTGGCATTTAAAAAAAAAAATTAAAATGATAAAATGTTTTTAATAAATTACAATACTGCTTTATTAATAAATAACAACTAATTACTTCATTTTTTTACGCAATTAATTAACAAAATTATTTAACGTTGTAATCAAAATTGATTCATTTTAATGACACGTAATAATATTCAATAATAAACCTAATTTGATTTGTTTGTTTTCCTTTATTAATTAGCAAATCAATAAAAAATTATCAAATTGGTTTCAATTAATTAATGATCGTGTAATTCGTAGGTGTTAATTTAATTTCCTCTTATAAGTGATTTTGTGATAAACGTCTTTATTTAGTCAATAAAACATTTGATTCGCGTTCAAAAATTAATTCTTACAAAAACGTGAGAAATTGAAATGAATCACGCAATTTAAATATATGACTGTTAAACTCAATTGAGCTCGTTAGTCATATTATATGAGCATATAATTAACGTGTAATTATGGAGTACTGTATTCTGTAATTCATTAACATTCAATTATATTGCGAATACAATTTTTTCACTGGTCACATGTTTTTTTAATAATAACTTAATATTTCTATTAATAAAGCAAATATATTAAAAGTATGATGATACCGTAAAAAAAAAACATTTGTAAAACCAATTATTTACATTGTGTTGACTACCTAGGTCTCGACTCTCGTATAAATACAGTCATTTTAAATATAGGTTACCTTGATTTAAGTTAAACTTTTTAATGTGCACGCAAATATATCATATTTACGTTTGTGACGGTTGATAGAAAATTTTGATCATCATGTGCGGTAGTCTATTATTTGAACTTGAACATTCAAACGCGGAAATATGTGAAAAAAAATGTTAATTAATTCTAATATTTAATATTTTGCTTTTTAGTTATAAAAACGTGTTTTAAATTTGTTTATAATCTTTCTAGATGTTGCCGGATTTTATTTAGGCGGCCTAAGTCATGGAATTTCAATAATCTCTGGCTTAAGCATTTTAACAAATCGCCTATCATCAACCAGACGCAATTTTGGACTTTCTATTTACTGCATGTTACTTTTCCTGGGAGCAGCTTGCAGTTCCAAACTAATCTGTGATGGATTTGCAATCAATACTATTGCAGCCAAACTGAACGCATACGAAAAGATTGGCCTAATATTGATAACATGTAGCATAGTGTCGGTTGTGTTAATTGTTTCAATTGAATTTTGCCAAATATGCCACTTCAGCAACTACAAAAAAAGCTTAGACATTATGTATCAGAAAGAGATTGACAACAAAACAATACTGTTTAATGGTCGTGATGTAATTAGAAAGCTGTGCCCGGGCACCCGGTATAAGGCTGACTCCGTGCATCAGCAACTGATAAGGGCCTCATTGATGGTGTCTCTGAAACTTGTTGGCTACCTAATCTTTTCACATTTGTTGATCTTTTTGGCGCTGGATTTTAACACATACTACAAGTACGTCGACTTTGATGTGCACGCCTTCCTGTGGTTGGTGATGGCTGGTGCCTGTCTCAGCATGATGTGGTGTCTCTTAATGAATACGCGAGCCATTGCATTGATCACGCATACGGTGCTGGTGATTCTTCTGCTTCTTTTACTGGGAACTGCCATTAACGATAATCGTGAGGTGGCTGCATTTATTACTTGGATATTTTATGTCTTTCTTGGTATCAGTTATCACATCACATATGCTAGCATTATTGAACTTGCTCCGGTACGATTTTCAGAGATTATGGTTGCACTGGGATATTCTGTAGAAATCATTCCCATTGCTGTGATACAATATTATTCAATTAAAAAGCCACAATTTGTTGAAAGTACAGAAATGAATACGACAACAATAATTCACACAATTATTTACTCAGTTCTTATGATTGGAACGGTTATAATAATTTATTTTGAGTACCCAAACACATTCCAAAAATCGTTAATTCAAATTAGGGATCAAATACATTTGATCAAAATTAGAAGGGTGGAAGATGTTGAGGAGCGGGCTGTGAATGGCATTGCCACGATTGAAAATCATCCAAGAGGTCATGTCAATAAGAGTTTTGATGCCACAGAGATGCATCCACGTCCACGAGCGACCATATAAATAAAAGTTAGTTTAATTTATTTCTAAAAATACTTTATTTAAACGTGTAGTTAAAATAAGACATATCACATTATATGGCTTAAAAAGTAAATAGTATTAAGTGTGTAAATGTATGTTAATAAACTCTAATTTTTACTCACATATTATGTATTATAAATTATAACGAAAAATTAAATTTAAATAAAACTCGTGAGAGTGGAAAATTTTCCACTCCCAATATGCAAAAATCTAATTGGTTTAACTTCATTTCAATTTTAAACCATTTTTTTCCAAAATTAAATGAGTCATTTTTTTTTAAATTTACATTTAAATTTTTATTTTCTTTTTTTTAGTAAAAAAAAAGTGTATTATAAACATTCTGTGCTCAAGTCACGATTAAATTTAGCAAATTAATGAAACAATATTTTTGTGGGAATTAACATTAAACAATAAAACTGCAAAATAATTTTACTTGGGTATCAAACGTTTGTACCCTTCCAAATTCTTCAAAAATATACAATACGAAAGGTAAGCTCGGCCGCTAATAACCAATCACAACAATCTTATCGCACGACTTTAAGACATTCATGATTTAACGCAGTGATAATTTTATTATCAAGCAAAATCACTAATTGATTGGCTAGCCAATTTGTGGACATGAATCACATTTCACATAAACACAATTTAGTTAGTAAATATGCAAGCAAAATTGGAATTAGGTGAGAGAACGTTTTTACAAACGCATTGTTTGTTGATGTTGGATAATTTTTTTAATAATTCAAATCATATTTTTATCATCAAGTAATTAATTAACAAATTTAAAAATAAAAATAAATTCCTTCCTGGTTAACTTCCCTTTTCTGATAACTGATATATTGACTAATCGTTATTGCACCTATCTAATTAAAATACAATACAGTAGAGTAGGAACAAAGAATTGAAATAATACAACAAATAGTTTTTAGATAAGATAACATATGTTTTACACAACTACGTAATACGTATTAAATATTAAGTATTTCTATAACAATTTTCTTTTTTCAATAGTTAGTTACAAAGCAGTTGCAGTTAGTTATTCATTAAAGTGCATCGTGTGTACATTCATTTAATAAAGAAATGTCGAAAATTCCAGAAATAGCATGTAAAGTTTATTTATGTTTAAAATTGTTTAAAATTAACATTTAAATTTGTTTTAGGTGCATTATCCTTTTTATCAAGTGGAATCACAGATGGTCTTCTTTTATATCATACATTGTTTAGTTATGTGGGTTTATTTTGTGGTTAAAATTTTTTTTTAAATTAATGTTTGCTTCTAAATAGATGTACGGAACAAAGAGTGCATGGATTTCTGTGGGGAAAATATCAGGTGCTCTTGGAACCTGCTTAATACTAATATTTCCAAAGATGAAATTTAAAACACTTCAGTTTCATCACGTTCATTTGTTGTTGCTTGCTTCTGCGCTTCAACTGTGTGCAGGCACAACACTAAACCAAAAATGTATTTGAATTATTTTACAGTAATTAAATTAATAATGTTTTTATGTTAATTGGAAAAAAAAAATTTTTAGTACCATCAATAATGTTTTACCTCCTAACCGGAGCAGCACACGGAATTACTTTCATAGCAGTTCCCAGCTACCTGACATTTCGTTCAAAACCAGAAACTCGTAATTGCACCCTAAGCTTCGGAATGTCTACCTATTTTGTGGGAATGGCACTGATAGTGGTTTTGCAAGGTATTCAAATTGAGCATCTGGAAACTGTGATTATTGTATCAGCAACTGTGGTGACGTTCATTTTATTGTGTCTGCTATTTGTTGAATCCGCTTTTGATAAAAATAGATGGAGTTACAGCTGCACACTGGACCCGCTCATTGAAGTGGTAGACAAAAGTAAATTGTTATTTGCCAGTAAAAAGGCAATTGTCAACGACATAAGTCCGCAAGTGAGAATGAATCCAAGCGAGGCCGGTCACAACTGTTTGTCCGTAATGTTGGTGCTGACACGCATTAATGGATGGTTAATTTTTGCAACACCCCTACTGGTTGCTTTGCATGAAAATCAAAGGAATGTGATTGGGGACGCTTCCCTTCGTTGGATTTCTATTGCGTTTGCGGTGGGTGCCGTCATTGGGACCATTTGTGCGCGCAGCATTTTCTACAGTTTTATTTACTTTCCTTGTGGCGTAATATCAATTATTACATCAATAACAATGCTTACTTTATGGAGTACCCAATTAACGATTGTGTCAACAGTATATGGATTCACGTTGGGCATCAACTATTACGTTAACCATGCGGCTGTCATGGAGACAGCCAAGTTTAAATACACGGAAGTAATGCTTTTTGCAGGATATTCATTAGAAGTAATCGCTGCAACCGTTCTCCATATTTTCATCTTATATGAATATCAATATTTTGAGGATATTTCGCCAATATTCAACATAATTGGTTGTTTGTTACTTAGTTCGGGACTACTTGCTATTGCTTCGTTTTTGCCAAGCTCTTTTGGTGAATCCATTATTGTAGTGCGGGATGAATTAATGGATATTGAGACGTACAGAAGAATGGCAAGAACTGCAGAGAATCCACCTCCATATTGGACTGTTGTCGACCATTAAATTTGTATAACATAAATCATAATGTAAATTTTTATAAAATAAATAAATAGTTGTTGTTAGTTTTTACCTGACAATTTGAATGCCGAAAATGTAACACGAATATTTTAAAAATAATTTATTTATTTGCTCAAAATAAAATTCAATAACAAAAAAATCTTACACTAAAAAAATAAACAGCCAAAAAGATTATCAACCTATACTGAGGTCTTCAAAAAGATGTCAATGTTGCAATCGATAAAAACTCATTGCGCAGTATTTTGCAACATTGGATCTGGTTGGCGATCAAAAAATGGTCTCGGTATTGACAAAATTTGTTGCCCATTTCTCTCGAATAATATTTGCGTTGATGATTGTGCTTTCAACTGTGGAAATGCTTTCACTTGAGGATTATGTTTCAATCTTGGCGCAAATATTTCCGAACCCCGCATAGTTGATACATTGCGATGCATTGAATTCACTTGAATGGACGTCGTTGGAATATCACAAAACTGGATGTTTAGTAATTCATTTCGGATTAAAATCAATGACCGTCCAAATGTTTTTGGTAAACATTTTTGAACAATAATCATCAAAATAACTAATGACACACAAAAGGTCAGTCCATAGTAAAGTACCGTTAAGTCAGCGTACGTAGAAAGAATACTATTGGAATTGTGCATAAAAAGATAGTGGATCATTCCAATGGTGAGCATTTCAACAGCATAGCAAATTGTCAACAAAATTTCGGTAAATTTAAAATTTGCCGTTTCCATAATGGCGGAAAAACTTATATGGTAGCAAAGACCAAGTGAAAATAACGAAATCAAAAAGGCGATCGCTGCCGCTTCGATGTACAAATTGATTACTGTAATAATCATTGTTACAAGGCACGCCAAATACATGAGGGATGCAATTGAAAACACATTTTTTGTGTTAATGAAAATAGTAAAAATGGTACTGGTGAGTGCACCAGCTGTAGCCAACCACATTAATAAATGTATGTGATACGTGTTGTTAAAATAGACTGTAGTAACCTCAACGCTAATAATTAACATTGGATAAGCAAAAATAAAAAATCCCGAAATACGTGTAAATGTCAGCGCAATCGACTGAATCCATTGCATCTTCTCACTGCCATCAACATTGCAATTCGCATTGTAATAGCGAACTATTTGGTACTTTGAGGCTAACAAAACTCCCTTGTATCCCGCATTAAGGATGTGCGTATCAAGACTTTGCTTGTAATTGACCACCCCCACACAATTGAATAATTCTAACAAAATAATAAGTACGGCCATAATGCCACCAGAACCATAGAAAACATACGGAATGCTATTAAAATATTGCACCGTCATAATATGTGCAATGGCTGATATGCCACAGAAGTACAGGACAATTGCCAGACTCATTGTGTAATTGCGGCGATATGGTGTTGGTCGGAATGTGAGATAGCTGGGTCCCGCCACTAATGTTATGCCATGGGCAGCAATGCCAAAGAAGGCAGTTGTTACCACATCTGGAAAATGGCAGAAAAAAAATTTGTTATTTTGAAATTAAGGACACAGTTAGTTGAATGTTACCATTATCTTCTAAAAAAAATCCTGTTACAACGATCATTCCACTCGCGAGAAGGAGAAGGTACATTTGGTTCCACTGCATTGTTCCTTTGCTGCGCACTTTGGGTGATATCAGTACGAGTGCAGTGACGCATGCTGATATCAGTCCAATGATGTATGACCAAAATATGCTTGAATCAATTTCCTATCATTAAAAGGCATCAATTATTACGGTATATCAATTATATCAATGCAACGTTATTTATTTTGTAATCAGTTTATATGGTAAATTGATTTTCAGCTTCTGCGTTTACTATGTATGGGTTTGTTCCAGAGACATCCCAAGTTAACATTTTAAATTTTTACATTATTGAACGAAAAACTATTTAATTTTTTATAAAATGATAAATGCTCTTATAGAAGTAGAACCTCGTTTTGCAAAGTTTTGTTATCGAATTTGCCGCAGCAAAATAATACTATACAATATAGTAATATATTATATATAAACCACACCTTAAATTTCACTGAACACTAAAATTACAATTAAGCTGAAACAAATTGCAAGGATGGAGGGAATAAAATTTATATGATGCATATATTAGTTTTAATAATCACTTGACCTTTTATATATTCAATCACATCAACTTGACCACAAACCACTAACAATCAAGTAATTGATTAACAATTACAATTAAATCATGCTGCATTTAATGCATTCCACAATAACAAACTGTAATATATTTGAAATTATTTATAAACAAAAACAAATGATACAAAATTTACACATGCACACAATCTGTTTGTCTGAATTGGAATTCAGGTTGTTCCCATAAGTGTTATATTATTAAATTAAGTAACTAGACTTGGCACATGGCTTTTTATGTGATAACTCATTGTCAATTGATTAGTCGGCAAACAGTGTACTTCAACCGATAAGATAATAATAAAAGATGCATAATAAAATTGTGATAAAAAATTATTATATTTTATCATCGAAAAGGCTACATACATTTTACTAGGATCACTTTTCAAATAAAATATTATGCATGCTGCCATGCATTACTTATCAATTAATGAAAATCCTTGTTTTCAAGTTAACAGTCGAATTTTTTTATGTCAGCCCCAATTCGGACGTTGTTACTTGTTTTGCTCTTGATCAGAAAAACTCATTTTATTTTCCGGTTTTTAATAAGTTAGTCTTTTTCATCATAAACGACGGCAAAGACAAACAAATCAAATATAAAATCATGAAAATTGGTTCAGCCGTTCTTAAGTTTTCGGACACACACCATTTAGTTTTTATATACGAGATGAAAACGTATTCCAGTTATTCATGACACTGATTTTAATGAAAAAAAGTTTTTTTTACCCAACACAATAGTAATTGGCATTAAACTTTAAATTTAAAACAAACTTTAATAAACTTTTTAAAATAACATTAATTAAATTAAATTAAAAAAACTAAACAACAAAACCAAAAAATTTGACACACTCACTCTGAAGAAAAATATGAAAATCATGTATCCCATTGCCGCACCACTTGGGAAGAACGCCAAACTGGCTAAGGAACACACATTATAAAATTATTTTTAATTAAAGCATTTTATTAAAACTTCATTATTAATTATGCACTAAAATTTACCAATTATTTCTGGTATAATGCTCATTTTAGCATTTTGCACAACAACCACCCTGAAAAAACGGCAATATATTCACGCAACAATAATTCTACTCCACTCAAGAATGAGCACCGAATGTGGTGGAATTATAATAGACTAGATTGAACAGCCATGTCTAATTAGCTATTGAGATTAACTAAGCTCACTGAACACTGATATGACTGTGGTCGCCAATTTATAAAGATAGCGTCTGTACGCCTTCATGTGGTGAAATATTTTAATCTCTTGCACATATATATAGAAATTGTCATGGTTTATTTTCAAATTTGATTTACAAACGGTCATATATACAATTAAACAATTGTGTGTACTCGATGTATTAATTGTCGGAGGCTTAAAAATTATCTGAATCTGATTTATGATTAATTATTATTGCCTGAAGTAATCGATGAAAGTGAAATTTGATTAATTGCAATTTTAACACTTTTTAATTTCATTGCTTTAAGAAAGGAATCTTAATCATTTTCTCATAGCCATAAATTTTTAAATAGAAATGTGCAGATATTAAATGAAGTATTTTAGTAAATTGCATGGTACTCTTAAAAACCTTTCAATACATTTCTGTTCTTCTTTTGACTTTTAAGTATTGCATTAAGAATTTTACAAAACTACAGTGTGTGTTTCATGCGAACCCAACTCGTTTATACGATATCTACGTATTTTGGTGAATACTGAATCCACGATTAAAGTACTGCGCATGACGTGATGTTATCTGCAAATATTTTTAAGGGATGAAAGCTTTGTGTAATTTCAAGCCAGTTAGTGTATTTATTTTCCTTCATGAACTTTTTTAGTAAATTCCCTATCGTTGTTTTTGACGTAACACGGTAACCCCAGACCCCAAGTATTAAAATAAAATATATAATTTAGGTTTTTGTCCATACAGCACGCACATAATATGTAAAGATTTTTCATATGTAAAGCTTCAATTATCAATGTGGTGTAGAAGTCAAGAATTTATTATTTATTAAGTTATTGTATTTGCAATTGCCTATTCTGAGTTCGATTTACAAAAGTGTTTTAGTTTAGCTGTTTTTGCTCAAACTTCTTCTTTTGGTTGGAATCAAATTTTTTATACAACTGTTTGTTCATTTGACTTGCTGTACTAATATCCTTACTACTTGTGTATGTAAAATTCTAATTAGTTATTCAGAACATGTGTTTGAAGTTCTTGTGACTTGCATTTCAATTGCAACAATTTATATAAAAAGACTGAGACAATATTTTAAATTCAATAATGTCTCATTGATTAAATTCCCATCGAGGTAAGTTAAGAAAATGTTCTTTAATTTATTTATCATCTTACTAAATTTTTTGTGATGTAGAATGTTCCACAAATGGACGTCAAATTTGAGTAATCGAACGATTGCGGTTACAATTCTTCTTTGCCTGCTTATGCTCTATTTTTCCTATACATTCAATTCATGTCTGGTTACGAGCATAAACAAAACATTCAAGAAGGTAATAAATTATTATTCAACATATTATCGTGACTGCTGTTGCCTAACCATTATTACTGACATAATATGAAATATTTTAGTCCCACATCAATAATATTCTTTCACCGACAATCCTAACCGAACCACCAGAGATCAAAATACTTGGATCAATCGTTCGTATAGTACCACTCACTGGCAGCTACAATGAAAGCGACGGCTCACCCAAATATCGGTTTTTGCGTCAACAAGGACTACATCCCAGCCGCCATCTACCAGATGCTTTAATAATAGGCGTTAAAAAGAGTGGCACCCGTGCATTACTTGAGTTCATTCGATTGCATCCCGATGTGAGGGCTGCTGGTTGTGAGGTGCACTTCTTTGATAGACATTATGCGAAAGGATTTCAATGGTATCGTCATCATATGCCCCCAACCATTGAGGGACAAGTGACAATGGAAAAGACTCCCAGCTATTTTGTTACTACTGAAGTGCCACAAAGAGTTCATCACATGAATCCAGGGACAAAGTATGTGCAATTTAAAAATTGTTAATCTATAAGTTATAACCTTTAAAAACTAACCATTTATACAGATTATTGGTTGTTGTACGGGATCCCGTCACTAGAGCCATTTCCGATTACACGCAAGCTGCAAGCAAGAAGAAAGGGATGAAAAAGTTTGAGGAATTGGCATTCATTAATGGAACAACCGGTATTTAATTTAAAATAATCTTTAATTATTTGAAACAAAAGAACGTTATTTATTATAATAAAACTCTTTCCTTATAAACATCAATAAGGTGTAGTTGATACTAGTTGGGGCCCCGTCAAAATAGGCGTCTATTCCCGTCACCTGGAACGATGGTTGCAGTTTTTTCCTCTCTCCCAATTACTTTTCATTAGTGGGGAACGTCTTATTGTGGATCCAGCATTTGAAATGGGACGAGTTCAAGATTTTCTTGGCTTAAAACGAGTTGTGACGGAAAAGCACTTTTATTTTAACACCACGAAAGGTTTTCCATGTTTATTAAAATCTGAGGCACGTTCGAGTCCACATTGTTTGGGCAAAACAAAGGGACGTAATCATCCGTTTATTGATCCGGTTGCAATTGAACGATTGCGAGATTTTTATCGTCCGTTTAATTCGAAATTTTATCAAATGACTGGCATCAACTTTGGATGGCCGTAAGTAATTAGCATTTTATCACAAAAATTTGAATATAAAGCTCAACATTAAAACGTAATGTTTTTAATTTGCAACGTCAAGTTGTAAAAAAAAAAAAGTAACTGCAAATTGAAAGAATGCAGATTTATTAGACGAATAAAAAAAATAATCACGATAAACTTTAACCAAATTATATATACCTAACTAACTATACAAATAATGAGTTAATAATTATCAAATGACTCATGAAATACGCACTGAAGACTAAATACTTTCTCAAATTTTGTATTTTTTCCATAAAATAATGCTCACATGGTATTTAAAATTTAAATTACCATTGCCAACATAATATCTAAAATTATTGTCTCTTTGCTACTTACGTGACATACTATTGAACATTTAATGAAAAATGTTTTTAATTGTAGCTCATACATTCGGCAGGTTTTACTGTCTATTACGATTTAAAAATTAAATATCAGCTCTAGGCCAAAGATCTTCTTTAGTTTGATATATAATTAACTACTTCATAGATTCATTTTTTAAAGTGATCATTGCTGTTAAAAAAACAGCCATTGTTACTCCGTTGATCAAACGCACTTAATATCCATTAACAAAATTATCATTGAGACGCACAAATTTATGTAACAATTATTATAGTTGCCAATTTAATTATTAGATGACCACAAGATACAATTTTAGAAATTAATAATTTATTTCCATTTTAAATAAATATGGTTTAGTCTGATTGTGCTTATAAATATTTAAGTAACAGTTAATTGTTCTATGATATTAATTTGTGCCAAATTTTAAATGAAGTTTAAGTTAACTATTTTTTGTTCATGCAATTGCGTAGGCATTTGAATTGTTTCAAGTTACAAATAAACAATTATTAGCGAGAATTGAAAAATTATTGATACCATGTATTTTAGCAATATTTAAATAAAAATACATTTTTACACAGAGCAATCAATTAAATTATTCATCTTAGGTAATTCATTTATATACAATAAATAAATAGTTCAAGATGCTAACCCAATTGTGGCATTTATGTGAACAAAATTGGGGCACTTTCAACTGTTTCAACGAATTGTATTTATAAAATTATGCTTAAACTTATAATAAATTTTGCTTGTAATAATAATTATTATTAAAAGCAGCTGATGCAAAATATTCGATCACTTTGTCCAGGAAACTTTTGGTATGTCGAAATGTTCTGTGAGACTGTCTAAATGTTCGTTGAATTTTTCGACCTGCTGCTTGTGTGTTTTTGATGCCTTTTCCGCGATACGTTTGTTTTGCTAAGAAAATTTCGGTATAAATGTTGGGTTTAGCAAACGAATGACACAACAGTATAAAGCACATTATTATAAAAATACAATTGCCATCTTACCATCTTCTCTTGCATTTTTTTGAAAGATAATTCAGCTTTTGTGAGCTTTCTTCCTTCTCGTGGAGCGTTGATAAGGGCTTCATCTCTAGCTGCTTCTTGCACAGCCTTTTCCATTTTTTCTTGTTCCTTGTCTTTACACTTCTTCTTCTTCTTTCTTTTCTTGATTTCATTGTCATCCTTAAGTTTTAATTTTCCACGGGAAACCTTAGCGTATTCATCAGCCATTTTATTAGTTTTCAAATTAATTTATCTTTATTTTTAACTTTATTTCTTCTAATTCAAATTAAATTATTTTGGTTTAGGATTGATTTTCTTTCTGATGCGTATTTAATATTTTTAGTTTTGACAGCATACCTATATTATATATATCTCTAATAATGTGGGCAAAAGCAAATAATTGCAACCCTAACTCAGTTGTTGCTCAATATTTAAAAATGCACTTTTGAATTCGTAACACCAAATTAAACTAACATGTAATGTTTGGATTAAATGGTAGATTT